>JBBPBS010000207.1:2430098-2541619 GCA_037974835.1 Cicer judaicum
ATCTATTTAATGAAAAAAAAATGAAGAAAACTATTTCTTATGATATCAATAATTGTACATCAATAGTTATAGAGAAAAATATCTAAAAGTTAAACACTTTTAAATAAATTTATTGCTAGAACTATTTTTTTATATGCATTACTTTGTGTCGTAGTCTTATAATAAATGACAAATAAATTAATAAAAAAAAGTTTTAACTTTATTTAATGCTAAAATTTGAACTTAGATTAATTTTTTCTATTTATATTTAAATAATAACGAAATTCATATATAATTACAAATTTTATATTTAAATTTGAAAAATAATGTTCAGTTTAAGAATATTAACTTGCATGCCTAAATTAAATTTATAATGATTTAACGAAATAACAACAAATTTCAATACAGGTAGATTTAAAGAAAAAACTTGTTCTAATAACAACTTTTGAGAAAAACCAACTTAAACTCCTAAAATAAAGTTGTAATGATAGCGATTACAAGTATATTAGTTTTTCAAAAACAAATTTATACTAATAAAAAAAAAATAGAAATAAAAAAACTCTGTATAACCGTAATTGTTTCAGTCTCCTTCTTTGCTCACGCGTTCTGTTCTTCTTCTCTCTCTTTTCTTTTCAACGTGTTTTCTGTTTTGCATTATCTCTTCACAAAAATGGTGACCGCTTCATTAGCTCGTAACATTGTTGGAATTATAGGTTTCTTATTATACTTCTTCTTCTCTTTTTCAATCGTAACATATATCAATTGAATTTCTATGTTCGAGTTTTAATTTGATTTTCATTGCATTAAATTAATCAATTCATGTATAAAAAAATAATTTGATCTATTTTATTTTGAATAATGCAGGCAATGTTATCTCGTTTGGTTTGTTCTTCTCACCAGCGTAATTAAACTCTCTTTCTCTCTTTACTCTGTTATTTTATTTTTTTTGTATGCGTCAATCGTGATTTATTTTGCATGTAAAATGATTTGATCATCTTTTTCTTCTCATCAATTAATTTATTGAGTTTAATTATTATATAAAGTAAATTAATTAACTCAACACTGAACACCCCCTGTTTTTCTGTAGGGTACTAGTATGAAATTTAAATTTCAGTTATTATTTATGTATGGTGACAAAATATTTATTTTTTTGAAAAATAGTCAATTTAGTTTCTTAATTTATGTGATGTTGTTACTTGGTACCATAGCACTGAAATTAAAACACATCTTATAATATAAAATGTTATAAAATAAAATTGCACTTTAAATGTATGTTTTAATGGTTAATTTATGAATTTAATTGAATAACAAAAAATATATTCAAGAATTAAATTAATGGTCAGAAAATGCATTCGAGTATTAAAATTGTTGTAACAAAAGATAGATTTATGTATGTTTGATGAAAGTTTGATATATTCAACAACTATTATAAATACGTTTCAAATCTATACATCATTGTATAGCTTATTTATAGTGATTTATATAAGTACCAACAAAGTTTAGGTGTTATATGTGATTTTTATATCTCACATTTTGCCAAGTTTTGGTTTCATTCATTTGAATTTATTTATAGATTTTACCCCTATAATTTACGATAATCATATTTTGGCGCTACAAGCTTCCACATCATCATTGCCATGTCATTTTTTATTTTTTTATTTTAACTATTTATGAGTTTACATTTAAAACTTTAAAGTTTTAACAAAATCATAATAATTCGTCGTCATTGTGATAAATTCAACGTGATGTCAAACATAATTTTAAATTTACCAAAACAAAAAACACATCTTTGAATCAACCTCACTCTCTAAACAATTATATAGCTAAACAGTTCTAGATATTTAATCAAAATTTACTAATTTGATATGTAGAATAACGTTACTTTTTTTAACAAACCATTATTCTTAATATATATGATGAAATAAAATTCCATTTTATAGTTATTATTAAATTATAACTTCTTGTGTATCTAGATTGTTTGACTAACTGCATCAAGATAGAGAAAATATAACATGCATAATTAGTGGAAATTACACTTACATCTGACTCTTATTTTTAAGTTTTGGTTACAAAATATACTTATTTGGATATATTGTGATTTCTCATTAGGTGTAAAATTATTTTATTGACAAGATTAAATGTTTAGTCACAATTTTTTTGTAACAAAATATTTTCCATTTTAGAATTGGATATTCTAATTTAAATTAAAAGTGATAGTGTTTACTGGGTAGAAAAA
This sequence comes from Cicer judaicum, assembly GCA_037974835.1. Classification (NCBI taxonomy): domain Eukaryota; kingdom Viridiplantae; phylum Streptophyta; class Magnoliopsida; order Fabales; family Fabaceae; genus Cicer; species Cicer judaicum. The sequence goes on from JBBPBS010000207.1 coordinate 2,432,314, forward strand.
TGTGATATATTATGTTAAAACTATTGATTGGTTTGTTATAATGTAATGTATGAATATTGCAGTCCAACTTTCTATAAGATTATAAAGCAAAAGGATGTGGAGGAGTTCAAGCCTGACCCATACATAGCTACATTATTAAATTGTGCATTTTGGGTATTCTACGGAATGCCTTTTGTGCATCCAAACAGCATTTTGGTCGTTACTATCAATAGCGTTGGGCTTATATTCGAGTTTGTCTATCTTACTATATTTTATATCTATGCCAACAACAAAGGAAGGGTATGTATATACTTCAACCCTGATTCTCCATGCTATTAATTAATTCATGACTATTTTTGATAAATTATTCTAAAATTTGTCTTTAATTAATATATTATTAAACACGTGTGAAACGTAACTATATCAAAAAATAATTCATTCTTTTTATTAATTATCTCTCATACTAACCTATAAAACTACTATTTTTTTCTACTCTCTTTACAATGGATTACAAGTAAAAATTAATTCTTTTAAATAAATATATAGAAAAATTAAATTAAGTGAGAGATAATATAAAATTATATCAATAAATAAGATAGAAGTTGTTAAAATTTGTTTATATTTAAAAAAATGATTCGATAATTCTCCTACTTAAGTTAACTACCAAATCTTTAAATGCACTTGCCTAACATGATTTAGTTTGATTATCTTTTAACTGATATTTTAAGAGAAGTTTTTAATTTCTCAAATGTTCTGTTTTTTCTTTTAAGAGAAGTCCAACCAAATCAAGTTGCTTATTTGAATGTTCAATTATTTCCTATATATTCTGCTACTCAATATTGTTTTTCTCTAATTTCAGAAAAGATTAGTGCTTTATGTTCTCATAGAGGCTATTTTTTTTGCTGCCATCGTTCTTATAACAATGTTGACACTACATGACACTACCAAAAGGTCTTTAGTGATTGGTATTATATGTGATATCTTCAACATAATGATGTACGTCTCTCCTCTTACCATTATGGTAAGTAATTAACTTCTATCCCATATAATTTATATATAAATTGAAGTTTATTCAGTAAAAAGTTTCATTTAAAAAATAATTGTTTTTTTTTCAAAAGTGGTCATCTGTTTATTACAACTTTTTTGTAATATATATATATATATAATCTAAAAACTATTTTAAATAATAAACGATTTTTAGTTGTTTTAAAAAAAATCATTTTAAAAAAATTGATTTTTTTTTAAAATTGATTTTTACTACAATAGGCAAAACAAAACAATTTAGGTTTATTTTTTAAATCTCAAATTATTGAATAGTAAAATCATTTTTTTTAGAATTGGTAAGAAACGGGCATATATAAAGTGTTTCACTCCAAATTAACACTTGTTGATGTTTTGTTACATATAATGAACAGGCAAAGGTTATCAAAACAAAGAGTGTGAAATACATGCCATTCTGGCTCTCTTTGACTAACTTCCTTAATGGAGCGTGTTGAACAACATATGCTCTAATCCACCCTTTTCACATTTATGTCCTGGTAATTAATGTCTTTGGTCTAAAATTTGAAACAATTTCATCAATTTTCATTCATTCATTTTTTTCTTATATTTTGGGAGATAGGTATACTCTTATATTATTGTGAGTAATTAATAATTGAATAGTTCTAAAATATGAAAGATTTTTAACCCATTGTTGATTAATTCTTGTAGATCAGCAATGGTATTGGAGTTATCTCTGGACTTGTTCAACTTATACTATATGCTTATTACTGGTTTAACGGAGAAAACAAAGATGATGATGATGGTGATCATGTTTCAAATCCAACTGTGTCTGCAATCTGATCTCAATATAGCACTTATATTCTTTAAAAAAAATATATATTAGGATGACATTATTATTATAAACTTTGCAATCTGATCTCAATATAGCACTTATATTCTTTAAAAAAAATATATATTAGGATGACATTATTGTTATAAACTTTGTAAATAGGTAAGATGTTGGAATATTCACTTGTTGCGTGCATGTCAAATTCTTGGAATAATTATTGAGTTTTTCCAAGCAATTGAATCCTCCACATTTTCATGGAAATGAGTACAATGTTTTCAAGTTAAAACAACTCTATATTGTTTGAAAATGCACTCACAATACATACCCGTAATCATCAATCCATAGAGAAAACTTTCAACATTATCACCCAAAATTTTCTTTAATCCTTAATTCAAATAACAAATATTAATATTATTTAATTTAACATCTTATTCTAAATTTAAATAAATTAGGTAAAATTTGAATAACATATTTGACTAGCCTCAATCTAAACGAGGATCAGCCAAGAACCAAATTATGTTATAAATAATTTATGATATTATTAATTATACTATAAATTTATTTATAGACCAGAGTCTAGTTATTGGGCCGTTATTTGGTTAAAATATAGACTATGATTATGTTACCATTTTTTTTATAATATTAAAATTAAAATAATTTCCATAAATATTTAAAAATTTATTTTATTGTACTAACCTTTAAAAGTTATAAATGATGTTTGCATTAAATCTTACTTATGGTATATGTAAAATATAAATTAAATTTATTAAATTGTCTTTTTTTTTTTTAATTTTAAATAACAATCACCTGCATTAAATATTTTTAAATTAAATAAATGGTAGATTAAAAATAATAACATTAAATAATTCAATTAATATATACCTTTTGTTGCTATTATAACAAGAATTTTGGTGCATTTTCAGATCTTGATTATTACTATATTTGTCTCTAATTATAAACACTTTTTAGGAAAAAATTGTCTCTAAATATAAGTGTTATTCTATTTTAATAAGTGTATTTATAATTTTTTTACAAACATATTTATTATTAATATTACTAATTTATCTTAGAATATCATTCAATTTAGTTATTTTATTTTCTTCTTTTATTTAAATAAATGATTTGATACAATTTTAGTATTTTTTTTTCATGTTTAATTGTCTATAATTTTGTCTATGTGCAATGTTATGTTCTCTGTTTTTTATGTGCTGACATTGTTTGTTTTTATGGTCTCCGTTTTCAAAAGTAGTTGTCACTATTATTAACATTATTTTCGTTTGACAAATGAAATACCACGAATAGTTTAATTTGCGTTTGAAGTTGAAAAGTGTTATGTAATCATATATAAAAAGTGTGGAATCTCCTTACAATGTTAGTGATTTATTTATTTTTTAAGATGTGTAGATTATTTTAAGTTAGATACTAAAGTGAAATTAAAAGACAAATTTTATCAAAGTTAATAAATAAACTATTAATATTTTATTTAATAACTAAAAATTTCTTTGGCAAAAATTAAGACATTTTTAAATTTAATTTCTCTATATTTTTTAAAACATAAAATAAGACGTTTTAATTGTCCTACAACAACATCAAGAATTAAGTAGAATTTTTCATCTTTTAGTTGAAGAAAAAAATAATGTGTATATACCTTGTACTACTCTAAGATCTCATATTATTATTTTATTATATATGTTTTATTATCATTATGAAATTATTGAATCATACTTATTACACACCGTACATTTTTACTAAGACACACACTTATGAGTGGAACCTTATACCCAAGTTTGAACAAAACTTAAGTTTAGTTTTGAGATTATGTAGTTGTAGCCTTTTGGATTAACTCCTATTTAGTTAGCATGAAGATTTCGCCTAGAGTTTGATTATGTTGAGGGTATTGTCACTCCTAATAATTTACCTATTGTTGTTGACACTATTCTAAAATAGGATTATTGGCTCTAAGAACCGTGTTTAGAACTATAGAGCCACCCTTGTGAGAGTTTCACTCCATAAGTCAATAGACCCTTTCATCATAAGAATATCCATATAAGCAAAAAATACCCTATACATTCAATCAAAATGTTATATATTCACAACATTCATTCTACATAATTGCATTCATATCTCATTACATGACATTATTTCTTTTGGAAAATGAATTGACTTTTTGCATTAACTTTCAGAATTATTGGGGAATCATAAGAACCTTAGTCACGTTTTAAATTAAAGTGGACAATGGGATTGGAAAAAAGAAAAACTTTACTTTTAAAGTTCAAGCAACCTGATTTGAAAAATTTAAGAGACATCAGCAATCAAATGAAAACAATACAACGTGAGAGTTTCTTTCGCAAATATGGGAAGATCCTAAATCTCTTGGCAGTGAATATGCAAATAAAAACCCTCACGACGTTGGCTCAATATTACGACCCTCTCTTAAGATGTTTCTCCTTTCAAGACTTTCAGTTGGCCCCGACGTTAGAGGAATTTGAGCGAATATTGGGTTACTCCCTAGAGAAAGGAAATGCTTATCGATATAATGGGCAACCACCGAATTTGGATGCAATTTCTAAAGTTGAAAATCGAAATAAGAGAGTTGGCAACTACAAAAGAGGAAAAATGAGTCATTCACAGTTTTTCAAGAAAATATATAGAGCAAAAGTGCTAGGATTTAGCCGTTAAAAAAGAATGGAGTGCTTTTATAGATGTTTTGGCTCTAATTATCTATGGTATTGTTTTATTCTCAAACCTTGATAATTTTGTAGATTTTGCTGTGATCAATGTCTTCATAGCTTTTAACAAATATAAACAAAACCCAATTTCCGCGATTCTTGCTGATGTATACTACTCTTTGCATATGCAACATGAAAGGGTATCATATTGGAATTAAAAATAATCGTGAATGGGCTCAAAGTATAGCTAGCCTTACTGGGGACACAATTTCATGGTATCATAGAGAACAAGGGGTGGAAGAAGTAATATGTCAATGCGGAGATTTCCCAAATGTACCTCTCATGTTAATTGTTCTTATTAGTAATCATTAATTGAATTTTATTTTAGTAATATTTAAAATAATTTCAGTGTAACCTTTAACAAGAAGATTAGACTGTGTTGTGAGATGTGATTAAACGGGAGTATTAAATTATTTTATGTATTAGTATTAAACTCTTATTAATTACGGAAGTGATGGAGAAATTTTAAAAGTGGTGCTGCTTAAAAAACAATGAAAGTGATGAAAAATGTATACACTGCATTACCTCTTCCGAAAATTGATCCCAAAATGTTTTTTTTTCTTTCAATCCACCATTGATTGCTACTAATCTCTATTTAATTTTGATGCAAATCTTTGATATGTTCACAAATTAGTTTCTTGAGAAAGTCTATTTTGCATTTTGTAAATTTATTTTGTGATTGTGATTTGTTTATTTTCATCATTTTTGGTGCAACCCGTTGTGAGATTGGATTAAACCAATCCTATAAATGATATTAAAAATGTTTGTTAGGTTTAGCTGTGTGATTCAAATTATTTCTACTAGTCAGTATTCGACATTTGTGTTTAATGAGCTTTGTCTATGTAACTTTTCCTTTGTTTTCATTGGCTTGAATGTTTGATATTCCTGTTTGTTTCCTTTCACCCAATTGGATGAGCTTTGTCTATATTTTTTTTTTTGTATTTCCTTTGTAAGTGTTAATTGTAATTTTGTCACATAAATAAATATCTATGGCTTGGTTTCAAATGATTAGTGTGCATGTTTGTGAAAATAAAGGTACATCTTGGAGCCTGTTTATTGCTTATGGTTTATTCTTGGATTTTATTATTAAGTTAGGTTTGACGAGAAACCTGTGGATCAAAAGAGATATCTCGAAGACTTTTTCAAGTCAAAGTGTGTGAAACCATTACTTGAATATTAGGTGTGATTTCTTGAATTGTATAATTATTAGCTTGGTCGAATGAAGTTGAGCTTTATTCTTAATGTAGTCAAGTTTTCGTCTTTCTTATTTTAAAATTGATAGTAGAAATGTGTTGCATCTGGTTTATGGATTTACTGATTTACAAGTTGATTACATTACCCCTTTTGCACTTGTAAGATTTATGATGTGGCCTACTTAAAACTACAATTGAAGCATTAAATAAAGTTGAGTGTATATGAGAAGTTGAAAGAAGGGAGTACTAGAAAGAGTCCAGAAACGAAGATAATTAAGAAATGCAATACAGAGAAAAAGTTGGATTGGGAAATATAATTTGAGAATGTGCTCGAAGTGAGGAAAGTTGATGTACAAGTGTTGCTTGATATACATATTACTAGCAGGTGAATATAATTAGGAATGGTAACATTATAGAAAGAGCTGTGACATCTCCTATGATAGAATTAAATGGTTGGAATCTTCAACTACAGAGGTTTGGACATGTGTGAAGGAGACCTATTGATGCAATGTGTACATTCTTCACATCACAAGTTTCCTTCATATCATTACCAAACTCATGCATCTAATTTTTAAGTATGAATATATTTCTTTTCTTTATCTATGCCCTTTTTTTTTTATAGATGTTTAATTTGCAACGTGTTTCAGTGTTCCAATTAACTTTTATGGTGTCAATTGTACCAAAACAGTAAATTTAAATTAATGAACTATTATTATTGTTATTATTATTATTTTTCCGAGAATGATGCAAACAAAAATTATTATTATTTGTATAAAGGATAGGGTTTGAATTTGATTATACATTGCAAATAGTTAGTTATTTTGATAAAATTATATATTAGATAAGACATCTACAAGTACAACAAGAAAGTTTAATGATCATACTAATGCATCTTACATTTTTACAAACATATACTCTATGTCCTCAATTATAAGCATCTAAATTGATTGATAACGAAGACTTTTATGATAAAATTTATTTTTCATGATATTCACTATAAGAAGACTATGGAAGATACCATATTAAAAAATACTATCTTTATCTAAATTATAATTTTTTTTTAATGTATATTTAATTTGACTTTACATTTTATAAGATAAACTAGTAGTACTAATAAGAAGTATGTTTGAAAAAAGAAATAATAAATATATCTAATAATTTAAAAGAAATTTATATCTAGGCACATTTTTTTGTTCTAAAATGTGATTATAATTAAAGACAAAATAGTAAAATTTACTCACACGATTTTTGTGGAGTATTTAAGCCATATCTGGAATTTTAGAGGTCCAATTGGAGTCAAACTAAATGCAAATGAAAGATAAGATCCATAGCTGCAACTTTCATGAAGATACCATAATCAAATTTGGACTCAAAAGAAGAGACAAATGCACTAAACGCCAGACATAAGATGTTGTACACTTGAAGCGAGAAGCCTCCGTCCGAGGCGCAACCGGAGTGACCGGAGTGCACGTGCAACCGGAGTGCACGTGCCGTGCTTGGGGCGCGTGGCGCGCTGTTGAACATATAAAAACGCGTTTTTCGCACGTCCTACAATCTTTTTGGCTATTTAGGAGTTTGAAGACTTGTGTCTTAGTAGAGAAACTCATATACGACTGTTTCAAACACCATTGGAGCAGTTTTATCAAGAATCATTCATGAATCTTTCTTGTAATTCTTCTTTAATGTCTATATTTTGTATCTCTATCACGAGTAACTAAACTCTTTTTGTTAGGGATGAGTGAAATAAGATGAAACCCTTAATTTTCTGATTTGATTTCTAGTTATATGAATGAGTTTATTGAATTATTTTTTTCCATCTCTGTGGTTAATGCTTTTTACTGCTTGATCAACTTTAAAATGTTCTATCATTCGTATTTTGAAACGGAAGTGGACTTTATGAATGCTTGAGATGATAAATTCTTGATATTGTAATCTAGGATAGATGCAGGTCATGAAACCAATTAAATTAGTTGCAAAGGTAGTAGTTTAATAAGACAATTCATGTACTGGAAGACATAATTCTAATCTTATATCCACTAAGGAATTATGAGTTATTTTGGAATTAAAGGTTCTTTCACTAAGACATTAGGACAAGAATATATAATAAAGAGAATTCGGTAATAATTCAATAAAGGAATTTATTAACTATGATCAAATTAGAAACCAAGGTTGGACTCGAAATGAAACTCATCCCGGACATTTTTCCTATTATAAAAGTTCAATTCTATTACTCTTTCTAATTTTAAATATTATTTCCATCTATTCGGAAACTTTTTGTTCTATTTTAGTAATGAAACATAATTTGATAGTAAAATACAATCCTTGAGTTCAACACTCGGTACTACTGTCTTAATTATTACTTACAACGTTTTAATACGCCACTATCATTGATTACAAAGGCAAATGCGATATCCACCTAGTGAACATAGCAAAACATTGCTCAGGAGTATCTTCAGGAGCTGTATGTCCTGAACCCTGCAATTAATTTCACCAAATTGATTTTTTTTTTTTTTTTTTGCTTAAAAGAATAAAAGAATACTTGTGATTTAATTTGTAATTTCTTTACCTTCACAGTTGTGAACGTCATTTGATTCGAATAAGACCTCGTGTATCTGTATACATGATAAATTATTGGCTAAGATTAAGATACATGTTAAGATCAAATGAGTTAATATACATCAACTTTTTTGCATAAATTTTATTCCTGAAAGAGTAATACTATTATATTTAAATTTCATGCTTACCCTCCCACTTGACCATTTACAAACCATGCTCTCCAATCATCCACAATAGAATAGTTTAGAGCCCTTATCCATGCTTGAGTCGACGTGAAAGGTACAACAACATCATGATCTCCACTGCATCAACACATGAGTTTCCATAAAAATTTCGCTACTAGCATGTGCATAATGATGAAAGTGTCATTGTTGATGTTACTATTACATGCATAATAAATCATGAATGTATTGTTACATCAAGAATTGATTTTCTTATTAACAATTTTTTGGTCTTAACCATTCAATTCGTAGAGAAAAAGTGTCAATAATTCGTAGTTGAAGTAAGAAACATTTAGCCAAAATTGTTCTAGTCAATTTCGAACTTGGATACTCTAGGTCTATTCTAGTTAAGATTACTTCACCTTCTAAAGAAATTTGTAAATTTTAGTGGAATCAAATCAAAGAAAAACATTACATATATGGTAAGTACACCAGTTTTAAAAGAAATACACACTACATTTTGGTTTTAAATTGCGATTTGCAACCTTAAATAAGGCTGCAATATTCTGGATTTTTAAATTTCTGCAAAGACACATACCCGTAATTTATGTCGCAATTGTAGGCAATATGAGGTTTGTAGCATAATTGTTATGACAAAACCAAACACTACATTAAAAAGAAAATCTTCACCTGTATATCAAAGATCGGTATCCTTTTTTGCTTAAGTTTACGTGAAACTCAAAACCATCCAATATATTTGTCTCAAAATCACTAGTGTAACAGCGTTCCCATTTCCCAATGGTTCCCTGCAGTGTTCAAAGCTATGTACATTAATATGCATTCGACTCAAATATAAAAATATTTGTAATGTAACATTGACTAAAGTATTTATTTTTCATTTGTGATGAAGCATTACAAAATAACTACATATAATGAGTTCATATGCTGATCGTATCAAACCTCTCGAATATGCAACGACTTGCGAACACGCTCGTCATTAGCCCATTCACTGGCAAGGTAAGCACCATAAGTCTGCAACATAATCAAAATTGAGAATCTTAAATTTGAAATATTATGAACTAAAATTACGTGTTATGCTTCAAGTTAGACAAATTTAAATATAATTTTAATTTTTAAAATTAGAGCGTCTTAATCTATGTAAGTTTTATTGTTTGAATTTAATCTTTACGTATTAAAAAAATTATTACTTTTAGTTTCTATCATCATGTGATCCAATAAAATTACGTTTTTAGTTTCTAACATCATTAGATCCAATAAAATTACGCAACATGGTCTAATAAATTAACGTAAACAACTAAAAACAATAATTTTTAAATCTGCTGAGACTGTTTTAAAAAACAAAATTGATAGAGATTAAAATAAAAACGTCACGAAACTAAAATTATATTTAAACAAAAACTTACTGGGCAGTTTAATTCAGGCACTTTGAGATGAGAACTAAATGTCTTCATGTCTTGAATTAAATATCTTCTCCTCAGATGCTCATCATATTTACATAAGGGAAACAAAATGTTGTGTGTCTCAATTCCTGAAAGGCACTGAAGATACAAAATAATAGTATTACTATATATCAAACAAACTGATTTTGGCCCCTTTGCTACAGATTCAAAAAATTAGTGATTTTGACATTCAATAATTTAAAAACTATATCAAACAAATAAAAATGATTATTTTATTTAAAAAAAAGTGATTTTTTTATGAAAAGTCAGTAACAAACAGACCTTAGTTGAGTTGATAACAAGAGAGAACTGAAGAAATTGTCATGATAAAAATGAGATAATGTATTACTTGCCTCTTGAAAGTATTGGACATCTCTTAAACACAACTCATTTTTGGAATCCACATCAATATACTCTCCTTTGCAATTTCTCTGTAGTGACTGTCAATAGATAATGGTAGATCACTAAGCATAACTTCATTCATTAAATATAATTGCACAATAATTGTTTTTTTTGTCTATAAATGAGATGTTATAATTACCACCAGAAACTCACAATAATTGTGAGGTTTTATATTCGAATCCAATGTCCAACTTAATAATATTGGCGTTTTGATGGTTGAGCTGAGAATTAAGAACGATTAAAGAACTGCATGTCAATAAAGGATTACTATTGAGAGACAAAAGCCATATTTCTAGGTATTCCTAATATCCTAATTTATTGCATGCCCTGTATTTATTTGGCTTACACAATATAGTATGATTATAGTTATAATCATTTTACTTAAGTATATCTTGTATTGATTAATTAGTAAATTAATTCCAACTAAGATGTGACTGTATACATTTATATTATCTGTATATATCAATTAAATTTATATTAATATTACCGCATAGAGTTCGTCAGAGATGAGTCCCATTCCGTGAGCATATGGGATTTGATCATTTTTTTCATTTCGCGTTGTTATGGGGTTCCCCAACAAATATCCCTAAAAAATTAAGATTGATTTAGACTTCGTAGTGCATATAACAAGATTTATGGAAACAAAGATATTTGTGGTTTCCAAAAAACCATTTCTAGATTATTTTTTCTTCGGTAATAATCTAGTAGAAGAAACAATTGTGATTGGAAACCTGGAGATTTATCAATGGTTGGAGACCTTTTTCATTTCCTGGTTATCAAAGAAATGGAAAAATATCAATCAGCTATTAATATACGGCTAATTTTTTTTCTTTTCTCACTTTCAAAGAAGAATGAAAATAATCAATGTATTAGAGTAGAAGGATTAAAATGATTAAAAAAAATTTTCAGCTTCATCGTCATTTTTTTTTAAATAAGGAAATGGTAATCATTATTAATAACAGCGGCACTGATAGTAATTTTACAACTATCTTGACAGTGAATATAAAGAAATTGAGCAATTTAGAATTTCTTACCATTTGAAATCTCTTGAAGAACGGCGGGGATAGGAATGCCAGAGTATGAATCAGCTCCAATGTAGAATTTATTTGAAAGAAATTCAGGGTGATCAATCAACCACTACAAATACAAATAAATGTTGCAGTTCTTAAGAAATTGATCAAAAACATAGCTTATTTTGAACCATAGTTAGGAAATGATTGTCCTAAAGTAAACAATAAACATAGAAAAATAAAAGTGTGATAGGAAATATGATAAAAATTTAATTTATATACATGGTTAGTATAAAGTTTCAGTTTTTACACCGTCAATCAATCACAACCGTTGATCATTAGAGATCTATAAATTTTATCCTAACTAACTCTAGAATCATGTCCATGAATAGTTGCAATAGGCTCACGGTGTACAATTTTTCACTCGGGTAGTACATGACAATTAAACTCGATACAACATTAGTAACATGAATAGTAGCATAAAGAATATTGATTCTCATAAAATAAACAATAGACACAATAAAAGTGTGACACGAAATATAACAATAATAGTAACATGGTAAATAGCATAATGAATATACCTTCCTAAGAAATTGATGAGTATGGTGAACTAATTTCCAGTCGCTTCGGTGAGCAGTTACATTTTTTGCATATGAGAAACCAGTTCCAAGTGGCAAATCTACAAAAATAATGTTGGATGCCTATCCAAAATATCATCAACAACATTATTAACAATAAATTAACCTGCAATAATTAAATCATGGAAAGAAATATATGAAAACCTTAGTCCAGGATTGTGGCCTCAAGACCAAATTAGGCACGCTCCCGTCGTACTTGTTGATTTCAAATGCAATTGGACCTATTAACATTCAATCAACGATAAAGTCACTCTACGGATGTTTAGTGGATCACTTTCAGCAGGATAAATTCTAGTGATAAGCTATAATATGATTGTATTTCAATTTGATAAGAATGTAACAAGTTGATTTGTGTTTCAAATAAGCCACATCTTTTCTTTATTTTTTGTGCAAAATTTAATTCAAATTTCTTATTGTGACATTGGTACAAAGTTTTGAACAATCTAAAAAGGATACAAATGCAATGTTAAAGTCTGTTAGCTCACAGAATAACATTTTCAAGCTTATGTTCGGTTAATAGTTTACAAAGAGTTTAGTTAGTTAGGTAATTAGTATATAAGGCATGTTGCCTATAAATAATATGGGAGCCTTAGAAAGTCATCAATCCTTTGAAAATAGTTGGGGCTTTTGGGCATTTAGGCATGTGAATATATGCCTCAAATCAAATAACTAGTGTTAGGTATGGTTAAGTGTTAACAAAGGTAGGTATGGTTAAGTGTTAACCAATTTAGTTATGACAAAGGTAGTTATAGTTAGTTGAGTTAGTTTGCTTTTGAATCATAAAAATAAAATTGTAAACTGCCTTAGCTAGTGGTTGTTGTAATTGTTGAATATTGATTGAGAGAGAGACCTATGCAATTTGATTTGTAGAAATTCAGAGAAGAGAGATTAAGGAAGAGTAAAAAAGAGAGATTGTGAAGAAAATACTAGTATTGTTGAGTCTCAACAATGATAGATACTAGGAAGAGAACAATCTTGATATGGCTTAATCTTGAAAATTCAAATATCAATAGTGAATTCTCTTGCTTTTCTTGTTCGTGACGTAGGTCTTATTTATTGAGGCTGAACATGTAAATCTTGGTGTTATTCTTCCCTTATCTTTCTTTATTTTGGTTTTATTTTGATTAAGAAACTAATTTCTTTAAATTGTAAAAAGGAGATCATTGAACGTTATCTGTTTTATGTGTTTTCAACAACGTTCTCTAGTTTCTATGTTTTTCAGTTTTGGTCAAGAACGTTGACCATTTTCTACTGAAACGAAGAACATTCTCCGTTTTAATTTCTGGTTTTGCAATTGGTAGTTTTCTGTTTTGTTGGTTAATTTTTTTGCATATCTCAATATTGTTTTAACAATTGACGCTGTATGTGGGAAGGGGCAAAAATAGTTGGAACCACAAAGTTTGATATTGAGAAGTTTAATGGATCAAATGACTTTGGTCTATAAAAGATAAAGATGCATGATGTTCTGGTACAACAAAGTTTGGTGAATGCGTTAAAGGGTGAATCAACTCTTTCTACAACAATGTCTACTCATGAAAAGGAAGAACTGATTGAAAAAAGAAAAGAGTACTATCATCTTGTGTCTTGGAGACAAAGCTTTAAGGGAAGTTGAACGAGAACAAACAACAGCAATTTTATGGCTTAAACTTGAATCTCTCTACATGTCTAAATCAGTTTCCAATAGGCTCTTCTGGAAACAACAATTCTTTTCTTTTAAAATGGATGAGGAAAAACCTCTTAGAGTACAAGTTGTTGATTTTAATAAGATTCTTGATGATTTAGAAAAAATTTAGAAGTCGGGTTAGATGATTAAGACAAAGCTCTAATCCTGCTTAATGCCCTACCCAGTTCATACGAACACTTCAAGGATGCTATCATGTTTGAAAGAGAACAAACACAAACTCTTGAAGAAGTCCATGCCTCAATCTGGACAAAAGAAAGCTATCAAAGGCATATCAAGAATGATAATCATGCTGAAAGTCTGAATGTGACCAGATGAAGAACTAACATGAAAAGATCAAATGAGAATAAACATATGTAAAATCCAAGAACTAAATCTGAAGGGAAGTATAAATGTTTCCATTGTCGCAAGAAGGGACAATTCAAGAAAGATTGCCTAGAAAGAAATAAATCAAGAAACTCTCAAGATTCTGGAAATGCTGCACTTGCTGATGCTAGTTATGAATCTGCAGAGGCCTTGATGATTTCAAATTATAAAGGTGAAAAGAACTGGGTATTAGACTCAGGATGTATTATCCACATGTATCCAAGAAAAGATTATTTTGAATCAATAAATCTTCGTGATGGTGGAGTCGTTTTTCTTAACAAATCATGTAAGTTACAAGGCAAGGGAACAATCAGATTTAGAATGTTCAATGGCAATGAGGTACTGCTGAAGGAAGTAAGGGATTTAGGTATTCAAAGACATCGAACAATTGCAGACACCTTTCTACAAAATGACATTGCTGAAAGGATGAACAAAGCAATATTGGAAAGGTTCAGATGTATAATATTGAGTGCATGGTTGCCTAAAACATTCTGGGGAGAAGCTGCAGTTACGATAATGTAGTTGATCAATGGATTCCCTTCATCAGCTATTGGCAAACCAACAGACTACTCAAATCTAAAAGTATTTGGCTTCTAAGCATTTTTTCACCTAAAGCAAGATAAATTGGATCCTAGAGCAATCAAATGTGTTTTCATTGGATATCCTAAAGGAATCAAAGGTTACAAGTTGTGGAGAATTGACCAAGGTGTGCCTAAGTGCATCATATCAAGAGATGTAGTGTTTGATGAAACAAGAATGCCCATGATTGACAAAGAACACTCTCCATTTTAGTTCTGCAGAAATGGAGAACATTATCCGTTTCAGTTATGCAAAAACGAAGAACATCAGCAAGACAACACCTCATGCAACAATACTAAGAGTGTTCCAATTGAGTTGGAGTCACATGAAGACCAAGAGACTAATCAATGAGACATGAATGATACACCACTTGATGATAATGTTGCGTGAGAACCAGATTCGGTCAATTAAAACTTGGTAAGAGATATAGAAAGAAAAATTATCAAGCCTCCAGTCAAATATGGTCAAAAAAATTTAATTTGTTATGCTCTAAGTGTTGTTGAAGATCTTCAAAAAGATTAACCAATCAACTACAAAGAAGCCATTAACAGTGAAGAAAAAGAAGTTTGGATGAGAATTGTGAATGAAGAGATGCAGTCATTAGAAAAGAATCAAACCTAGACTTTAGTTGACATTCCTAAGAGTCAAAGGGTAATTAGATCAAAATGGGTGTTCAAGAGAAAGGAAGGCATTCATGGACAAGACAAGATAAGTTCAAAGCAAGATTAGTTGTAAAGGAATTTTCTCAACGTGAAGGAATAGATTTCAATGAAGTATTTGCACCTGTTGTAAAACATTGTTCAATCAGAATTATGCTTTCCATTGTAACTCAACATGACTTAAAATTAGAGCACATGGATGTCAAAACAAAATTTCTACATGAGTACCATTCCTTATGTTAGTGGAGTTGGCAACATAATATATAGAATGATCTACAGTAGGCCAAATTTGGCTTATGCTGTGAATGTTGTCAACAAATTTATGACTGATCCAAGAGCACTACATTGGTCGTCACTCAAATTGATTATGAGGTACTTAAATGGCTCCTTGACAGTACGACTAAAGTTCAAAAAGACTCATCATGAAAAGTAACCAATCAAAGGATACAGGGACTTGTATTATGCTGAAAACATGGACACTAGAAAATCATTTTCTGGGAATGTTTTCACTCTATATGGGACTGCCATAAGTTCGAGAGAAATTATACAGTCAGTGGTAGCTCTTTTTACAACTCAAGTTGAATTCGTTGTTCTTACTAAAGGCGTTAAAAAAGTTTTATGGATGAAAGGACTGATTGGAGAACTAGGAATAAATCAGGACTGTGTTTCAATATATTCTGACAGTTAAAGTGCTATACAATTACAATCCTGTTGTACCTTCACCAAATCACTTTCATAAACTAAGTTCAAGCATTGCTTGAACATAGTTGGCTTCGACAAAGAGTAAAACTAAGGAAATGTCAACAAGGACAATGATTGAATTATTCTAATACTGACAATTTTGAATATATGTCTCAAATCAAATAACTAGTGTTAGTTATAATTGAATTGGGCCAATTCAGTTATGACAAATGTAGTTATAGTTAGTTGAGTTAGTTTGCTTTTGAATCATATAAATAAAGCTGTAAACTGCCTTAGCTAGCGATTGTTGTAATTGCTAAATATTGATTGAGAGAGAGGCCTATGCAATTAGATTCATAGAAATTCAGAGAAGAGGGACTACATAAGAGTAAAAAAAAGAGATTGTGAAGAAAAGACTAGTATTGTTGAGTCTCAACAGCGATAGATATTAGAAAGAGAACAATCTTGATGTGGCTTAATCTTGTAAATTCAAATCTAAATAGTAATTTGTCTTGCTTGCTTGTTTGTGACGTAGGTCTCATTAATTGAGGCTGAACACATAAATCATGGTGTTATTCTTCCTTTATCTTTCTTTATTTTGGTTTTACTTTGATTGAGAAACTGATTTCTTTAAACTGCAAAAAGGAGCACGCTGAACGTTCTTCGTTTTCTGCATTTTCAACAATATTCTCCGTTTTCTGTGTTTTTTAGTTATGGTCAAAGAGGTTCTCCATTTTCTGCTGAAACGAATAACATTATCTATTTTAATTTATGGTTTTGCAATTGATAGTTTTATGTTTTGGTTGTTAATTTTTGTTGCAAATCCCAATATTGTTTTAACAAGGTGGGTGACGAGACCTCAATTCTCTGCTGATTTTTAGTATTTATGGGAATTATTATTTCTAATAAAATTTCAGTTATTTTTACCCCTACCCAGAAAGGTCGAATGCAATCGTGAAGACATCGATTCTAAGGGGGCTATACTATCATAGGCCCTTCGGAATTATAGGGTGCCCGAGTCCTACATTGAGTAGGGTAGGATGCTCGGTGCAGTATTTAGGTGACTTGGTTGTCCCTATTTGATAGCTAGTTGTTAAGGGAGGGTTTTCCTAAGTATTGCATAATGCATACTTATCAGAAAAAATTGTTAATTGTGAAATTCAGTGTTAAGAGTCGTGCATATTTTATTTTGTGCAGTCCATGTTTGCTACATTTTATGCGATTAATGAATGTTTGTTATAGGAATTATATTTATACATACATTGTAAGCAACTACAATAATCCTGCCTATCTTAGCCGGTCCCAAGCCCGGATAAAAGGAGAAGGTTGTGTTAGTAGTCAAAAATCAACGTAAAATTTCATCAAATCTTTATGACATGGATCAACTACATAATAGTGTTAATGTTAGGTTGTTTCCTAGAAGCAACACATTTTATAGCTCGAGTACAATGTCAAATGAGCAAGGGTTGCTGCATCGCCGTCTGGATTATGCCTGCTAGTTTTGCTAGTCCTTCGTGGGTGCAAAACTTGCATTATGGGCAATAATGAATCGCTCAAGTTGGAGGAGTAATTTTATCACACAACTTTAAGATCTAAGATGCTATATGAGACGGAGTGTTGGATGATAAAAAACAAACATGATGATAGAATAAGTGTAATAAAGATGTGACTGTTGCATTGAATGTATGGAAAGACTAGACGAGATTGAATCAAGAATGACTACATTAAAGAAAGTTAGGGTAGCACCTATTGTAAAAACGATGGTAGAAGCTCATGTTAGGTGGTTTGGACATGTAGAGATGAGTCCAGTAGATTTTATACTAAGGTGAATAGAACATATATGGAGGATAGTCATCACTTTTGTTTTCTCAAATTATTACCCGTGTCATAAAAGATTTACAATCAAAATACAAGAGATAATTTGTGATATACATATTCACAAAAAAAATAATAAGTTATCAATTGAAAGTTACCTATTTGTAAGACAAGGCCAGAAAAAGAAGAGCAACCAGGACCACCACTTAACCATAGTATAAGAGGATCATTACGAGGGTTGTTCTCTGACTTGATAAAATAGTAGAATACTTGCATGTCATCATCTGTTTCTCCCAACCCCACATATCTATTAAAAATGAATTATGTTAGCATACTAAAAAACATGAAGCTAAAGCAATTAAAATTGAATATCCTAAAAAAAGGAAAAAGTGAAATGGTTAAGATTGCTGACCCTGTTTCAAGTTCAAAAGGAAGAGGACCTTGAAAGCCAGCAAGCACTTCAACCTTTGACTTTGAGGAAGATGCTTCAGTGTGAGATGATATCTGCAAGCCAAAAAGCACAATAGCAAGTAGAATCTTACAACAATAGTGAAGTAGTGAATTATTATGAGAAGGAGAAATTGTCTTTGTGTTCATCTTTGCAAGCAACAACAATATGAACTTCACTGTTGTACTGAAAGATAAAAATAAATCAAGAGAAAAATGACAAGGAGGAAGTCCCTTTTAATTTATTAAGAAAAATACTAGACTCGAGGTACAAGTAAATTAAAGAATTCAAGACTCGTGACCTTAACTTTGGAAACTTCCGCACTACTTCATCTTCAAAATTAAAGAATTAAAGAATTCAAAAATGTGATTCACAAATAAATTAAAAAAGTTCACGATTCAACATTTTCCACAATAAGTAATATTTAAATTTGTATATCTAACTGTAGCACATGTGCCATGTCGTATATATATATATATATAACTTTCAGGTAAAATTAATAAAGACCATAGTCTACCGTGAATCTTTTAAAAAATATTTAAAACGTCGATATCACGTATGTTGTATCACACACTTAGACCTTAATAGTGTCTTCATTTTTATGACTAAAATAGTGACTTAAATAATATCGCATCGATAAAAATATGAAAAAATAAATATGTATCTCGTTTTGAATTAACTAGATGAAAATGGTATAGTTGTTCGAAACAAGGCAAGGTTACTTGCTCAAGGATGCAATGTTACTTGCTCAAGAAGAATGGATGGACTTTGATGAAACATTTGCTCTAGTAGCAAGGTTAGAAGCAATTCGGTTATTACTTGATTATCCTTGTTCTATGAATTTTGAATTGTTTCAGATGGATGTCAAGAGTGTTTTTCTCAATGGCTACATTAATGACGAAGTATATGTCAAACAGCCACCCGACTTTGAAGACTTCAAGAATCTTTCACATGTTTTCAAGTTAAAGAAAGCTCTTTACGGTTTGAAACAAGCTCCAAGAGCTTGGTATGATAGGCAAAGTAACTTTTTATGTGAACGGGGGTTTGAAAAGGATAAAGTGGATAAGACATTATTCATTAAAAAAACTAATTATCACACTTTACTGGTTCAAATCTACGTTGATGATATCATATTTGGATCAACCAATAATAAAATATGTGAAGAATTCTCATTAATGATGCAAGGAGAATTTGAAATGTCTATGATGGGAAAGTTAAATTATTTTCTTAGACTCCACATCAAGCAACTCAAGAATGGAATCTTCATAAATCAAGCAAAATATTGCAAGGAATTCTTAAAATGGTTTGAGATGGAAAACAACAAAGAAAGTGCAACTTCTATGTTTACTGTCTCTTTTACATTTAACGGTCAGCCACTAGATATTATGTTTAGTGTCTGTTTGTGTGCGAGATTTCAGGCAAATCATAAGTAATCACATCTTGTAGCAGTAAAGTGAATTATGAAATATCTGAAAGGAACAATCAATGTGGGCCTATGGTATCCAAAAGGTAGTATATGCAATCTAGTTGGTTATTCTGATTCTGACTGTACATGATGTAAAATGGATCGGGAAAGCACAAGTGGCACTTGCCATATCTTAGGTAATGCATTAGTATCATGGTCCTGTAAAAAGCAAGCTTGTGTGGCCCTAAGTACTGTTGAAGCATAATACATAGTAGCAGGAAGTTGATGTGCACAAGTTATATGGCTCAAGCAACAATTACATGACTGATGACTTAATCTCGAATGCGTCCCACTAAGATGTGACAATACCAGGCAATCAATATCTCGAAAAACTCAATCATGCACTATCGAACTAAACACAATGATATATTGCATCACTTTCTATGATATCATATGCTCAAAGGAAATGTTAAAATAACATTTGTGGATGCGCACAATCAACTAGCATATATCTTCACAAAGCCACTCCCTAAAGACTCATTCTATAAGATATGAAGATAACTTGGCATTTTAAATGAAAATGATCTCTAATGCAAGGTACTTATACTTTGTATGTCATTTCTCTTCAAGATCTAAAATCTTCACTTGATATGTTGATAAAATTGATGATTTGATGTTTATGTGTTTTGTAATAATGACTATGTGTTTTACATGTTAATTTTTTTGTGAAAAAATTCATTTTAAAAACAAAATTCTGATATCGTAGTCGAATACACATTATATGTATTCGAATACATGTTTCCAGAAAGTTTTGTATTCGAATACAAATCATGTGTAGTCGAATACACGTTCCCATAACAACCTATATTCGAATACACCCAGTGTGTAATCGCATACAAATTTGCATTTTTCCCCAATATAAAAGTTGTTTCACGTTTTTTAGGTTATTTTTTGCATTTATGTATTTGAATACAGTCATCTTCATCACCTTGTCTTCCAAAAAACTTGTCCTCTCTTACTTGCAACAAGTTACCCAACTACTATACCAAACTACATTACATCTAAGATAACTCTAAACTCACAACTATCGTTTCAAAATCAAATTTCTCAAATCCAAAAACCCCATTTTTCCTAAATTTGAAAACCTTCACCACGGATGCTCATAAAAGAGGCTCAAGAACCAAGCATGCTTCAGTGGGTCCTTCGAAAAGGAGGGCTATAACCGATAATGTGGTTGATTTGTCTCGTTTGCTTTACTCATCAGAAGAAATTGACCGGTTCCGCATATACTACTTCGACAAAAGGCTCATCACTCCTAAGTATGGTACTCTTGATTCCTTTTCTGCTTTTAAGTTTCCTGAGTTACTTAGGACACATAATTTAGAGGAATTCATTGGTTATAATAGTCCTATTTATCCTGAATTAGTTAGGATATTTTATTATAATCTCAAGAAAGAATAGTCTAAGTTAATATCTTAGGTTAAAGGCAGAATCATTGAGTTAGATACTCCAACTATTAGGGAAATATTGCAGCTTCCATTTGAGTGTGAGAACTTTAGGCCAGGAAATTTATGCAAATGGGAAGACATCACAAAATATGATGTTTATGTCTCATTGTGTCGGTTTAACAAGGACACCATGGAACAAAAAAGGACACAAGTTGGTTGAGAATTTGCTAGGCAGCGATATGGAGTTGAAAATTTCACCGTTGACTTCAAGCTCTGTGACACCCTAAACCCCAAAAATAATTTTTTTTAAATAGTGAAATTCTTCTAACAATTAAATATACAAGCTTTCGAACATATATATATTTTTTTTATAAAGAGTACCACGTAATTATAAACATGTCACATAAATCCGAAAAATTTCCATCAAACATAATGACATCGAAATCATAATATCAGTCAACAGAATCCTTTTTGAAGTACACATACTTATGTATTAAATTTAGTGCAAATATAGTCCCAACCCGATGTCACTATCAGAGCGGGAATTTCCAAAATAAAAATGCTCAAACTAACAACAATACAATGCATATAATAAGAGTCTCCAAGATGTGACGGCTTCCGCCTCTCCGATGGTATTAGTCATCGCCTGCAACTTACAACTCGTCTGCGTCTATCGCAAACGCCAAACACAACAACGAGGGGTGAGTATCGAAATTATGTAACAGTATAAAATACACAAAGAGAACACGCAAACAATCAAATTGTCACTATTTCAAAAATAGTCAAGTGTATAATATCAACGATTTATCAAATTCATTCACAATAAGATAATCACCATGATGAAATGCTATGCATGTCCTATACTCTATACTTCATCATTTCGTACCATTCTAATCCGATGTACTTGGTTAGGAGGCCTGATACTATGCCACTACAAGAGTGGACGGACAATTCATGAATGGCCAAGTCCTCATAGATCCCCTCAACTCAACCTGAGACACATATACGCGACAGTCGGGGTACTCTTGTGTTGCACAATAGTTCCCAGCCTTAGGGAATAACCCACTAATTCACTTAGGAATTCCCCACTAGTTGTACCCCCAAGGTCTATCAGTCTTACCTTACAATTCGACTGTAGCCCTCCACGATCAGGCTCATTCAGTTGTACTTCCCCGAATCACTAGGTTTGTCAGACCTTTCTATATGATGAAAAAATAATCCTAACTCCAAAATCTTCAACACATATCTCAGACTTACTCGATCATCACAACTCAATAAGTTTCAATTTGACTTCACAATATTCATCATTATATATCTTTATCAGTCAATCACAATAAAATCACAATATTTGGTTTACACTACTCACAATACACAATCCAATTTCATCAATCACATAATAAGGAATTCAATAGGTGGCACATTCTAGTAATATCACAAATTCAATCAAGTAACAAAAACATTCAAGTAAATATCATTCATACATTAACAATCAACATAAGATTTCATAAAATCAGACAACATGCAATCTTGATATAAATAGATTCACGACAATTCTATAGGTTGCTAAATTATATTTTAGTCCTCACTATTACCATTCACATTTTATTAATTAATTATTATTACTCAATAGGGCTCAACTGTACGTAGTAAGCCCCGAATGAACATTTGGGAATTTCAGCATTCCCGTTCATCTCACGTATTTTATACTCATAAAATCAAACCTCATCCCACCCCTTACCTCGATTGAAGATTTCGTCAAATGACTCTGATCTGCTAATGGGTCGTTTCTTTGTCGGTCGTCGTCCCTAATAGTCCGCGAGAGAATTATAGCCACACAACCACCAAATACAAATAAATTACTTACGATAAATAAATGAATAAATAAATATATAAATAAATAAATAACAAAATAAATAATAAATAAATAAATAAGTAAATTAATAAATAAATAATAAAATAAATAAATAAATACGTAAATGAAATAAATAAATAATAAATAAATAGATAAGTAATTGAATAGTAAAATAATAAATAAATAAATAAATAAGTAATGAATAAATAAATAAATAAATAAATATATAAGTAAAGGATAAATAAATAAATAAATAAATAAATGAATAAATAAATAATAAAATAAATGGTTTTGACATAATTAACAAACATACAATATCTTTTGATTAAGCTAACTGTTTGAATCAAGTTGCATTTCAGGAAGAAACAAACCAAACACTAAACATATGGACACAAGCTTGGAACACAAGGAATCAAGCATAAAGTGAAGATGTGCAAGACAATGTCGCAACTCTGCTTAAGTGTCATTAGTGATTGTGTTAATTAGGTTTTAGACTTGTCAAATATGATTTCATGCATAAGCATTTGCCAAGTTAAAATGTGATTTTAAATTGATCTAAGTAACCAAATCGATTGACTAATCGATTGATACATCTATTGGACAATCGATTGATTGACTTAGAAGTAAAGTTATCACTAAACAAATCGATTGATAAATCGATTCTGTGAAAGACCTTAGTGAAATCTGAACTCTGGGTGTAACTCAATCGATTGGACAATCGATTCATGAATCAATTGAGAAATCGATTGTGTGAGTTACAGGGGCAAGCCAAAATCCTTGCTTATCGATCGACAATGTAACATACCAATCGATTGAACAATCGATTGGAGCATCAATTGATTAATCGATTGAGAAAGTCACAAAGACAACCATTTTCTAAGCCAAATCGATTGGGTAAAAGCATTTTATAAGTCTGAACCTCTGTGATAAATTCAATCGATTGAGACATCAATTGAATTTTGTTTCTTGACTTACAAGACATATACCAATCAATTGACAAATCGATTGGGAATTTAAAATATTTAATCATATATTAGAAACCAAGTTCCTAGTCGATTGGCAAAATCAATGTTTTCAAAATAGCTAAGTCACTATAACAATTCTAATCGATTGGTAAATCGATTGGAACAAAACAGCTGAATGACTAGGACAAAGCAAATCGATTGACGAATCGATTAGTGCAAATTACTGGAGTCCCTGTGATCAGTCCAATCGATTGACACATTGATTGGAGTAATTGTTTTAGTTACAGACCAATTGCTAAATCGATTATGATGGAATATCAGTCGACTGCTAAATCGATTGTTTTGATCTTATTGTTTGAACAAAACATTCCAAATCAATTGGGCAATCGATGCTGATATGAACTTGCCTCAGTTTTCTGATATGTACATTAAAAGAATCGATTGACAAATTGATTGATTCATATGTTTTCAAGATTCAAGAAACACGAGCATCGATTGGACTGTTTCAAAACTTTATAAAATCGATTGGTAAATCGATTTGACTGTGTTTTTCTGAAACATATATAAACTAACTCAAATTTGTTTTTCAAAGAGACTTGAAAAACCAGAACTTTTGACATACACATAACTCATAACTTTGAGAAAACCTTTGAAAATCTTTTTACTACTTTTGAATACACTTTTTCATAACCCAAAGATTTTAAAAAAGTACTTTATAAAAAAGGATTGAAATCACTCAAAACACTATCTTGGCAAATCTTATTGTGTGCATTTCATAGATTGATTGAGTCGTTGTTATAGATCATTGATCTTGTATAATCTCTGTAAACTACGTTTCTGCAAAAGAAAGTCTTGTAAAATCCAATATTGAAACTGGTAACTATCTTCTTGGTTGAGAGGGCTCTTCAAGAAGAAGTTTCACTGTGATCTTGGGATAGTTTGCTGAGTGACTTGAGGGATACAGTGGTGAGCAATAGAAGCACCAGAGTTTAGTCTTAAGATAGATAGGCCGAGAGTGCTGGACAATCTGTAAGAAATAACTCTGAAAGATTCTATTGAAACAAAGGCTGAAATCAAGTTGATTTCGGGACTGGATGTATGTTGTCTTACAAACGACCGAACCAGTATAAATATCTCAGTATCACCCTCTTATCCCTCCTCTTTTACTTCTATATTTTTTGGTTGATTAATCTTGAATACATGTTCTGTTTGATATTGAATGAATGGTTAAATTAACATATTTGTATCTAGATTAATCTGTTGAACAATTATTGTATCTGCTGCATTATTAATTAGACAATACATGTAATTGTGAACCTTCTCCTAGAATCAATTCCTTGGGACCTTGATTGATATTCTGTTTAATCAAATTGGTATTTGTTAAACTGATTAGAATTCTTGCGAATTTTATTTGACTGTCATATACATATTCTAGCATTAGAAGTCATATATTACCTACAATTGGCATCAAGAGCCTGTACTTTTTTTTAGAGAAAACTCATAAAAGTCACGACTTCTGTAGAATTTTTAGGTGAAGGTACTTCTTTAGCAAGGCCCCCTGCCTTTAATGGGGCCGCATATATGTACTGGAAACAACGTATGCTAATTTTTCTTGAAGCTAGTGGTATTGATATTCTAGATGCTGTTGAAAATGGACCTTTTGTGTCAACTTTAGCTGGTACTAGTGAATCAGCTATCCTGAAACCTAAATCTGACTAGTCTGAGGATGACAAAAAGAAAATAGGGTATAATGGCAAAGCTAAGAATATTATAACATCTACTTTGAGTCATGATGAATTTTTCAGGATGTCCAACTGTAAATCTGCAAAAGAGATGTGGGATACTTTGCAGCAAACTCATGAAGGTACCACTGATGATAAGAGAGCAAGGATAAATACCTTGATGCACGAGTACGAATTATTCAATATGAAGAAAGAGGAATCCATCAATGATATGCAGACTAGATTCACCCACATTGTTAACAATTTACATGCACTTGGAAAGGAGATTGAAAGCGATCAACAGATCAGCAAGGTAATGAGATGTCTGACTAGAGAATGGCAGCCAAAGAATACTGCCATAGTAGAATCAAAGGACCTTGGAACAATGTCAATCGCTACGCTCTTTGGGAAATTGAGAGAGCACGAAATGGAATTGCTCAGACTAAGTGAAACTGAACAAGTTGACAGAAAAAGGAAAGGGTTGTCTTTGAAAGCCCAAGCACATCAAAAATCTAAGTCTGAACCAGAAGCTTGCACAAACAATTCTGACAGCGAAGATGATGAAGAACCAGAGATTGGATTACTGATAAAGAAGTTCAAAAAATTTCTAAGAAAGAAAGACAACAAATTCAAAAAGCCATCAAGTTCAAAAGCAAATGATAGCAAAGTAACTTGCTATGAATGTGGCAAGACCGGACATATCAAGTCTGAATGCTTCCAACTTCAAAATAAAAACAAAGTTGCAAAGGCTAAAGGCAAAGAATCTGCTCCTAAAACCAGAAAGGCTTATATAGCCTGGAATGACAACGAAGAATCCTCTTCATCATCAGAAGGAGAAGAAGCAAATCTCTGCCTTATGGCCAACACGGATTCTAAATCTGAAAGCGAGGTAAGCTCTTCAAACAATCCATCTTATACTGAACTGCATGATGCATTCAATGAGTTACATGATGATTATGTGAATGTTTTAAAACAATTGATTAGCACTAGGAAATTGCTTGATAAACAATGTCTGATGTGTGATGAACTCAAAAATAATCATGATGAGATTGAGAATTTGAATGAGCATTTGAAAACTGAATTACATGATAAATCTGCTAGGTGCATTGAACTTGAAAGAACTATTGCATCTTTGAAATCTGATGTTGTTAAGTTTACTAGTAGTAAAAATCAATTGAATGTTCTTCTTAGTAGTCAAAGAAATGTGGATGTTAAGCTGGACTTGGGTATAAGCAAAATAGGAATGCTAACACTAATATGAAATTTGTTAGATCTAAACATACCCATGACTTCTTCACTAAACAGAATCTGAATCCATCCTCTGTTGCTACTTGTCACTTTTGCTGTAAAAAGGTCTTTAATTGCAAACTAAAAAGACTTGCTAACAAAGGTTGGAAGCAGATCTGGAAAGTGAAGAAATATGTATTAGAAACTAACCCCCCAGGACCCAATTTAAATTGGGTACCTAAATCCAAACTCTAATTCCATTTTGCAGGTATGCTTGGCATCCAAGACTCATTTATGGTATTTAGATCGTGGGTGCTCCAAGCATATGACAGGAGACAAATCCAAGTTTTTGTCTCTAAACTTAAAGGATGGTGGCTATGTCAAATATGGTGATAATAATAAAGGTAAGATCTGTGGCATTGGAGATATAGGTAATGAGTCAACTGCAGTAATTAAAAACGTCTTATATATAGAAGGACTTAAACATAACTTGCTGAGTATAAGCCAATTATGTGACAAAGGATTTCAGGTACACTTTACTTCTCAATCTTGTATAATAGAGTATAAGGAGGATAAAGGTATGAAACTGGTAGGTGATAGAATCAATAACATTTATATGTTGGATTTTAATGCCTTACCTGCTAATTCTATATGCTGTTTATTATCAAATGCTGATGAGAACTGGTTGTGGCACAAAAGGGTTGCTCATATTCATATAGATCACTTGAATAAGCTAGTTAGTAAGCAGTTAGTTATAGGACTCCCAAACAGGAAGTTTACTAAGGATAGGTTGTGTGACTCCTGTGAGAAAAGCAAACTAGTTAAGTCTTCTTTTCCCCCCAATAGATTCAGTTAAAACCACTAAGGTTTTACGGTTGATACACATGGACCTTTTTGGTCCATCCCAAGTGAAGAGTTTTGGAGGTAACCTATATGGGTATGTGTTGATAGATGACTATTCTTGGTTCACTTGGACTTATTTTCTTACTCACAAGAGTGAGGCATTCTCCATTTTCAAAACTTTTGCTGCTTTAGTACAAAATGAGAATAACCAGAAAATTGTCTCAATTAAAAGTGATCATGGAGGTGAATTCCAAAATGATTCTTGGTTGAGAGGGCTCTTCAAGAAGAAGTTTCACTGTGATCTTAGGATAGTCTGCTGAGTGACTTGAGGGATACAGTGGTGAGCAATAGAAGCAGGAGAGTTTAGTCTTAAGATAGATAGGCCGGGAGTGCTAGACAATCTGTAAGAAATAACTCTGAAAGATTCTATTGAAAGAAAGGCTGAAATCAAGTTGATTTCGGAACTGGATGTAGGTTGTCTTACAAACGACTGAACTAGTATAAATATCTGAGTATCACCCTCTTATCCCTCCTCTTTTACTTCTATATTTTTTCGTTGATTAATCTTGAATATATGTTCTGTTTGATATTGATTGAATGGTTAAATTGACATATTTGTATCTAGATTAATCTGTTGAACAATTATTGTATATGCTGCATTATTAATTAGACAATACATGTAATTGTGAACCTTCTCCTAGAATCAATTCCTTGGGACCTTGATTGATATTCTGTTTAATCAAATTGGTATTTGTTAAACTGATTGGAATTCTTGCGAATTTTATCTGACTGTCATATACATATTCTAGCATTACAAGTCTTATATTACCTACACTAGTCTTATTTTGTTCGTTCCGTTCTATTTGCTTCTAAGGATGCTATTGGTTTACATTATGCTAAGGAAGTCACTAGAATCTTGGATCACTTTTAAGTGGATTTTTTCGGTGAAGTCATGTATAAACCATCCAAGGACAATCTATTTGATTTAAGTGTGCTTTTAAGGATGAAGATCATGTGGAATGAACAACTTCAGACATATGTCCACAAAGGTGATGTTGGTCAATCCTTTATTGCTGCCCAAGAGGAAGAAGATGCAGAAGCAACAACATCTGATGATGATCATGTTTCTAACTGCATGGTCATGGACAAATTAAACTCTATACAAACATTCATCACTACCTAATTGCATAACATGGACACCTCCATAAACACACGCTTTCAAACTATGGAGACCACCATTGCCCACAACCATGAAACCTTATTGCATCAACTCAATGGGCTATCCGTCAAAATCAATCACCTTCACCTCCCACTGGATGATGACATTTAGATCGATACTAGAAATATATTTGATGTAGTTTGTTTGTTTGTTTCAATTTTTATGTTGTTATCGTTGAACTTTTTTGCCTATGTTTTACTATTAAGATGTAATATTTGAACATGATTCCATTTTAATTATGTGATGTTCTTTTCTTTTACCTTGTGTGATGTTTTCCCTATATAATTATTTATATGCTTGGATTGTATTTTCTATTTTTTCCTTCTTTTTGACAATGTCAATAGGGGGAGAAAATTTGGTATGTTGTTGTTGTTAAAACCTTTTGTAGGTCATCAAATTTTTTACAATATGATGGCATGAACTCAAGTTCAACGGGGGAGTACGCATGAGTTACATGGGAGAAATTTTAAAACATTCAAACGCGTTGAAGTCTCATCAAACAACAAGATTTTGTCATAATCAAAAAGAGGAAAAAATGTAAAACACATGTTTTTCATGAAGACATAGTGGGGTTTGTCCCAATCTTAAACTTCAAGATTCATTAACCTATAATAATTGCGATTTTACAAATGCATGACCAAGACATTCAAACATAAACAACGAAGGAGGTGAGTTTGAAAATCATGTCGATAGTATAATATAAGTAAGAAGAACCCACAAACAATCATAATAGACCGTATAATAATTACATTACGATATATCAAATATTTAAGTGAATAGTATCATATTATAACATCAAAGTCACTCAAGTAAAATAATTATCTCATTATAATATGCATCAAATCATCTAAAAGAAATTATTATTACTTTTGAAACACATCGATCACAACAAAACAATCACAAGGAAATGTAATGCTATACATGAGCATATATTCTACTTCACAATGTGGTACCATCTAACTCTGAAATATTTGGTTAGGAGGCTTGATACTATGCCACCATCCCGATAGACGGACAATTCAATATGACCTTGTCCTCATAGATCCCCTCAACTAAACTCGAGACACATATACGCGACAGTCAAGGTAAACGTGTGTTACATGGTAGCTCCCGACATTGGAGTGCTACCTCCAAGTCACCTAGAAATTCTCCACTCAAATACCTCAAAGGTCTAATAATCTTGCATTAAGGCTCAACATCAGACTGAGAATTAGATCATGCACCCCCACATCTAAATATGTCACCCCCTCAAGAAACATGAAAATACAATTTTACCCTTTTAACCAATTATAATAAGTTTCAAAATAGATAGTTTCAGAAGTTTCAAATTTTTAAAACTTTGGGAAGTTTCAAATTTTCAAAATAAGGATTAAATTTCGAAAATTTTGAAAGTTTCAAAAGTTTCTTAATTTGGAAAGTTTCTAAATAGTTTCGATATTTTCCAAATCTTAAAATTTTTAAAATAAATATTACATTTCGAAAATTTGGAAAGTTTTGAAAGTTTCAAAATTTTCCTATTTCAAAAGTTTCGAAAAATCTGGAAATTGTCATTTCAAAACTTTGAAAACTTTTGAATATTTTAGAAAGAGGGGTAAAAAATGAGAAGTTAAAAAAATTGAAGGTTTTATAAAGGGCAAAGTTATATTTTCACGTTGATTGAAGGGGTGGCAGATTTAGATTTGGGAGTGTAGGGTAGAGTTCTCCATCAGACCGCCACGATCAGGCTCATTTAGTTGTACTTCCCCCAAATCGCTAAGCTTGTCAGGCCCTACCTATATGATAACAAAATAATCTTCACTTCATAAATTTTCAATATATATTTTCTCCCCTTGTTAGCCTATGATACTCCATTAGGACCATATCTCAAACACAAATTGGAATCACCATTATTTCATCAATTATGGGGTTACTTCAATATTTTCATCATAAATTTATAACATCACTATGATAAATCACACCTCATCATCATTACATAAACTCGTCACAAATTTATAGCAACACTATCATCAATCATACATCATCACATAAACTTATCACAAATTTATAAAATCACAATTATTAATCATGCATCATCATCATCACATAAAATTATCACAACACATCCAACTTTTAATATCACATCACGTAAACTCATCTAATCAAACACACATATTATATATTTTGACACTAATAATATATATTTTAAAGAAATTAAATCAATCAACACCTTATAACTATTTCTATTATACATTTTAATCTCACAATTTCCATATTTGTACATTAATTAATTTATCCCTCAAATTATTGTCGTACGTAGTCAGCCTCAGATGAATCGTTGAAAAATACGGTTTTCTCGTTCATCTCACAATATATTATACTAATGAATTCAAACACTCTCTCACCCCTTACCTTATTTTGACACTATCACACACGACAATTTATGGGTAAACGTCAAAAATAAATTATGATAACAAACTCTAAAAACTAAATTTCAAAATTTAGTCAAGGAAACTTACCATAAATCAGAAACCAATCAGTGGATAATATAGTCATTTTCACATGATCGTTTTGTGGTAGGTTTCCCTCAAATCAGACTTACGGTGAAGAAAAACGATGAAAATAATGAATTCTATACATAGAGAAGTCGGATATTTTAAAGAGAAATTGGGATAGTTAAAAATCTGAAAAAATTAAATCTTTAAATTTTTTTTATTCAAATAAAAAGTGAAATGGTAGACAACTAGACAAACAAATATGAGAACCAATCATTAAGTTTTCTAAAAAAAATATCATTTTATTATGTAATATTTTTAATATATTATTTTCAATATGAACATTTTTTGTATTTTGTACTTGTTGCATTATGGCAAAAAAAAAAATCGAATTATCTTAAGCCAAAAAATTAGAAGTCAACATCATAATGAAAGATTAGATATTTTTTTAAGAAAATAATGTTAGTTTATGAATCCTTACTAATAAATTAATGTTGGTTAATTTTTTGGAACAATTAATGCTTATTTATTTATATATTTTTTGGAACAATCGATCGATATTCCATGGAGTCCTTTTTCTACACTCTTCATGTGAGTCCCATTTATGATTCAACTCTTGCAATGTTACAACACATTCCTTATTTGACCAATAACTTCTACATTAATCTTGATTACACCAACACAATTATAGAACCTGCTGCTAGAAAAACGGTTTCTCTGTCTACAATTACAATCAAGGACACTCTTGTTGCCTCCCGTGAATTCATATGTAATTGTACGGAAAACGGTCATCGTATTGATTTATACCACATCTTCTCTTTCCTCCGTACTTATATATTAGATTCAATTATACTTAAAGTTGAACAATGTGCTCGACAAATGGTTGCCAACAACGACGTATTGGAGATGAATTTATCGCTTCGCGTTACCACGAGAAAACGGTCGGAGCAAATCGAAGATATGTTGGAGATAATAGAAATTGACCATCCTTGTTTCGACTCTAAAGATAAATGTTCAATTTGTTTGGAGGAATTTCAGAGTATTTCAAAGTCAGAAATAGTTCACACAAAGTGCTCACATTTTTTCTATAAAGATTGCATTGTCCCTTGGATTCAAAGATGTGTCAATTGTTCATATTTCTATTCTTGTCTATTGTGTCGAGGTCAAATAATATAAAATGAAAAGGAAATATATTTTTCTTCGGAGTTTGACTTTTCTGTATTTGATTTTGTAATCGAGAAGTTATTTAGCATAGTTTTTGTTTAGTAAGACTTATTCTTTATGTTTATGTAAATGATTTTCTTATGACTAATTGATAAAAAATTTATATATATACAACAATTTCTCACTTTTAAGTTCTGACGATCATTTTCTTTAAAAAAACAGTTTTAATTTTGTTTTAAAAGACTAAACCATAAATATTATTAAACTAATATAAATATTGTAATACTAAACTTTATATAAATATTATAAATATTGTCTCTTGGAGTTACAATGAAAAGATAAATCTCAAAGCTTATTGTAATACTAATCTTAGGCCAAAAAATTTGATGAACGGTGAAACCAAGCTTGTTACATTATGTAAAAAAGAAAACTCGAATTATCTTAACCCAAAAAATTTGAAGTCAACATCATAATGAAAGATTATATTTTATTTAGAAAATAATCAAAACATATTATTTGAATTGAAGAATAAATAAATTGAATAAATTCCATAAGTGAAACATATTATTTAATAATCAAAACATATTATTTGAATTGAAGAATAAATTCATAATAAGTACCTTAAAAAAACCTGAAGAATAAAAAAAAAGAATTAAAAATACATCACAAGAGAAAGAAAGGAGAATAAATTCCATAAGTGATAAGACATAGGGAAGGGTTAGTGCAGCACCTCATGAAGTCAAAATCAAAATGCAAATTGATAAAAAAAAAAAAAAAAGGATGTATCTACAGTGCATGAACAAACAAGAGAAAGAGAGAAATAGAAACTAAAAAACACGATTTCCAAAATAAGCTTCGAGATTATACCTACGAATGAACGAGAAATTCAACCTATGATGGGGATGAAGCTGAGAGAGGTTCAACCTATGTCTAGGATGGAGCAAGAGTGATTCAACCTTAGAACTTAAAGCATTCTACTAGTTGCTATTGAAACTCAGCCTTGGAACTTAAAGCATTCTACTAGATGACATGACACAAGTGTGGAAATAAATTTATCTACATGAGTAATACTTAATCTATGTTGCTTACTGAGTTGACAACCTTCACACACTTCTGAGCACATTTGAATACTAGGCAAGTCTTTGACCAACTTTTTCTTTTGAGCAAATTGAATGGATTTCAAATTATAGTGGCAAACCTCTTGTGCCAAAGCTTAAAATCAAGTTCAGTCTTACTCACTTTACGTTCATGTTCAGAAACTAAATTCCAATTAATAGGAAAACTTCTTTTTTTCATATTTATTTCAAATAATTCATGATTATTAACATAAGTAATCACACAACTTCCTTCTTTAAATAACAAGCAGTAGACGTTTTGCATCATTTGACCCACACTCAATAGGTTTTGATCAAGTTCAAGCACTAAAAGAACATCATAAATGTATTTAATACCTGTTGCAGTATAAATTTTCACTGTTCCTTTACTCGTGATGGCAACTTTTTCTCCATTTCCGATCTTTATAGATCCTGTAGCAGGTTTGAGCTCCGGAAAAAAATCTGGTTTGCTAGTCATGTGTTGTGTGCATCCACTATCAAGAAACCAAGATCTCCATCCTCCAAACTTTTTGTAGTCTTGGCCATGAACAAGAGTTCTTCGCTATCATCCATTTTAGTCACATTTTCCTTTTGAGAAGTGTGACTTTGTTGATTTTGTTGCTGCTGTTTCAACCTATAAAACCTCCCAATATGTCCATTTTTGTTGTAATATCTACATTGTATTGGCAGTGGAGTTTTTCCTTTGTACCAACAATCACTCTCTTTTGTGGCTAGTTCTTTTGCAGATTCCACACTTTGGAAACCTTTCTTTCTTCTTTGTATCATTTCCATAATGTTGCCCAACAAATTTCTTTTCATCTTTGACTTTTATGGCTTTTTCTTTGTGTTTGACTTGTAAGGCTGATTCTATTGCTTCCTCTTGTCCAAGAATTATTCTCTGCTCTCGAGCTTGACGACCATTTGTAAGTTCTGTTAAGCTTATCTTAGAAAGATCTTTAGACTCTTCAAGTGAAGAAATTTTGGATTCGAACCTTTCGGGTAAAACCACCAAGACTTTTTCTACAATTCTACTATCAAGAAATTCTTCCCCCAACAATCTAATTTGGGTTACAACTTTCATAACTTTGGTCATGAAATCATTTATGGTTTCAGCTTTATTCATCTTCAAGGCTTCAAACTCTCTTTTGATATTAAGAACCTGCATTTGCTTGGTTCTTTCATTCCCAAAAAACTCTTCTTCCATTTTCTCCCAAACTTGTTTTGTTGTCTCCAAGTGTGAGATTCTCATGAAAACATCATCATTCACAGTAGAGTGAAGGATGGTAATAGCCTTAGCTGTCTTAGCAACTTGCTCACTGTGGTATCTCATTTGAGCAACAGTTGGATTTTCTTGCAAAGGTGGTGGTTCAGTAATTGTTTCTACCACCTCCCAAAGATCATATGCTCTAAATTGAGTCCTCATCTTTACAGAAACGATTTCATAATTCCTTCCTTTAAATATAGGAGGTGCTGGTAGTGTAATATTGTTAGAAGTCATTAAGAAAAAAAGTTGGGTATGATTTTTTCTTTTCAAATGGGTATTCTATTTCTGTAAAAATTTGGTATGCTGGATTTTCTGTGGTTTTAAATCATAGGCCCTTCAAGAACAAAAAGGCTCTAGATGTCAATTGTTAGTCTCTTTGAAATTCAGAAACATAGATCACTTTCATTCATCTCAAAATATTTTTTCTAATACAATATATAAAACAATAGAAAAGAGTAAAATAGTAGAACAACATGGTGGTCTGTCACCTAACTATGATTACAAAGTGTTAAACTACTCCAACAAGTATGGGTCACCATACTTAATGCAGAGGTAACTTGTACAGCAAAATAACACTCAAGATAAAACAAAAGATCATAAAATATTGTTGGAGAACATCTCATAAGGTCATCAATATCTTATTTAACCTACAAAGAAAATCCAACCTTTATGGTACTAATTTTATTGAAAACTCTTAGTTAAGCTTACCTTAAGACAACAAATCACATTTGGATTTACTCTAGCAAACATTTCTCTTACAAATTCTTCATTAGTCATGCATGCAGATTTATTCGCTGCTCAAATAATAATTGTCAAATAAGATTATTTCATGAGATCAATACACATTTTCCTTTTTTTTGATTGTAAAACAATATATGAGTAATACTTAATAGGGTGGTTATAGATCGAAGTAATTTTGTTGTTGCTTGAAAATGAAATATACCTCGTATTACTTTAGGTGGTGGATACTTGAAGAACTATTCACCATCAGTTCGAAAGATTTCCTTGAGCCCATGTAATGGACTAATGATGCTAAGTATGTCTATTGGCAGCTTAATTCCACCCGCATACAATCCATGAACTTCATCAAAGCTATCAAACTCATTTGGTGTGAAATTCAAATCAAAGAATACAAATTCTAACGCTGGAACCATATTTTGAGATACAACTTTCAATCCATAAGTAAGAAAGTCCGATGATTCTTATTGACCAAAGGCTTCATCTCTTGGAAGATACACAAAATCACTCCACAAGCGATGCCATTGAAATACTAATATATCTATTTAACAAATTATTCGATGCAACTAACTTAATAGTGTAGACTGTGGCATGCATGCTACTTGTGTAATTCTAGAGTGATGCATACAAGAATCGGGTTTGTAAAGCAGTTCTAAATAAATTAATTAGTCGTTATATTACACGTAATCCTTACAAATTATTATGTCAAAATGAGATGAGAATGGTCAACAATAATTCATATCCAATAAAAACTGAACATGCACCTTAATATTTGAGCCAACAAAACATGAAATAGAAATGACAAAGTACTAAAATTCATTAAATGATTGATGATGTACTAGAATCTAATTTTATGAGAAGCAACAAGATATAACTATCATTGACTTCTTCAACATGAAACAATAAAAAGTTTATATGTTTCACTTTTGATATTCAAACTTTGTTCGAATATGTCTTCCATGCCTAGATCGATCTTTTGCGCCTACACCATTATTTACCAAGTCACTAACCAATGTTTTTAGGTCTTCTAATTGTGAGATCATTATTGTCTACACAAACTATTATTTATTTAAATCTGGAATATGAATGATAAATAAATCAACCTCATAAAACAATAGGAGAATAGGGAGATGCACCAACAGGTATAGTAGAGTTTTAGTAGAGTTTTTTACACTGTCAGCCAATCACAATCATACATTCAGATAAAAATTCTAACCAAAAAACAACAATATCACTAAATTTGAGAATAAAATATACTTACAAACATCTTCAGTCCAACTGAGGTTATTTTGAGTTGTTGCCCAACTGAAAAATTCAACCCAAGAATTTTGTTGACTGACTTGGAGACATAGTAAATTCTTTACACATGATTCATATCATTGTTTCTTGTAACAAGGTGACCATTGAATGGAAAATGCTCGTCTATTCCATGAAAATCCTTTATACTATTAATAACTGCTTTAACTTTGAAAAAGAGAACTAGGTCAACACCTCTACATTTGCCTTGACATTGCAGCTTTCTTTTCTCTGTACCTTCTTTTCTGTGTTTTTGTGCATTACGGGGTTCTTTAGCTTCCTCAGAATTCGTTTCTTCACATGCAATAACTTCCAAATCTTCTGTATTGGATACTTTATCATTCCCATTTTCCTCTGGAACTGCTAATTCTTCAAGTGTGGTTTCAGATGAATTGATCTACGGTGCTTATGCATCCTCAAGGCTATGGTTTGGTGGTTCTACATATTACTCATCAATTTTTGTGATGGGTTTTTCGAGAAAAGCTGCAAAAATGAAAACAATTACAAACCTGAGAAAAAGTTCAGGTAAAATGAATAAAAACATGGTAGAAATGAGATATTGGAATTATTTCCATTATGTTAACCCATATTTCCCGACTTATATAAGAAAGATTATCCTCATGAAAAAGGCCCTAGTGTTCTGACCATAAGGCATTATCCTCATGCAGTGCTCAAGAGGAAAATTGTAAGCTTCTTTGGTAGACTCACACATTCCAGGATTCTCTAGTGCTTCAATTCCATCTTCAGCTTTTCTATTAACCACACTAGTAATGTCATCTCCTGTGTCAGCATTAAAATTACTGTCACCCAGATCCTGATAGCGTATTCCACAATGAAACATGCTGGAAAGAATTACACTTCTACGAATCTTGGGAACATCTTTAGAAGAAACGAACCAACTTCCCTTGTCATATACCTGCACCTCAAAAATCAACAACTTAAAACAAATTCAATTGCAACACTGTTACAAAACAAACTTGACCCTTCTATATTTGAAGTCATAAGCTAAGTCAAGTAAAAAAGCAACAGGTGCAAGGATACATGCTAAAGTTGAACAAATATAATAACTTTACGTTCATAGTGTTTAAAACAACAATTTATATTTTAACCATCAACGTGTAAGTGTGGACACATTAGTAGGCATCCAACTGATTGAATATCAGAATTTGATTAGAATTATTTACTACCAGAACATTCCAAACAATCGCAAATCAGTATAATAGTCAAAAGTTGGAATTACAAGAGGCATAACCGCTAGACTGCACACAGTATACCACCAACTGATTTACTGTATTGGACCACTTATTACCTTACAAAACGTAGGAAACTAAGAAAGCCAACCAGCCACTATTTTCCTTCAAAATTCTTTATTTTGTCTCTAATCACATGATATAAATAGGCATGATCTCCCAAAAAAACCCAAAAATGCACAAACTTTGACATGTATAGGTAAGCAACAAATTTGTTGTTTTTTTTTTTTTAAATATTAAATGTATTATAATCAAAACTAGAATACTGAAAGAAATAAACAATCAATTTGCCACATAAAACACAAACCTTCCATCTCTTGATATTGCTGCGATATAAGTCAAAAAAACCTAATCCCAAAAACTTTATGTCTCAAACTCATTTATATTCATATTAGACAATAAAAAGAAGTAGATTTTTGACCGGCATTAATCTGTCTTAAAAAATAAGAGCTAGAATACAAACGAAAGTTAGTTCATATAACATAATACGAAGATCTTTGTTAGTGAAAAATAAGGTTTTTCATCTTCAGAAGATAAAAAAACAAACATGACACATAGAGAAACTAATACTCTACTCCTTGAGGCTCAACACAATACAAGTGTGTTCTCTTTCAAATATTTAGGAGCGATGTATAGAACAATTTATAGAGCAATATTAATCTGGAAGAACAAAAGGTTTCACTCAATGGCAATAGCAAATTTCAAAACAAAGGATAATTTGGCTTAAGACTGAAATCAATGTAAATGAATGTTCATTGCTCATGAAGATTGTCATTACTATTTAACCTGTTTTGTGCTTTTTCAATTACAAATATCAAGATATAGAAAATTGCTACCAGAGGCTGCAACTTACTTATTCAACATGAACTGAAGACTAATTCTGCAATTTACTGAATATAGTTGTCTGTCATAATAAACCAGGGAGCCACTCCATATCTGCCTTGAAGATTCTGACACTTTGAAACGACAGTGTCATAGATTTGAGAATAAGAGTTATAGGTGAAGTCAATGATGGATTCTGATAATTCGATGAAGAGGTCTTGAAGGAAATGGATTTTCAAGGAAATTATGATGGAAGAACGATATTCATTTACTTGAGATGGAAGAACGATTTGAAACTTAATTTAATCAACATTATGCCAAAAATTACATTTAATAGCGCTCTTTTTACATCGCTTGCTAAATACAAGCGCTGCTGTAAATATATTTTAAACATAACGGAGCCTTTTACAGCGCTTTTTTGACAAGCGCTGTGAAAAAAGTGCTGTTGTAGGGTCATTTAGCATTTGCACATAATGTTATAAGCTTTTACAGCACTTTTCGCGCAAGCGCTGTAAAATGAAGCGCTTTCGTGTATTATTTTACAGCGCTTTTTTCACAAGCGTTGTAAAATACATGCGCTTTCAAATAATTGAACTACCTATTACAGCGCTTTTTTCACAAGCGCTGTAAAATATGTGCGATCAATTTAACGACCTATTACAGCGCTTTTTGCACAAGCGCTGTAAAAAACATGCGCTTTCAAATAAACATCATTTACTTTTAATTAAATAAAAACAAATTTAAAACAAATTTACGAACCCTCATCACCTCTACTTTGGGAACTCTCATATCCTCTACGTACTGTGCGGCTATCTACATTGTCTCAGGTATTTTTTAATTTGTTTTTGTCAAAAAATCTTTAGTTTTTTAATAATTAAAAACTAAAAATTGTTATATATATTAAATCTCTTTTTTTTTTAAATTTGTTGATCTGTTATGTTTTGAAATCTTTTCTATTTTGAAATTGTTATTAGATATGTTGATATTGGTTTCTTTTTTAAACTTGTTGATATGTTCTGAAAGCTTATTATTTTTGTAACTGCATTTATATAGTTCGTATAATATGGATAGGAAATGGATGTCTTCCAATCGATTGTCAAAAGAGTATGAAATTGAAGTGAATGAGTTTGTTGAGTTTGCAATGAAGAATGCAAAAGATCCAAATAGAGTCGTTTGTCCTTGTTTAAAATGTTGTTTTGGAAAACGCATTAGAGAAGATGAATTAGAAGGACATTTAGTATGTAATGCAATTGATCAAAGCTACACATGTTGGATAAGACATGGTGAGAAAAAAAAAAGAAAACATTAATTTTGAGAATAGTTCGACATATGCTTCAACTGACTTCGATACACATACATATGAGCCAGACCGAGTTGATGAGATCGCAAAAGCAGTTGAAGAAGATCTTCGAGATAGTCCCAAAAATGTTTGAAAGTTTGTTGAGGGATGCAGAGAAAGAATTATATAATGGTTGTACTAAATTCACAAGACTGTCGGCGATATTAAAGTTGTACAACTTAAAAGAGAGTAATGGATGGTCTGATAAAAGCTTCACAGAATTATTAACACTCATAAAAGATATGTTGCCAGATGATAATGAACTTCCCAGTCAAACCTACGAGGCTAAACGGATTTTGTGTTCTATTTGCATGAGTTACAAAAGGATTCATGCGTGTCCTAACGATTGCATTTCATTTCGAAATGAATATGAACTACTTAAGGCGTGTCCAAAATGCAATGTCTCTCGATATAAGAAGAAAGAATCTACTCCAGCAAAAATCGTGTGGTATTTTCCTATAATACCAAGATTTAGGCGCATGTATCACAGTGAAGAAGATTCAAAACACTTGACATGGCATGCAGATGAAAGAATTAGAGATGGAATGTTTCGACACCCTGCAAATTCCCCACAATGGGCGAAAATTGATCGCGAGTATCCTGAATTCGGGATAGAGTCAAGAAATCTAAGACTTGCACTTTCTACTGATGGAATGAATCCACATGGTCTTCAAAGCATCTCACATAGCACGTGGCCTGTGATTTTGGTAATATATAACCTACCTCCATGGTTATGTATGAAGCGTAAGTTTATGATGTTGTCTCTGTTAATTTCAGGACCCACACAACTCGGGAATGATATCGACGTATACTTGACTCCTTTAATTGAAGATTTAAAACGTATGTGGGAGACAGGTGCGGAAGTTTATGATGGGTATAAGAAAGAATGTTTCAATTTGAGGGCTATGTTGTTCGGCACAATTAATGATTTTCCAGCATATGGTAATTTATCAGGATATAGCATTAAAGGTCAATGTGCATGTCCTATATGTGAAGAGAGTACAAATTGGATGCGGTTGAAACATTGTAAGAAGAATGTGTTTCTTGGACATCGTAGATTTTTACCTTATAGTCATCAGTTTCGTGGGTGGAGAAATGCATTTAATGGAAAATCACAGGAAGGTAAAGCTCCTTTAGCACCAACTGGATATCAAATACTTGAAAAAGTACAAGGTTTGACCAATAAATTTGGCAAACCTTTTGCAGGAGAGCTGGTCAAAACTAGGTGGAAGAAAAAGTCGATTTTCTTTGAATTGCCATATTGGAAGTCATTGTATATAAGACATTTCCTCGATGTGATGCATATTGAAAAAAATGTATTTGAGAGTGTTATTGGTACGTTACTCAATGTTCCAGGAAACTCTAAAGATGGCATCAACGCAAGATTGGACTTGGTCGATATGGGAATAAGAAATGAATTGGGTCCCATAAAGAAAGGAAATCGCACATATCTACCTTCAGCCGCTCAAACTCTATCTAGAAAGCAAAAAATTATTTTATGTAAATTTCTACACGAAGTTAAAGTTCCAGAAGGATACTCTTTAAACATTAAAAATTTGGTTTGTATGAAAGACCTCAAGTTAAAAGGTTTGAAGACCCATGATTGTCATATTCTAATGGAGCATTTGCTACCAATAGGTACTCGTTCCATTTTACCTGAAGAAGTTCGACTAGCCTTAACTTGATTACGTTTCTTCTTTAGGGAAATTTGTAGTAAAGTGATCGACCCTCAGAAATTACCGACATTGCAGAGGGAAATTGTTGTTACTTTGTGTGAGCTTGAAACGTATTTCCCACCCTTGTTTTTTGA
This sequence comes from Cicer judaicum, assembly GCA_037974835.1. Lineage (NCBI taxonomy): Eukaryota > Viridiplantae > Streptophyta > Magnoliopsida > Fabales > Fabaceae > Cicer > Cicer judaicum. Next base: position 2,474,430 of record JBBPBS010000207.1, read on the forward strand.
TATAATGGTTCACCTTACTGTTCATCTGGTTAAGGAGACACAACTTTGTGGGCCATCTTATATGAGATGGATGTATCCGATAGAACGATATATGAAAATATTAAAAGGGTACGTAAAAAGTAGAAGTCGACCAGAAGGTTGTATTTCTAAGCGTTACATTGTTGAAGAGGCTACTGAATTTTGTACTGAATATCTGTCCAATGTTGAATCCATAGGGCTTCCCATGTCTCATCATTCGGGAAGAATATCAAGAGAAGGGATAATTGGAAGGAGATTACTGACTATATCAAGGATAGAATGGGAGCAGGCACAATTGTATGTTCTGCACAATGATGATGAGGTTCAACCGTATGTTACAATACACATGGATCAGTTATCTCGTTTGAACATGAATACGAATCAAAATTGGATAACTCGAGTGCACAATCAAAGTTTTATAACATGGTTAAAAAATCACATAAAGTCAAAGTTTGATATAGACCCCGGATCAATTTCACAGAGATTGATGTGGCTAGCAAATGGTCTGAGCTTACATGTCTTTTCTTACAATGGTTATGTTATTAACGGCTACACATTTTATACCAAAGAACAAGATGATCGGACCACTATGCAAAATAGCAGAGTCACCCTCGTAGTTGAAGCGATACATGTCTCAAGTGCAAAAGACAAAAACCCAATATATGCAAATCTATCATATTTTAGGGTTATCGAGCGCATATGAGAGTTAGACTACACAATGTTTCGTGTTCCCATATTTGGTTGTAAGTGGGTCGATAATAATAGTGGCGTTCAGATTGATGAGTCAGGATTCTTGCTTATCAATTTTAATAGGGTGGGATACAAAGACGAGCCTTTTATTTTAGCGTCGCAAGCTCAACAAGTGTTTTATGTCATTAATCCTTCTGATGATAAATGGTCTGTTGTCTTATCGACCAATAAAATAAGTGATGATAACAATAATGATGAAGATGTTGGTAATGATCTTCTATTTGCAGCATCACAACAACCACATGAAATTGATTCAACTGATGATGGTTTATATCTTAGAGATGATCATGATGAGGGAATTTGGATTAATCCATCGTTTCGTATTGTAAATGGACAAACAAATGTGAATCCCACCAGGAAAAGAAGAAGGGCATCTTAATGTACATGTTTAATTGTTTTATATAAGCCATGCATGTAATCTGAATTGTGTTAATGTAAATATGCATGAAATCTGAATTGAGTGTTTGATACTAAGTTCTGATTAATTTATTTTACGATTAATTTATTTTCTGCTTATATTTAGCTTGATTTGAGTGTTTTATACTAAGTTCATGTAACAATAAGTGTTTTATATTTAGCTTGATTTACATGAACTAAACTGAATATAAATTAGTAATTTACATGAACTAAACTGAACTAACTGAAAAAGAGTAACAAAGCGCTTATATAATAGTAATTTACAGCGCTTATCTGAAGAAGCGCTGTAACAAAGCGCTGTAAAAATAACATTCATATAACATTACAAAACAATGAGACCTTTTAGAGCACTTTTCGAAAAAGCGCTGTAAAAGATTTTAAAGAAAACATTCATCAGACACCTAAAAAGACTTTCTCTAACAGGATTTTCTTCAAACACCTTGTACGCATCATGGGAATCCCCAAAAACAAAATAATATTGCAAAAGAGCATTGTTAACAAAAACATCAGACTCAAACCCATTTTACGCAACATGGCAATGAACTTGAAAACCAAGAAGGAAAGGGAATGTAAATGTATCAGGTGATGAAGAAGAAGATAACATAGACTTAAAGAGAGAAAAAGGGTGTTGAGGTGGAGATTGAATTGTGAGAGAAGAGTTTGGTGAAGAGGAAGAGGTTTTGCATGATGATAACAATGTTTTTTAACCATTCATTGTTTTGCATGTTTTTAATGTCATCCCATATGGAATAAACCAAACACAAAAATAACATAATAAAATAATGAGGCCTTTTATAGCGCTTATTTGAAAAAACGTTGTAAAAGGCTTTAAAAGAAACATTCATATAACATAATAAAACAATGAGGTCTTTTACAGCGCTTGTTCAAATAAGCGCTGTAAAAGACCCTTTGAAAAATAAAATAAAGACATTTTACAGCGCTTATTTGAAAAGGCGTTGTAATAGGCTTTAAAAAAAACATTCATATAACATAATAAAACAAGGAGGTCTTTTACAGCGCTTGTTCAAATAAGCGCTGTAAAAGACCCTTTTAAAAATAAAATAAAGACATTTTACAACGCTTATTTGAAAAAGCGGTGTAATAGGCTTTAAAAAAACATTCATATAACATAATAAAATAAGGAGGTCTTTTACAACGCTTATTGGAAAAAGCGCTGTAAAAGAGCCTTTTAAAAAATTAAATAAAGACGCCTTTTAGAGCGCTTTTGGAACAAGCAATGTAAAAGGGTTTTATATATAACAGTAACCGCTTCAGTTTCCTCTTCATTACGTAAACTTCACTATCATCTCAACCTTCATCGTTCTTCTCTTCTTTTGCAAACCCTATCATCCCATCCATTACGAACCTTATTTCCATGATCATCTCCTTCATTTCGAACCTTATTTCCATCCAAGATCATCTCTCCCATTGCACACAATATATTTTCATTGAAATACGTAACCCTCATTACGTGTTTCTTCAAATCGTATTTTTGTGAACCATATTTCTGTGAACTTTCTGCAAACCCTATTTTTCTCGCATTTCGTCTTTCTTCGAACCCTCATTATTCAGGTATTGATGTTATTAATTTTTTGTAATCATTAAAATACATGTTGAGCTTGTTTAAGATATACTAATATGTACTTAGAATAATGCATGATGCATGTTGAGCTTGTTGATGTTATACTAAACTGCATGTTGAACTTGTTGTAGTTAAATGAATACAAACAAAGACCTAGAATGTCAAAGTGAAGAAGTTGGCACTACTAAGACTTATGAAAATGAAGTCAAACATGGTGCAACTATAATGCAAAAAGTCATTAAAGCAAGGAGCAATGGCATCAAGTTTGAGGTTATACTATACTATACTCTGTTTGCTGTGTATTTTTTATCTTTTTTTAATAGTATGTACTTACTATATGAGTTTATTAGGTTGGCTGGAATGAGAGTGGTCAGCCAATTGACCCCAACAGCTCAATGTTTATAAGTTACATTGGGGCTATTGTTCGACAAAATATTTCAATTAAGATTGATGATTTGAGAGATAAGGCATTGAAGGATGCCAAAGATATAATATGGAATGACATTCAAGTAACTTTTTTTATCTACTCTTTTTTCATTTATAATTTTTTTCATTGAAATACTTTACTTATAATTTTTTTCATTGCAGACTATTTTTGTTCTTGATGAGGGACGAAAGAGTTATGTTTTTAGAGTTGCTGAGAAAATCCATCGGGGATTTAGATCTCATCTCTCTAATTTATATCTAAGAGATAGAGAAGGAAATACAAATGCTGAAACTCCAAAAATATATAAACATTATATATCAAATGATGAATGGAGTGCATTTGTATCCAAACGTTCGGACCCCGCATTTGTCGTAAGTGATTAATTTATTAGCATTTGTGTTTTATTATTCATATTCGTAGCGTATTTTAAATTTTTACACAATTGCTATTTTTTTTATATAGAATATTAGTAAGGCAAATCGCGAAAGGGCAAGCAATCCAACCCACCCATACAAAAAATCACGTATGGGATATGCACGCCTTGATCAAAAACTTGTAAGTAATTAAACATCACTTTTATATAATGAAATAATTTGTATTATAAACTATAGTGTGTAACTAATTTGTATTATTTTGTTTATGATCTTAACGAATAGCGACAAGACACCCAATCAGATCAACCGTTGGGTCGTCATATTTTATGGAAGGAAGCGCGTGTTAATAAAGACGGAGTGGTTGACAACGAAAATGTCCAAAAAGTAGTAGAACTTTGTGTAAGTATATTATCACTTTAATATTTTTTAATATTGTATTTTATAACTTGAATACTTTTTAATATTGTATTTTAAAAATGCTATTGAAATTATCTTTTTAATCCTACATGTATTTTAGGAGATTATCGAACAAAGTTCTGAAAATCAAGAGGGCAACAAGGATACTTGCAGGGACATTCTGGGTAAAGTGTTTAATGTCCCTGAGTATTCCGGTCGGGTTAGGGGAAAAGGATTTGGCGTAACTCCCAAAAGCTATTTTTCTCAAGAGAAGCGCCAAAAACCTTCCAACGAGGAAGTATTAGAGAAGCTCAAAATCCTTACAGAGCAAGTGGCACTTTTAGTGAATACGAACAAAGACAAGCAACTCCCGGATCAGCTCCAACATGAAATACAAATGGAGAGTGAATCCGCGAGTTGCAACGTCGGTCTCAAAAGTATTCCCGAGGTAATTAATTACTTACTTGCTTATGTAATTACTTATGTATTAAACATAATTATATATTAACCGTACTTATGTTTTAACTATTGATTTAGGGTGTCACTCCATGCGTGCTATATTTTTCCTTGCCTACTCATCGGAAGGTGAGAAAAGGAAAATTGTACAATACTTCGGGAGAAGTATTGCACAATACTCCGATCCCTGCGGACCATGTCAAAGTATCACCTGTTGTTGCTTTCGAACCAACTGCACCATTGCCGATACCGGACAACGATGGAGATATGCAGTTATTGGGCGAAGCTATTAGTAGTTACGTGGCATGGCCCACACATCTTGTTGCCCTCGATAAGGTATATTTAATTAATTGAAATGTATGTTTAATTGATATGTATATTTAATTGCTGATTTTTTTCCGCTCCTAACTTTAATTTCACATTTATATTTAGATGATGAAAAAGCCTAAAGGGAATGATAAAAGGCTTCCCAGAAACGAATCAGTTACATCTCCCGAAAAGGTTTGTCACATTTATTCCCTAAGGTTTGTCATTTTTTTAGATTCAATAAACTAACATTTAACCTCATTTTTGTAGATCCAATTAAATAAACCACCCGTACAGCCAAAAAAAGCCAGCAAACCTCAAAAATTGGAGGGTAATAGAGCTGGCAAACTACAAAGGCTGAAGGGTAATAAAGCTGCCAAAGTTGCAGCAAGAAAACTAGATCGGGAAAAATCGATCGCTGCTGCTGCTCCTAAAATAAGTCAGCCATGACTTTCCTATTTTTCGCGTAGTGCAAGGAAAAAAAGAACAATTTGAGAGAAGATAAGCGATTTTACAATTTGAGAGAAGAAGACCTAAATTGAATCATGGAAAATCGAATTGCTACAAGAGAGAAGAATGGAAAAACTGAATCTGCTTAATTGTTATGAGAGAATCCCAATTAAACAAAAAAATTGAAGAGGAATATGAATCGAAGAGGAATGTCAAAGGAAATCCAATAATTACTAGAGAAGCATAGCAATTTATGAGAGGGAAAATGGAAAAACGAGTTTACCCTAATTGGAATATGGAAACACTTCTGAGAGAGAAGTAAGTTAAATCAAGAAATGGGTTTAACCAAAGATGAGAAAAATGGGAAGAAAGCAACATCGTATTCAAATACGAAACCTTGTAATCGAATACAACTAAGTGAATTTTGCCATTAACTTGTTGTTATATTCGACTATACCAAGTTGTAGTCGAATACAAATGTACAATCTTAGCCACTGACTTAGCACTTGTATTCGAGTACACCATCTCGTAGTCGAATACAAATATTTAATTTTAACCACTAACTTAACACTTGTATTTAGCTACATCATCTCGTAGTTGAATACAAATGTTCAGTTTTAAATACTAACTTATCATTTGTATTCGGCTACAATATATATTGTCTTCGAATACAACAATGTATTTATTCAAAATCTTTATTTTCAAATATTAATTTATGTATTGTTGACATTTTGAAAATAGGAGAACTAAACCACTATTTAACATAACCATTGTTTGAAAATATTTCTAACTATGGTTTTTTTTATTGAAATTGGTTATAAAATTATTTTATTCAAAAACAACTAAAAAGATATTTACATTTTTTATATAGAAAAAAAATATGAAAACAAAATCTTTATGTAAACAATATTTTCTATATGAACATTGTTTGAATTTTGTACTTGTTGCATTATGTAAAAAAAAATTTGACTTATCTGAAGCCAAGAAATTAGAAGTCAACATCATAATGAAAGATTAGATCTTTTTTGAGAAAATAACTTTAGTTTATGAATCGTTACATTTTTTTGATAAATTAATGTTGGTTAATTTTTTGAACAATTAATGCTTATTTATTTATATCTTTAAAAAACTTTAAAAAAAAAATTAAATCTTTAAATATTTTTTTATTCAAATAAAAAATAAAATGGTAGACAAGTATAGACAAAAAAATATGAGATCATAATGTTGAAATTTTGTAAAAAAAAAAAATCATTTCATTATGTAATATTTTTAATACATTCTTTTCAATATAAACAATGTTTGTATTTTGTACTTGTTGCATTATGGCAAAAAAAAATCGAATTATCTTAAGCCAAGAAAATAGAAGACAACATCATAATTAAAGATTAGATATTTTTTGAGAAACTAATGTTAGTTTATGAATCGTTACATTTTTTTGATGAATTAATGTTGGTTAATTTTTTGGAACAATTAATGCTTATTTATTTATATCTTTAAATAATCTTCCAAAAAAAATTTATTCAAATAAAAAATAAAATGGTAGACAGATAGAAAAAAAATATATGAGAACATAATCTTTAACTTTTGTAAAAAAAATCATTTCATTATGTAATATTTTTAATACATTATTTTCAATATAAACATTGTTTGTATTTTATACTTCTTGTGGCAAAAAAGAAAAATATCGAATAATCTTAAGCCAAGAAATTAGAAGTCAACATCATAATTAAAGATTAGATATATTTTGAGAAACTAATGTTAGTACATGAATCGTTACATTTTTTTTATTAATTAATGTTGGTTATATGGTAGACAAATAGAAAAAAACTTATGAGAATAAAATCTTTAAATTTTGTAAAAAAGAATAATCATTTCATTATGTAATATTTTTAATAATATATGTTCAATTTGAACATTGTTTGTATTTTGTACTTGTGCATTATATCCAAAAAAAGTTCGAATTATCTTAAGCCAATGAATTAGAAGTCAACATCATAATGAAAGATTAGATCTTTTTTGAGAAAATAATGTTAGTTTATGAATGATTACAGTTTTTTGATAAATTTATGTTGGTTAATTTTTTTTTAACAGTTAATGCTTATTTATTTATATCTTGAAAAAATCTTTAAAAAAAATTAAATCTTTAAATAAGATATGAATATTCAAAAAAATTTAAAATCTTATTATAAATATAGAAAACATAATTAAACTCTATATCTTTTACACTATATATAGAGCTAGTTTCTATCCAATAAGCACCACAAAAACTAGCAATTCATACTTCATCCCTCCAATACACAAAGATACAAACACTTTATCACTCGATCGATCTTCCATGGAGTCCTTTTTCTACACTCTTCATGTGAGTCCCAATTATGATTCAAGTCTCGCAATGTTTCAACACATTCCTTATTTGAGCAATAACTTCTACATTAATCTTGATTACACCAACACAATTATAGAACCTGCTGCTAGAAAAACGGTCTCTCTGTCTACAATTATAATCAAGGACACTTTTGTTGTTTCTCGTGAACTTATATGTTTGTACGAAAAGCGGTCATCGTATTGATTTATACCACATCTTCTCTTTCCTCCCTACTTACATATTAGATTCAATTATACTTAAAGTTGAACAATGTGCTCGACAAATGGTTGCCAACAACGATGTATTGGAGATGAATTTATCGCTTCGCGTTACCACAAGACAACGGTCGCAGCAAATCGAAGATATGTTGGAGATATTAGAAATTGACCATCCTTATTATGACTCTAATGAGAAATGTTCAATTTGTTTGGAGGAATTTTAAAGTATTTCAAAGTCAGAAATTGTTCACACAAAGTGCTCACATTTTTTCCATAAAAATTGCATTGTCCCGTAGATTCAAAGATGTATCAACTCTTCATATTCTTATTCTTGTCCATTGTGTCGAGGTCAAATAATATAAAACAAGAAGAAAGTATGTTTTTCTTTAGAGTTTGACTTATCTGTATTTGATTTTGTAATCAAGAAGTTATTTAGCATAGTTTTTATTTAGTGAGACTTATTTTTTATGTTTATGTATTTCTCTTGACTAAATGATAAAAATTCTATATACATACAACGATTTCTTACTTTTAATTTCTTTAATATCAAAATTGATAAAAGCAATGTGCTGTCTCTTGAGTCGCAATGAACAAGATAAATCTCAAAGTTTATTGTGATACCAAACCATGCAATTAAAATATGTCATATCATATTTGTTATATCAAAAAGTTCGATGAACGGTTAAACCAAGCTTGTTTTGCATTTTGTAAAAAATAAAATAAAATTAACTTAAACCAAAAAATTAGAAGTCAACATCATAATGAAAGATTATATATTTTTTGAGAAAATAATGTTAGTTTATGAATTATTACATTTTTTTGATAATTAATGTTGGTTAATTTTTTTTTACATTTAATGCTTATGGTTGACAAATAGAAAAGAAAATTTTGAGAACAAAATCATTAACTTTTGTGAAAAAAAATCATTTCACTACGTAATATTTTAATAATATATTTTCAATATCAACATTATTAGTATTTTGTATTTTTTGCAGTATGTTAAAAAAAATATCAAATTAACTTAACCCAAGAAATTAGAAGTCAACATCAAAATGAATGATTAGATTTATTTTGAGAAAATAATGTTAGTTATCGAATGATTACATTTTTTTGATAAATTAATGTTTATTAATTTTGTTGAACAATTAATGCTTGTTTATTTATATCTTGAAAAATTCTTTCAAAAATACATTAAATCTTTAATAATTTTTTGAACATTTTTCTTATCAAAATAAAAAAAAAAATCGTTGACAAATAGAAAAAAAAGTTTGAGAACAAAATCTTCAACTGTTGTAAAAAATTCTATAAATATTTATTCTTTATGTTTATGGAAATATTTTTCTCTCGATTAAATGATAAAAATGCTATAGAGATACAACAATTTCTAACTTTTAAGTTCTAATGATGATTTTCTTTAAATAAAAAATTTAATTTTTTTCCCAAAGCGACTAAATCATAAAATTGTTAAAGTTATTTAAATATTGATAAAAGCAATACGGTGTCTCTTACGGTCACAGTGAACAAGATAAATCTCAAAGTTTATTGTAGTAACAAGCGAAATAATTAAAATATGTTATATCATAATTTTTAGTCCAAAACATTCGATAATAGTGCCAAAACTTTTGGAATTTAATATAGGAGATTGAAATAACTATTTACCATAACTATTATTTGAAAAAATTTCAATTTATTTATTTTTTATTGAAACTTGGTATAAAATTATATTATTCAAATAAAACTAAAAAAAGATTTACATATTTGTTTTTCAAATAAAATATTATATTGTTCTCTAATAGAAAAATTATATGAGAACAAAATCTTTTACCTTTGTAAAAATAAAGTCCTTTACTCACGAAATATTTTGAATAATATATTTTCAATAAGCTTAATTGCACTTTTGGCCCCTCTATTATAGGTGAAAATTGAAAGTAGTCCCCCCATTTTGTTTGTCTCTGGTTTTAATCCCACAAACAGAATTTGAGTTCAAATCATGATGAGTTGTTATTTTTTTAATGACGTGTCAATAAAAAAGTGACGTGACAAACGCTTATGTGGAATAAACTCATTATTATATTATTTCTGATTAAAAAATATAATTTATATTTTTAAAAACCATTATTATAATTGTGACAATATTTTTAAAAATACAATTTAATTATTAAAATTAAGTTAAAAGAAAAAAACACCTAAAATCATGAACCCTAAATAAATCAAAATCAAAAACATTTACTCATGAACTCTAAAATCATTGTGGATTTCTTCCTCCTTAACAACACGATCAACATGGTTTTCATCTCCCCCCTCAACATTGCGCTCAACTTCCTCCTCAACAGTTTCATCAACAAAGTTCTCAACTTACCCACTCTCTTCGCCCTTGCAATTTCAGACACCTCAACTTTCACTTCGTCCCAACTCTGCTCTAAGCTCGCAACAACCTACGCCCAATGCAACCATGTTTCTTACGCCTCCCACATGTTTGATAAATTACCCAAACGAAGTTTGTTCTCCTGTAACACCATGATGAGGATGTATATTCAAATGGGTCGCCCCCATGATGCCCTGAACATGTTTGTTGAAATGCTCCATTCAGGTCAGCCTCTTCCTGGAAACTTCACTTACCCAATTGTTATCAAGGCTTGTAGTGGCTTGTTATTCATTGATATGGGTGTTGGAGTTCATGGACAGACTCTAAAGACTGGCTTTGATTTGGACACATTTGTTCAAAACTCTTTGTTGGCAATGTATATGGTTGTTGGTGAGAAAGAAGCTGCATTGTTGGTTTTTGACTCAATGCAAGAACGCACAGTGGTGTCTTGGAATACTTTGATTAATGGCTACTTTCGGAATAACTGTGTAGAGGAGGCGTTGAGGGTTTATCATAGAATGATGGATGAGGGTGTGGAATCTGATTGTGCAACTGTAGTTTCAGTTTTGCAGGCTTGTAGGGTTTTGAAGAATGTGGAGCTTGGGAGAGAGGTTCATAAATTGACTTTTATAAATTATATTTTTTAATCATAAATAATATAATAATGAGTTTATTCCACATAAGCGTCTGCCACGTCACCTTTTTATTAACACGTCATTAAAAAAAATGACAACTCATCATGATTTGGACTCAAATTCTGTTTGGGGGACTAAAACTGGAGACAAATAAAATGGGGGGACTACTTTCAATTTTCACCTATAATAGGGAGACCAAAAGTGCAATTAAGTCTTTTCAATATGAACATTGTTTATTATATATTTGTTGTATAATATCAACAACAAAAAAATCAAATATCCTTTAGTGAAGAAATTTGACGTCAACATCATAATCACTGCAAAAAAATTGACTTATTGTGACACACCAAGTTTGTCATTAAAACTTAAAAACTGTAGGTATAAATCAATAAACTGTAGGATGCACTTGAAATAAACTTCTTGTGTCCTCATGGTATGCCGGAACGAAAAATGGGTGCTGCAGTTGGGCAGGATTGTGCTCTTCTTGAAGAAGTTTGTGGATGGATAAATGCAAAAGCTACAGTTCCTGTTTGGGCAAAGATGACTCCCAACATTACCGATATTTCACATGTTCGCATTAAAACATTTCCTTTTAGTTTATACTTTAACTTCGCATTAAATTGACTATTGAGCATGCTGATTTTGAATGTATTGATTGTCTGGCTCTGGTAACTGGTGATGAGATTGCTTCAACCTTTGACAATCTTGTGTCTGTTAAGCTCGGGCGTTCTGCCCTTATTGAAGATATTATGATTTGTAAGGGTAAATTAATTAAGTTTTCTGGTGTTGCGACGGGGCAAGCATGGACAACATTTCTGAGAGGTTCTAGGTAATTTTTCTTCTTATGTTATTGTAATTTCCTATCAATGTTGTTCTTTTACATGTTCAGGAATTTTAAACCGGATAACATATCACTTCAGATCATCATTATTCTGTTATAAGTAATTGAATTGGTGACTAAAGCTACATTTTCCTTATTGTCCACCCTATTATTTTTCTGTATATTGTATAGCAGATCTTTCTTTTGTATCTAACAATTTTGAATGCTACTTTCAAAGGTTATAGTGAGCTAATAAATGTTAAAAGCCAATAGTTTCAAAAATTTAGTAGTTCCATCTTTTTAATTAAATTAAGGACCAATTTATTGATGGCTGTGACTGTGATCTAATGCTGGTAACATGAGTCAATGAAACTATTTCATTTTCATTTGTTTATCTTCCTAAGGCTGCATCTATTGAACATGTTGATTTTGATGGTATTGAGCGTCTGGCTTTGGTAACAGGTGGTGAAATTGCTTCAACCTTTGACAACCCAAAGTCTGTTAGTTAAGCTTGGGCATTGTGACCTTATTGAAGAGATTATGATTGGTGAGGATAAATTGATTAAGTCAACATCATAATGAAAGATTAGATATATTTTGAGAAAGTGATGTTAGTTTATGAATCGTTACACTTTTTTGATAAATTAATGTTGGTTAATGTTTTTGAACAATTAATGCTATTTTATTTATATCTTGTAAAAATCTTTCCGTAAAAAAATTAAATCTTTAAATAATTTTTTTATTCAAATAAAAAATTACATGGTAGACAAATATAAAAAAATTTATGAGAATAAAATCTTTAACTTTTGTAAAAGAGATAAATCATTTCATTATGTAATATTTTTAACAATATATGTTCAATATGAACATTGTTTGTATTTTGTACTTGTCGCATTATATCCAAAAAAAAATTGAATTATCTTAAGCCAATAAATTAGAAGTCAACATCATAATGGAGAAAATAATGTTAGTTTATGAATGATTACCTTATTTTGATAAATTAATGTTGGTTAATTTTTTTGAACAGGTAATGCTTATTTATTTATATCTTGAAAAAATCATTAAAAAAAAATTAAATCTTTAAATAAGATATGAATTTTCAAATATGATATAAAATCTTATTATAAATATACAAAACATAATTAAACTCTATCTCTTTTACACTATATATACAGCTAGTGTTTGTCCAATAAGAATCACAAAAACTAGCAATTCATACTCGATCTCTCCAATTCACAAAGATACAAACACTTAAACAGTTGATCGATCTTCCATGGAGTCCTTTTTCTACACTCTTCATGTGAGTCCCATTTATGATTCAACTCTTGCAATGTTTCAACACATTCCTTATTTGAGCAATAACTTCTACATTAATCTTGATTACACCAACACAATTATAGAACCTGCTCCTAGAAAAACGGTCTCTCTGTCTACAATTACAATCAAGGACACTCTTGTTGTCTCCTGTGACATTATATGTAATTGTACGGAAAGCGGTCATCGTATTGATTTATACTACATCTTCTCTTTCCTCCCTACTTACATATTAGATTCAATTATATTTAAAGTTGAACAATATGCTCGACAAATGGTTGCCAACAACGATGCATTGCAGATGAATTTATCGCTTCGCGTTACCACAAGACAACGGTCGAAGCAAATCGAAGATATGTTGGAGATATTAAAAATTGACCATCCTTGTTATGACTCTAATGAGAAATGTTCAATTTGTTTGGAGGAATTTCAGAGTATTTCAAAGTCCGAAATTGTTCACACAAAGTGCTCACATTTTTTCCATAAAGATTGCATTGTTCCGTGGATTCAAAGATGTGTCAATTGTTCATATTCTTATTCTTGTCCATTGTGTCTAGGTCAATTAATATAAAGCAAGAAGGAAATATGTTTTTCTTCAGAGTTTGACTTATATGTATTTGATTTTGTAAAAGAAAAGTTATTTAGCATAGTTTTTGTTTAGTGAGACTTTTTCTTTATGTTTATGTAAATGATTATCTTTCGACTAAATGATAAAAATTCTATATATATATATATATATATATACAGCAATTTCTCACTTATAATTGCTAACATATATTTTCTTTAAATAACAGTTTTAATTTTTTTTTTTCAAAAGACTAAATCATAAATATTGTTAAACTAATATAAATATTAATAAAAGCAATGCGCTGTCTCTTGGAGTTAAAATGAACAAGATAAATCTCAAACTATATTGTAGTAACAAACTAAGCAATTAAAATATGTCATATCATAAATGTTAAGCCAAAAAATTCGATGAACGGTCAAAAATTGTCGGGATTTAAAATAGGAGACCTAAATCACTGTTTAACATAACCATTATTTAAAAATATTTCTAACTATGGTTTTTATTTATTGAAATTGGTTATAAAATTATTTTATTAAAATACAACTTAAAAGATATTAATTTTTTTTATTTAAATAAAAATTACATTGTAGATAAATAGAAAAAAAAATGTGTGAACACAATCTTTAACTTTTGTTTAAAAAAATCATTTCATTATGTATAATTTTTTATACAATATTTTCAATATGAAAATTGTTTGTATTTTGTACTTGTTGCATTATGTCAAAAAAAAAAAAAACAATCAAATTATCTTAAGCCAAGAAATTAGAAGTCAACATTATAGTGAAAGATTAGATCTTTTGTGTGAAAATAACGTTAGTTTATGAATCGTTACATTTTTTTGATAAATTAATGTTGGTTAATTTTTTTAACAATTAATGCTTATTTACTTGTATCTTTAAAAAATCTTTCAAAAAAATTTAAATCTTTAAATATTTTTTTTTATTCAAATAAAAAATAAAATAGTAAACAAATAGAAAAAGAAATATGAGAACATAATTTCGAAATTTTGTATAAAAAATATCATATCATTAAATGTTAGGCCAAAAAATTCGATGAACGGTAAAAAACTGTCGGGATTCAAAATAAGAGACCTAAATCACTGTATAACATAACCATTATTTAAAAATATTTCTAACTATAGTTTTTTTTTTATTGAAATTGGTTATAAAATTATTTTATTAAAATACAACTTAAAAGATATGGAAATTTCATTCATATATTTTTGTACCATTGTTTACTCTATAGTGATATGGAATGTATTCATAACCAAAACGTTTTGGAGTATTTATAAAATATTTTGTTTAGGAAGATGATTATTGCTCTCTATGAAATTAGTTTGCAGTTAAAATAAATTAGAAATTTAAATTTAATTTACAAGTATTAATAATTTAGAATTACAATTAATAGGGAGGTAAAATAAATTTAATTTAATAAATAATAATATGTTCTAGTGACAGATAATACAGTAAGAATAGATTAATTTTTTATTGATATTTTTCTAGGTTTTAGTGACAGTCATTATTGTAGGTAGAAATATAAAACATACTGTGATATTCCTTAAAGCATGCAGTGACAGTCCTCAAGTGTAGCAGGACGTCTCCTTAAAATTGACACTAAATTTGAGTCACTCAAAGTATTATTGACATTTACTAACAGTTTATAACTTTTAGTGACAAATTTTACATGTCACGATACACGATACGTTAATTTAATATAGGAGATTGAAATAACTATTTACTATAACTATTATTTGAAAAAATTTCAATTTATTTATTTTTTATTGATATTTGGTATAAAATTATATTATTCAAATAAAACTAAAAATGTTTACATATTTGTTTTTCAAATAAAAAATTATGTTGTTCTCTAATAGAAAAAGTATATGAGAACAAAATCTTTTACCTTTGTAAAAATAAAATCCTTTACTGACGAAATATATTTTCAATATCAGCATTGTTTATTTTATACTTGTTGCATAATGTCAAAAAAAATCTAATATCCTTTAGCCAAGAAATTAGATGTCAACATTATAATACACTACAAAAATATTGA
Source organism: Cicer judaicum (assembly GCA_037974835.1). Classification (NCBI taxonomy): domain Eukaryota; kingdom Viridiplantae; phylum Streptophyta; class Magnoliopsida; order Fabales; family Fabaceae; genus Cicer; species Cicer judaicum. The sequence goes on from JBBPBS010000207.1 coordinate 2,489,943, forward strand.
CTTATCGTGACACACATAGTTTGTCACTAAAAGTTTAAAACTGTAGATAAAAATCAATAATACGTGACACCCAAATTTATTGTCACCTTTAAGGGGGTGTCTTGCTATATTTTAAGGATTGTTACTACATGTTCTAAAGATTGTGATTACATGTTTTTGATTTCTATCTACAATAATGAATGTCACTAAAAATTAGATAAATATAAATAAATAATTGGTCTATTTCTACGGTATTATCTGTCACTAAAACCAAGAAAAATATAAATAAAGAATTAATCTATTCCTACGATATTGTTTGTTGCTAAAACTTATTATTATTTATTAAATTAAATTTATTTTATCTCCCTACTAATTATAATTATAAATTATTAATACCAATAAATTAAATTTAAAATTTTAATTTATTTTTATTAATTAATATCATTGAAACATATAATAAAATATAATTTAATTTACCCCACTTACATGACTATATGCCAACACTAGAGCAATCAACAACACACTAAATTTCAAGACGCCCTAACATGAGATCCAATCATGATAATACTTATGAAATTTCTACTTACCCAACAATAAACACAAAATACATGTATCAAATAATAATAGAAGTTGAAGCAACCCAATAGAATAAAAACTACCTCTATCACGGTAACTACACAATAAAATCAGAAGAATATTCTAAGAAAGCAAAAAAAATTCATACAGAAATGGATTATCACTTTATTACCAACACACAATGTTGCAACAATAATTAAAATTCAAATGAATAAATTCACATAAAATATATGAAGAAAATAGTGGAACTTTTGTGAAGTAAAATTTAACCTAAATAAATCCATAAAAGTGAAATGGTTAATAATCAAAACATATTATTTGAATTGAAGAATAAATTCAAAATAAGTACCTTAAAAAAACCTGAGGAAAAAAAGAGGAATTAAAAATACACCACTAGAGAAAGAAAGGAGAATAAATTGCATAAGTGAAAAGACATAGGGAAGGGTTAATGCAGCACCTCATGAAGTCAAAATCAAAATGCAAAATGAAAAAAAAGGTTGTATCTATAGTGCATGAACGAACAAGAGAAAGAGAGAAATAGAAAGTAAAACACACGATTTTCAAAATAAGCTTCGAGAATATACCTACGAATGAGCGAGAAATTCAACCTACGATGGAGATGAAGCAAGAGAGGTTCAACCTATGTCGAGGATGGAGCAAGAGAGATTCAACCTTTGAACTTAAAGCATTCTACTAGATGCCATTGAAACTCAGCGTTGGAATTTCTAATTTATTTTTATTAACTAATGCCATTGAAACTCAGCCTTGGAACTTAAAGGATTCTACTAGATGACATGACACAAGTGAGGAAATAAATTTATCTACATTATGATTTCTATTTGCATTGGCATCACTAATTGTCATTCACATGCAGCTAATAATTGTTAGCAAACTTATAAATCACATTAGAGAAAGAAGTCAATGATGTTACTCAACTATCAAACTTATTGCATAAAGGGCTTTAATAAATTATTGATATCAAAACTTGTCAACAAAAGCCATACCTCTTCTACTGTGAGCCCTTCTAAATTAGGCTCTAGATGTTCTTTGGTTATCTTACTGGTGTAATCACCGTAGACTCGACTATCTAACTTGCTTTGTGAAGGGAACTCCTGCAATAATCAAACAACAAACTTTCATTAAATCAGCTACATTAATCTAATTAAGGTCATCAATATCTTATTTAACCTGCAAAGAAAATCCAACCTTTATGGTAATAATTTTCACTACTAGAAATCTGCGTTTTCTTGCGGATTTAAGCACAAATTTCGCAGGAATGCATGTTACCTGCAGATTTCCTGGCGGAACCATATTCCCACGTAAAATCTTCGTAGATAATTATTACCTGAGGATTTCACGATCCGTAGGTATATTACCTGCGAATAAATCCGCAGTAAATAGTAAGCAACTTTTAGGCTTTGCTTACGACATTTGGTGCTGAAAAATTTGCAGTAATGTTCCTACAAATATAATTCGTGTGAAAATCTGCAGGTATATCCAACAATTCGTTTCAAAAGAAAGTCCGTAGGTAATTTCGTATCAAAATTATTTTCAAAAGAAATCCACATACTTAAATTTCCAATTTCAACAATTTTCTGATTTTTTATTTTTATGAAAATGTCAACTAAAAATATATGAAAATATTATAAATATATTTTTTAAATATTTAATATTAGTCTTTAATTGAAATACTATTGCAATACTCTACAACAAAATTAAACTATTATGATAATTTAAACAAAATTTATAACATGTTCACATTTCAAAACTAAGTATTAATTAAAACATGATCCAAATAAAAAACCAAATATAATCAAGTACATGATACAACTAATTTAACAAAATAAAAACAAATACTACTTAATCACTACCAATGTCATCATCCCATGAACTTGGACGAGAAGAAGATCCAACAAATCCTAAATGTTGCATCAAAAAAGTTAAATTTTTGTTGGTCTCGACCATATCTTTTTCTTGTCATTGCAGCCGTTGCTTCATCAACAACTTTTCTTGTTCCTGTTTTTGCAACAATTCCTTCAAAGCATGAACTTGACTTCTCAAAGCATCAACCTCTAAATTAACCTCTAAATCACAATGCATTGATGGCTGATTTGGATTCAATGTTTTGGGTATAGATCCAAGACCACATATTCTCCCTTTCTTTCTCCCAACTATATCCACCCATATATCAATATCAGATGACATATCTTTGATTGGTTGACTATCAGCTTCGTTCTCTCCTGGAACAAAAGTTGAAGCTTGAGACGATAATTCAATTTTTTTGTTTTCAAATTTCTCCTGCAAGAAAATAGAAAATTTGAGACATAAATGTTTTCATAAGTGTTTTCATAGAAAATATGAGGCATAAATAGAAAATTTCTCCTGCAACAGTATTTTGTGCTTCTCTTCCTTGTTGCCCCTTAGAAATCGTCTAGCAATAATTGTTAATAACAGATAACAATCTAATATTACAAATGGACACACTCACAATATATACATATAAAGAACAATCTAATAGAAAAGCCACATGAAAAGGACATCAATTTCTCTTACAAAAATAAAGGATAGCTGCTAATCAACAAGTTAAAAAATATGTTTTCATATTCTTATCATTTAAGTGAGTTGAGATTAACATGGGAAATGCAAACAAAAGAAGAATATCGTATCTAACTAAAAAGAAAGAAAAAAAGACTGTTATTAGATCAACAAACCTTTAGTACAAGTAAATGCAAATTTGTTTTCCTGTTTGAGAAGCTTCAAGAAGAACATCTGATAGGAAATCTAGATAATCTAAATGATAGTTCAAAAGAAAATTACTATAAAATGCTAGTTTCAGGCTTCTTCTAATCATAGATCATTCTTAAAACTATGCCTCAACTATAAACCAGACCTCCTAGTCTCACCAAACAAAAAAGAAAGAAAAAAATCATGATATATCAATTTACAAAATGTTGTGTGGATATCAATTTATCAGTATGGAGGAATGGATATCAATATATCAGTATGGAAGTGGATTGCAATATCTAATTTGCAAGCGAAAGAAGCATAAGAACAATATATGAACATTAATTATGAGAATATTCACTTGGATGACTCAAAATGATGAAGAAACAGTGCATAAAAGTCAAAAACGAGTATAAAAACTTTACCATGTGGCCTTCTACAATGGTTACAACAGCCAATGTATTATTATACGTCAAACCAGGTGCATCAAGTACTCCTGACTGCTCAATAACCTGAAGTAATTTAAAGGGCATAGATAATCATTACACACAACGGAATTCTGCAACAAATAAGACGATAAAGGAACTGAGCTGAAGGATATTTTGGTCTCATATAGAATAGATTGTTCGTTAATGTTGGGATGCAATACATATGTGAATGCATGTACACTTAGAGAAATTGTAGTGTTTTAGCTTCGCTAGTGTTAAATAATTCAATCATCAAAAGTGTCATAGACACAATGCTCATATCTATCACTCATGCATTTTCACTTAATTGCTTAAACTTTTGGAATAATTGGTTAATGACATTGTATTCAAGCCTTCTATTACCAAGTGATCTAGAGTAAGCAATGAGACTACTACCATTATACAATGATGATGATTTGATTTATTAAATAGATTAAAAAAGAAATCACAGTCAAATTGAACCAAACAAACTAAACATCTCAGCAAAATTAATCCATTCGGCGGCCAAAAAGTATGAAAAAACAATAAAAAGTTTCAAAAAATGTGCTTACTCATAGTATCATCCACACATTCCATTATAATTCATTGCTGCATCATATGATAAATACAATAGAATCAAGTTTATATGTATACCAATTACAATGTCGAACTTCACAGTGACTTGAAAAAACTAAAAGGAAACGATAACATACCACAGTTCCTTCAACATCTTGCTCTCAAGCAAGGTCTTGAAGAAACCATGCAGCACATCCATTATCGGCAACATCAAGCTTAAACTCTAAAAGCTCAAAGATCAAACTTTCGCCGCGGCTAGGATCTGCAAACATCTCCTTTATAAATCACCAAAAACTCAAAACGCCCTTGTGAATTTAAATTGTGACCAAACAGGAAAACATACATGATGTCAATCCTGACTGGATGGATAATGGTGCAAGCAGCCAACCCTAAAAAGACTACCAGGACGAGTGTCCATTTCTATATAGATGATAACAGAAAGACAAAAAAAAGTGATTAATACTACAAATATACAAATGCTCAAAATTTTAAAAATCACCCAAATTTGAAGACATATCATTGACATAGATAACCAAAAATCATAGTTTAGATATGAAGGCGAGCTTTGGCTCAACAGTAGTGGTTGCTGCCACAATAGCCTCTTAGAAATGAAAGGTAATGCTTCCTGCAATAGATCCTTGATGGGTTCAAGCCTGTCTTCATTGTCTAGATGCACAATCACAAGAAATCTAAGGCATAATTAACAACAAAAAGAGACTGAAGTCATGGTTCAAGTGTTCTGTTGGGTGGTTGTGACTGAGATGGTACGACAGAAGCACAATAATCAACAATGAAAATAGAAGAACAAAGTTTGTGTGACAATAAAGAGAGAAAACAATAAACAAGTTTCTAGATCTGAAAATGAAAATAGAAGAAAGAAAGACATGAGTTTCAATCAATAAAACTTCAAATCAATTTTAAAATGATATCTAATTAAGTTTTGAACAATAGAGAGAAATCCAAATACACCTACAAAAAAAACTAACTACCAAGACTAACAACCTTTAAGTTGATGACTATGACCTGCAATATCAAACGTAGTATGTGAGATCGAGTTAGAAACATCATTTCCTAAACATACACAAGACAAATTGGACATTCAAAACTCGAAGCGAAGTTAAAATTAGTTTCAACTCAAATCTATGACTCTAAACAAACACAAAATCAAGTGAACCAGGAAAACGAATTGAAATGTACCACGATTAATATCACAAACTAACAAGAAAGTAGCATTAGTGATAGAATCAAATACCTCAATAAATTGAAACTGAAATCAGCTTAAAAAGCTGAGAAAGATTTGAGGAATGAGAAGTGCAAATAAACATAAATGAGAAGCGCAAGTGTGAAGAATCTGTGGGAGAGAAAATAAAAATATGATAAGCAAATCCACAATTTTGAAGAATAACACAAAATCCCTAATTTTTAACATATGAAAAACGTTATCAATGATTTCAGAACACAAATATATTACTAATAATCTCAAACGAATAATGAATCAACCAAATCACTAAACCATTTTGCGATACCATACCTTGTTGAGTTGATGATTGTTAACTGTAGTTGAAGGCCGAACATGGAGGTATTGGTGGCTCGGTTTGCACCTACGTGAACGGAGGAGGGCGGTAGAGGCCTTGGTGGTGGCTATTTGCGGTGAAAAGAGGAAGTTAAAGGAAAAGAAGAGAGGTCTCAGTGGTTAGTGACGTAAGTGGTGTTGAGAAAATAGAATAAAATAGATGTTTTTGCCAAATGGAGTGTATTGCCTTAATATTTTTTTTTCTTCGTGTTAGGTGATTTTCATTGTTAAAATGATAATTTTAACATGAAATTAATTTAATTTTTTACATTTTAAGATAAAATAATAGTATTAATAAGAGATATATTTAGATAATAATAATAATAAATATAAATAGTAAATTAAAAATAATTTATATTTAAAAACAAATTTATTTATTTTTAAATATTATTTATAATTAAAAATAAAAATAATATTTAAACAATAATCAAGACTACACTAAATATGCCATTAAGTACCATATTACAACTATAATTACTCAAGATGCAACTTAACATGCTATTATTTGAAAAAAACTTTAATATGCTTATTTAAACATAAATTAATACTTTTTCTGATTTTAAAAATACAAATGAAAGTTAGAATATATTTTATTCAAAATTTGAAATAAATAATTTTAATTTTTTTAATATATTTTTAAGAAATAGAGTAGTATTAAACCTCCAATAACTGAACTCACCACAATATGAAGACTAACCTTCTTTGTATTCGAATCGGAATTTTCTAAGTCAACCAAACCCGACAATTCAATCACTTTCATTAATTCTAGCCCACTTAAAAACACATTTGGTATTAAAATGTCCGTCGTATTAGGCTTTATGCTAACCTAAAATCATAAGTTTAAATTTTAAAAAGAATATGTATTAAGTTTTAAAAAGAAAAAATTCGAAGTTGTTTTACAACAATAGTAATAAATTATTCACAATCAACTCTAATTGATCAGATTAATTAAAAATAATAATAGAATTAGACAAGTATATTATATTAATTTTTTTTTAAATTTTAAAATTTACATCACTTAAGTGTTCTTAATTAGTCATATTCACTTATCCATAATTTTTTAATAACTTAACCTCACTTAAAATAACTTTTACTCAAAAAAAATAATAATAATTAAAAAAACACTCATTATTCCTAAAAAATATGATGTTGCGTCAACCATTTATCAAAAATTAAAAAAGTTAGATTATAGAAGTTTAATAACCTTCAAGAAAAAAAAAAACTACTTAATTTATATAAAAATTAATAAAAATAAAAATTCGCAAGAAAATTCGCAGGAAAGTACCTGCGGAATTTGCTTCCTGCGGAAAATCTCAAAAAATTGTGAAGTTTGCTGCGGAAATATAGTCACATGTCAGATGTAAATCCGCTGGAAACGATACCGCAGAAATATTCCTAAAATAATGCAAAATCCTTGGATACTACTTGCGGATATAAATCCGGAGGAAATGCCGCAGGAAAAACGCTAGTGTTTACTAAAAACCCTTAATTCAGCTTACCTTAAGACAACAATTCACATTTGGATTTACTCCAACAAATATTTCTCTTACAAATTCTTCATCAATCATGCAAGGAGATTTATTCACTGCTCAAATAATAACTATCAAATAAAATTATTTCATGAGATCAATACACGTTTTCCTTTTTTTTTTATTGTAAAACAATATATGAGTAATACTTAATAGGGTGATTATAGATCCAAGTAATTTTAATGTTTGAAAATGAAATATACCTCGATTTATTTTAGGTGGTGGATACTTGAACAATTGTTCACCATCAGTTCGAAAGATTTCCTTGAGCCCTGAGCCCAAGTAATGGACTAATCTTGCTAAGTACGTCTCTTGGCAGCTTAATTCCACCCTCACACAATCCATGAACTTCATCAAAGCTATCAAACTGATCATTTAGTGTGAAATTCAAATAAAAAAATACGAATTCTAACGCTGGAACCACATTTTGAGATACAACTTTCAATCTATCACTACTTGAAATTAGTGTTTTTCCTACGGCATTTCCTGCGGATTTAATTCCGCATGTAATACCCAAGAACTTTCTAGGTAAGGTTTTCGTTTGCTGCAGTTTATATGTGACTTTACATCCGCAGCAAACTTCATAATTTTCCTAAATGATGTACAACAATAAGAATATTAATTTAAAAAAAAAAATATTCTTGACAAAAAAAAATGATAAAATAATCATAAGTAATTTTTTTATTATAAAATAAGACATGAAAATTTTGAAAGAAGAAATCCATTACGAATTCAATTTAGATACATTGTAACATTAAAAAAATTAAATCTTGCTCGACCTTCTTTCTGAATGAAAAAGAGGAAAACACGAAGGAAGCTTTTGAATCGATTACGGTTTCTGTATGCTCAACCTCTGATTAGGGTTTTTGAATCTTGCGAGACTTCTACCTCTTTGTAACTTGGTGATTTTGGTATGTATTTTCATATTTGATCTGTTATCGCTCAACCTCTGCTTTTGCATTACTCTAAAAGTAACTCTATAATCATCTTGAAATGGTTATTTGCATTGATTGTTCATATAACTTGAGATGTTGATTGTTTATTTTAATCTCTTTGCACTATGTTAATTAGTGAGAAGAACTATCATAGTTAGAGCATTAGTATCCTTAATGTGCATATGAAGTGTTTGTAAAATGTCCTAAGTATTAGTGTATAGACTTGAGATTAGGTCTGCTTGGACTGTTGTTTAGGTCTACTTGTTACAATTAATTTGGAGTGTTGTTTATTTGCTTATAATGAATACTTTTGACACTTCCTATTGTGCTTGTTACAATTAATTAGACTGCTGTTTTTAGGACTTTTTGTTACTTCCTATTGTGCTTGTTTGAATATGTCTACAACAATGTTCAACAAATCCTTTCTTGCATGTCCTGCACTACTCTATTACTCTTTGACACACCGTTTTGTATTACAAAACCTATTAAACACGCCGTTTTGTTCACTTTCTCAATCAACACTGTTTGTTGGTTATCCATGCACGTAATGTCCACAACATTATTTTGGTACACACCACTCTGTTTTTGTAGGTAGTTTCATGTAGCTAGAAATTTGGTATTTAGAGTATAGGTGTTGTTTTAGTATAGTGCAATATTGATGAAGAGTAGTGTTGGTTTGTAGGGGAAGAGTTATGAATTTAAAGGGAAATAAAAAGATAGGATAAGAGCTAGAGAAAGTTTGGTTGGTTTGATGTTGCTAATTTGGATAGTGAACTTATAATGATGACAGTTTCATTGTGCTTGTCCTTCTTTTTCCTTACATTCCTTGTTATTGGATGTTCTTTTGCTATCATTTTTTTCTTATAATAATAATATATTCCTTACACATACTCCTTTTCTTTTCTGCATACTTTTTTTATTATTAGTTTGTACTAATTTAATTCAAGTGTGTCCTTGAACAAGTCCCTATCAATGTCACCGTATAGTTGTTTCTGTTACTTGAATTCTGAATTATTATCTCTATAAAGCTTCAATGTCATGCTTGTGTTTAAACTAGCCATTATTAGTTTTGCATTAAAAGAAACCATCATAATTTTATGAATTGCTGATCTTTTGGCAGAAATACAAGCTTTGAGTTAGTTATTACGAGGTCCTCTACTTTTGGCAGAAGTACACAATTTTATGGATTTTTATTTGTAAAAGGTTTGTCTATATTTAAAAGAAATATTGTTCTTTGTGTAGATTACAGCTGCTATTCCACAATTTGTGCACACTGTTATTTCCAGAGGAAATCAGTGTTACTTGATAACCACCAGGTTAAGTAGAACTTTTCATAACTCATAGATGTTAAATAGATTATTTTTTGACATTTTTTCCCGATCGGATGCTTAAAACACAGACTCTTGAGTTCCTAACACCCTTTCTCCACCTCTTTTCTGTTTATACTGTGTTTGGTGGCGTTTATGTCTTTCCTCAAGTGAGTCTGAACTTTGTCGGCGGTGCGTCTCTGGTTTTAGGACAACAGGACTACCTTATACAGCAGAACTACATTGTAAGTATTCAAACTTCAATTTCCATTTATTCAATTTTTTTTAGGTTAATGTCTTGGTTGCATGATTTGCCTTGGCATGATGCTTTTGATTTTTTCACTCTTGTACGGCTGTCCCTTGAAAGTTGAAAGTTATACTCTGATTTAGTTATTTTAATTGCTACATTTCTATATTGAGCTTGTGATTTGGATGGATGGATACTTGCAAACTGATGGCTGAAACTTGTGGCTATTGGGTGTCAGGATTGTCTTGGATGCTATGAGTTTAGGAGTAAGACCCACCAATATGAGTTCTGTCCATAAGGGTGTTGTAAAGCAGCAATGTTCACTTTGTTTGTCATGGAGGAACTTGAGTTGTGGCCTGAGCAAAATACTAGAAATAGGAGTTGGCTGGCTTGAGCAAATTGGTTGTATTATACTTAGTTTTTTTTTTGGATCATGTTTTAATTAATACTTAGTTATGATTTGTGAACATGATATAAATTTTGTTTAGAATTATCACAATAGTTGGATCATGCTTTAATAAATATTTAGTTTTGATTTGAAAACATAATATAAATTTTATTTTGGATTATTGCAATAGTATTTCAATTAAAGACTAATATTAAATATTTAAAAAATATATTTATAATAATATTTTCAAATATTTTTAGTTAAAATTTTTATATAAATAAAAAATCAGACAAATTCGATTAATGTGAAAATTTAAGCTGTTGAAAGAAATTACCTGTGGATTTTCATGCGAAACCCATTGGGTGCAAAATTTCGTGTGGATTTACCTGCAAATTTTCATACGAAATATATTTGTAGGAAATGTATGCGGATATTTCTGCTCGAAAAGTCGCAAGAAAATGCCTAAAGTTTTATTCAACTTTGCTGCGGATTTTAGTGGGGATAAGGTTCCGCCAGAAAATCCGCAGGAAACATGTTTTTGTGCGGAATTTTTACTTAAATCCACAGGAAAATCCGTAGGAAAAACGCAAATTTCTAGTAGCGCATATAAGTAAGAAAGTCTGATGATTTTAATTGACCAAAAGCTTCATCACTTGAAAGATACACAAAATCACTCTACAAGCGATGTCATTAAAATACTAATATATTTATTTAATAAATTATTCGATGCAACTAATTTAATAGTGGAGACTGTGGCATGGCATGCATGCTACTTGTGTAATTTTAGAGTGATGCATACAAGAATCAGGTTTGTAAAGCAGTTCTAAATAAATTAATTCGTCGTTATATTACACGTAATCCTTACAAATTATTATGTCAAAATGAGATGAGAATGGTCAACAATAATTCATATCCAATAAAAACTTAACATGCACCTTAGCATTTGAGCCAACAAAACACAAAATAGAAATGAAAAAGTACTAAAATTCATTAGATGATTGATGATGTACTAGAGTCTAATTCTATGATAAGCAAGAAGATATAACTAGCATTGACTTCTTCAACATGAAACAATAAAGTTTATACGTTTCGCTTTTGATATTCAAACTCTGTTTGAATTTGTCTTCCATGCCTAGATCGATCTTTTGCGTCTGCACCATTATCTACCAAGTTACTAACCAATAGTTTTAGGCCTTCTAATGGTGAGATCATTATTATCTACACATTATTATTTATTTAAATCTGGAATATGAATGATAAATAAATCAACCTCGTAAAATAATAGGAGAATAGGGAGATGCACCAATAGGTATAATAGAGATTTATACACTGTCATCCAATCACAATTATGCACTCAGATAAAAATTCTAACCAAAAAACAATAATATCACTAAATTTGAGACTAAAATATACTTACAAATAGCTTCAATCAAACTGAGGTTATTTTGAGTTGTTGCCCAGCTGAGAAATTCAACCTAAGAATATCTTTGACTGACTTGGAGACATAGTAAATTCTTTTCACATGATTCATATCACTGTTTTTTGTAACAAGGTGACCATTGAATGGAAAACGCTCGTCTATTCCATAAAAATCCTTTATACTATTAGTAACTGTTTCATCTTTGAAAAAAAGAACTAGGTCAACAACTCTACATTTGCCTTGAATTTGTAGCTTTCGTTTCTCGGTACCTTCTTTTCTGTGTTTTGTGCATTATGGGGTTCTTTAGCTTCCTCAGAATTCTTTTCTTCACATGTAATAACTTCCAAATCTTCTATATTGGATACATTGTCATTCCCATTTTCCTTTGGAACTGCTAAGACTTCTTCAAGTGTGGTTTCAGATGAATTGATTTACGGTGCATCCTCAAGGCTATGGTTTGGTGGTTCTACATATTACTCATTAATTTTTGTGATGGTTTTTTCGAGAAGAGCTGCAAAAATGAAAACAATTACAAACCTGAGAAAAAGTTCGGGTAAAATGAATAAAAACATGGTAGAAATGAGATCTTGGAATTATTTCCATTCTGTTAACCCATATTTCCCGACTAATTAGTAACAGAAATTGAGGTAAAAATGAGAGAAACAAATGTTATTATATAAGAAAGACTATTAGGCAGTGGCGGATCTTCTTGGTAGCGTCCAAGAGCCACGACACCCCTATATTTTTAAATTTCTTATATATATATTATCATAAGATTGATAAATTATTAGAATATCCTTAAACTATGTGATATAACAACCTCTGTATATACATAAATTATATGATATAGAAGGATAAACTAACTAATCTGGAATCAACAAATTCTAACACCCTAATTAGCAATACAATTATTAACTATTAACAAACTTTTTCATGTTAATCATTGATATATATATATAATGTGATACTATTTTTTAATTGTGAATTGTAGGAGTGACACGATATTTAAACATAAAAAAATTGATGCGTTTTTTCAAAAAAAAAATTTTGACAAAGATGAAAATTATGAAATGAATATATTTTATTTGATTGAATTGTGTGATTTGTGAAAATTGTGTGACTTGTGAAAATTAAAATTCTAATTTTTTTTCAACTTGTCTACTATGTATGAATTGTGTGATACTCTAAAAAAAACTATATGACTTTTAAAAATTTCAATTATAATATTTCAGCATATAACATAATACGAAGATCTTTGTTAGTCTAAAATAATGCTTTTCATCTTTAGAAGACACAAAACAAACATGACACATAGAGAAACCAATGCTCTACTCCTTGAGGCTCAACATAATACAAGTGTGGTCTCTTACAAATATTTAGGAGAGATGTATAGAACAATTTATAGAGCAATATTAATCTGGAAGAACAAAAGGTTTCATTCAATGGCAATAGAAAATTTCAAAACAAAGGATAACTTGGCTTAAGACTGAAATCATGCAAAGCTAAGACTGAAATCAATGTAAATGAATGTTCATTGCTCATGAAGATAATCATTACTATTAACATGTTTTGTGCTTTCTCAATTACCAATATCAAGATGTAGAAAATTGCTACCAGAGGCTGCAACTTACTTGTTCAACATCAACTGAAGACTAGTTCTGCAACTTACTGAATATAGCTAGCTATCACAATAAACCAAGGAGCCACCCAATATTTGGCTTGAAGAAAGGAAAAACCATTTTGTACTTTAGAAGGTTTTTGTTCATTTAATTTTTTTTACAAATACTTTTAGAAACTGTGACACCGTACCTGTAGCTAAACATAGCTTTAGTGACAGATAACAAAAATTACAAAATCTCATTGTCACATAGCTTTAGTGACAGATAACAAAAATTACAAAATCTGATTGTGACAGTAGATACTTTTTTTTTTGTAGTGTATAATTCAAGAATAAAAACAATTGTATTAATCCTCTTATGGAAAAGTTTGTCATGTATTCAAATTAAATTGCAGATTAAAAACATAGTCAAACAATGAAAATGTAATTTCACAGGTACGGGAAGGTAGGGGACGAAAATTCTCAAGCTCTTGCTAAAGTTTCTTTAATTGTATATAATAAGATGTAGTTGAAGAATCACCTTGACTGAGGTTGTAAATCTTTTCTTATAAATATGAGATACGAAACACATCTCCTTGTTAATATTGTTTGCATAGTTCAAACTAGATTTCAGTCACAAAATCTATCTACATCATGCTTTGAGCAATATCCAGCTCCAAAGAATTCATCATCGAACACATCGACATCATATTACAATAATCCCACACAATAGAGAGGCAATCAACATCAGAAGGACGGAGAAGAAAACAGATCATGGTAATTATAGTTTATAAATTATAATTGGGCTGTCGAGGTGGAAAGAAGCGGAGAAACCAAGGAGACAATTGGGTTGTGATCACTTGGATGCATTAAGTATTAATCAAACATATCATGTTACAAGTTGCAATTTGTTGTTGCCGAAGGCGGAGGAGGAAGGGTTGGAGATTCATAGTCCACACTAGGCGAAGAAACACTTTCAGAATCGATGTCTATAAAGATTGATGGAGAAAAGAATAGAAAATTGTAAAGAAAAAAATAGGGATAAAAGAATCAAAAGATTTTCACCAATATCATATTAAACTTGAATACCTCTTGATTTTATTCAATAACAATGAAGAGAAATATTGTGTAAAATTCTTCTTAGGTTGAAACAAATGAAAAGGGGATTCTATATATACAGAAAGAATAAAACAAATTAAAACTAAAAAATAACGGAAAATAGTAACAAATGTAGCTAACTCTAAACTATATATCTTAATAAGATACTTTAACTGAAATAAACAAATAAGAAATAATTGTTATGGTAAACTTACAGGATTTAAGACATCTTCTATCTACGAAATACGTTTTCGCACTAGTAGAATTTTGTATTTTTAAGTCGGTTAAAATGTACATTTTAAGTTGGTTTCGTGTCCGAGTTAACAACAAACGACTTAAAAAAATATGGTGTTTTTTAACTCGTTTCATGAACTGACTTAACAGAGCTTCATCATATTAAGTCGATTCAGCTTAACCGACTTAAACATCGTAAATTCAGTATAATACATCATCTTTTTAAGTCGGATATTTTGACCAACTGACTTAATAGATATAATTAAAATAGTAATCTTTTTATTATTATTTTTTTATATAAATTTCTCATTTTGTTTTCATACTACTAATCCATGCAATATTTCGTATTAAATTTCAAATAAGAGTTTTGCACTTATAATCACAATTTTATATAATCATATAATAATCAAAATATACAATATCACAATATCTCATATTTATACAAAAAAAAATATAGATTACAAATAAAATGTATCCCATTTTCGACTAATCTTGACAAGACGGAAAAAAATAATTAAATATCCATTAACAAAATTACAAAGTCACAATGTAGCAATATTCAATAAACATATATTAGTATCGTCATTTTCTTCAATTAATTTCAAAATAAAATCCACACGATGTTTTTGAACTTATTCACTTTGATTCGGGTGAATTGATCTTGAGTCATCAAATATATAGAAGAAAAAAAACACACAATCAATATCGGTTGAATCATAATTTTTTTTATCATATGAATATTAAAAAATATAATCAATAACAACTTATAATTTTTTATCATACAAATATAAAAAAATACAATCAATAACAAAATGTAAAAAATTGCGTACTTGCATCCATGAAATAACTAGGTTAAGATGTTCAACATATGTAACATGACATAGTAGTCACACTCATAGATTTGTCATGTTTAACAAATTATCATGCCATATTTGTTTTGTATAACTATGACAAATCCTATAATGATTTCTTATTTCTTCAAAATGTAACCGGTTCTCTTTAAAAATTAACAACAATAACTACTTGTACGTATTCATCTCATTTATTACAAATAACTACTAAGGTAAAATAAAAAATAGTTAGAAAAAAAAATGAATTTGACATATATTTTTTTCCCTTGAAATAATATGATATTATTTGATTGCACGTATACTGATAATTTTATCAACGTCAAAAAAAGCGCTATGGAATCGAGCGCTGTACAAGATAAAATAGCGCTTTTAAAAAAGTGCTATAAATCATGTAAATATAACGTGCGCTTGTTATGCACCTTTTACAGCGCTTGTTGTAAGAAGCACTGTAAAAGGCATACCCATAATTCATATTTTGGTGTACCTTTTACAGCGTTTTTTACAAAATGTAAAAAGCGCTGTAAAAGGCATACCCATAATTCATATTTTGGTGTACCTTTTACAGCGCTTTTTGTAAAAAGCGCTGTAAAAGACATACCCATAATTCATAATTTGGTATACCTTTTACAACGCTTTTTGTAAAAAGCGCTGTAATAGGCATACCCATAATTCATATTTTGGTGTACCTTTTACAACACTTTTTAAGAAAAGCGCTGTAAAATGTCCACCCAATGCACATTTTACAGCGCTTTTTCAAAAAAGCGCTGTAAAATGTGTATTTTTTATTTTATTTTTAAAGCCCTATATATATTTGAAAAGCGCTTTTTAGCTTTTTATGGCATTTTTTTTATAAAGCGCTGTCTTTTATCTTTTTATCCAAAATAATTTTGAACTAGAAAACAGAACACAACCAGAATCAGTAAGTTACAACATGATACATATATATTACCCTGTAACACAGTAATTTACTATAAGCAGTTCACAAGCAGTTCACACAATATGATACATATATATTACCCTGTAACACAGTAATTTACAACATAAGTAACTACATATACATTGAACCTAATTTACAACATATTCATATACATGTTTATATATTGTCCTATGATCATATACATATAATAACTAAAAAAATATACAAAATATGCACTAGCTACCATATAATATTCAGATCCCTTGCTCAGCAGCATGCTATTTCCCAGAAAATCAAATAATTTTCATTTCAAGCACATACTGACACCATTCTTCCTTTAATTCCATCAGATCTTGCTCAGAATATGATGGACTGGAATTGTCAAAGTACTGCAATATAAAAATTGAACATATTATATTAAGTTAGTATCAAATATATAGATAATTTATATATGAAAATCATATAATGAAAATACCGTACCGCTTTTGGGATAATAGTTTTATTCTTGACAACAATCTCCTTCATGAATCTCAATACGTAGTACCCACAATCGATGTTGTTTGTTTGACGAGGGCACTTTATTGGGATCCATGTAATGTTATTAGACTTTTGCTTCGACACTATAGCACCTCTTTGAGCTCGATAAACTTTTAAGGCACTATCGAATGAATAAATGTGATTATTATAGCATGAACAAACACATTATCTATATATATATATATATATATATATATATATGTAAGAAATAAATGAATATTACTTACGTGTCGAGCATAGTCTTTACTTCGGAGTGATTGTTGTAATCTCCATGCACGGGATCCAAATAGTATATAAATTCAGAGACCCCATTGATTGCAAATAGCACCCAATGTGCCCTACAACAACAAAAAATTGGTTAGGCAATTTTGTTTATACACAACTAATAAATTAAATTGTCATCAATTAAGAAAGATAAAATTTCGTACCCTGAATTATATGGTGCGAAGAACAATTTATCCTTTTCTCTATTTGCTAATAACATATCTACAATATATTTCTTTACATTGTCTGGATCGAGTTTCCACATCGACATCTTGTGCGGAGACAAGAATGAGTATTTATTTGACAATTTCATCGTGCAGACGACCTTCTCATACAAAAATCTTCAATGAAAATTTTAAACTAGATTAATTACCAATACATTTAATTAATTACCAATAAATGCAATTAAATTAGAAGCATTTTTTACCTTATGTACAAGCTCATTACAGTAGCACTGAGCTCCTTATGTTCGAGAAGTTCGTATATGTGCTCCTTTTCGAGAAATTCATCATACTCATCTCCGACTATATCTTTATTCATGGGTACGATGCGCGAATCGTCGCTGCTGCCCATGTTCTTTTTTACTTGGATGTCAAGACACGCCCTGTATTTACCAAGGCATGACTGACTTAATTTAGGAGCAGCAACAACGACCGATTTTCCCCAATCCAGTTTTTTTCTTGCTGCAAGTTTGGCAGCAACTTTATTACCTGACAGCCTTTGTGGTTTGGCAGCTTTATTAACCTCCAATTTTTGAGGTTTGCTGCCTTTTTTTGGATGTGCGGGTGGTTTATTTATTTGGATCTACAAAAATGAGGTTAAATGTTAGTTTATGGAATCTGAAAAAATTGACAAAACCTTATGCAATAAATGTGACAAACCTTTTCGGGAGATGTGACTGATTCATTTCTAGGAGGCATTTTATCGAGGGCAACAAGGTTTGTAGGCCATGCCACGTAACTACCAATAGCGTCGCCCAATGTCTGCATATCTCCATCGTTGTCCGGTATCAGCAATGGTGCAGTTGGTTCGAAAGCAATAGTAGGCGATACTTTGACATGGCCCGCAGGGATCGGAGTATTGTGCAATACTTCTCCCAAAGTATTGTACAATTTTCCTTTTCCCACCTTCCGATGAGTAGGCGAGGACAAGTATAGGAAACATGAAGTGACACCCTAAATCAATAGTTAAAACATAAGTACAGTTAATATATAATATTGTTTAATGCATAAGTAATTAAAGTAAGTAATTAATTACCTCGAGAATACTTTTCAAACCAACGTTGCAACTCGCGGTTTCACTCTCCATTTGTATTTCACGTTGGAGCTGATCCAGAAGTTGCTTGTCTTTATTCGTATTTACCAAGAGTGCCACTTGCTCTAATAGGATTCTGAGCTTGTCTAATACTTCCTCGTTGGATGGTTTTTGGCGCTTCTCTTGAGGAAAAAAGCCTTTGGGAGTTACGCCAAATCCTTTCCCCCTAACTCGACCGAAATACTCAGGGACATTAAAAAATTTGCCCAGAATGTCCCTGCAACTAGCCTTGCTGCCCTCTTCATTTTCAGAACTTTGTTCGATGGTTTCCTAAAATACATGTAACATTAAAAAGATAAGTTCAATATTAAAAAGTATTCAAGTGATAAATACAATATTAAAAAATATTAAAGTGATTATATACTTACACAAAGTTCTACAATTTTTTTGACATTTTCATAATCAACCACCCCGTCTTTATTTACACGAGCTTCCTTCCACAATATATGACGACCTAATGGTTGATCGGATTGGGTGTCTTGTCGCTATTCGTTAATATCATAAACAAAATAATACAAATTAGTTACACACTATAGTTTATAATATAAATTCCCTCATTATATAAAAGTGATGTTTAATTACTTACAAGTCTTTGCTCTAGACGTGCATATCCCATACGTGATTTTTTGTATAGGTGCGTCGGATTGCTTGCCCGTTCACGATTTGCCTTACTAATATTCTATATAAAAAAAATAGCAATTGTGTAAACATTTAAAATACGCTACAAATATGAATAATAAAACACACAAATGCTAATAAATTGATCACTTACGACAAACGCGGGGTCAGAACGTTTGGAAACAAATACTTTCCATTCATCGTTTGATATATAATGTTGATATATTTTTGGAGGTTCAGCAGTTGTGTTTCCTTCTCTATCTTTTAGATTGAAATTTGAGAGATGAGATCTAAATCCCCGATGGATTTTCCCAGCAACTCTCAAAACGTAACTCTTTCGTCCCTCATCAAGAACAAAAGTCGTCTGCAATGAAAAAAATTATAAGTAAAGTATTTCAATGAAAAAAATTACAAATGAAAAAAGAGTGGATAAAAAAATTTACTTGAATGTCATTCCATATTATATCTTTGGCATCCTTCAACGCCTTATCTCTCCAATCATCAATCGTAATAGGGATATTTTGACGAACAACAGCCCCAATATAGCTTACAAACATAGAGCTGTTGAGGTCAATTGGCTGACCACTCTCATTCCAGCCAACCTAATAAAATCATATAGTAAGTACATGCTATTAAAAAAAGCTAAAAAAATACACAACAAACAGAGTATAGTATAGTATAACCTCAAACTTGGTGCCATTGCTCCTTGCTTTAATCATGTTTTGCATTATAGTTGCACCACGTTTAACTTCATTTTCATAAGTCTTAGTGGTGCCAACTTCTTCATTTTGACATTCTAAATCTTTGTTTGTATCCATTTAACTACAACAAGTTCAACATGCAGTTTAGTGTAACATCAACAAGCTCAACATGCATTATTCTAAACAAGCTCAACACGTATCAGTATATATATTTTAAACAAGCTCAACATGCATTTTAATGATTACAAAAACCTAATAACATGAATACCTGAATAATGGTTCGAAGAAAGATGAAATGCAAAGAAAAGAGCGAACGCAGAAAGATCACAGAACTAAGGTTCACAGAAAAACGGTTTGAAGAAATACGTAATGAGGGTTATGTATTTCAATGAAAATATGTTGGTAGCAATGGGAGAGATGATCTTGGATGGAAATAAGGTTCGAAATGAACAAGATGATCATGGAAATACAGTTCGTAATGGACAGGATTATAGGGTTTGCAAAAGAAGAGAAGAACGAGATGAACGAGATGATAGTGTAGTTTACGTAATGAAGAGGAAACTGAAGCGGATACTGCTATATATATAACCCTTTTACAACGCTTTTTTATAACCCTTTTACAGCGCTTGTTGAGAGAGCGCTCTAAAAGGCTTATGCCTTTTATAGCGCTTGTTAAAAAAGCGCTCTAAAAGGCGTCCTTATTTAATTTTTTAAAAGGTTTTTTTACAGCGCTTTTCCAAAATAAGCGCTGTAAAAGACCTCATTGATTGAGAATGTTACATAATGTTTTTTTAAAGTCTTTTACAGCGCTTATTTCAAATAAGCGCTGTAAAAGGTCTCTTTATTTTATTTTTAAAAGAGTCTTTTACAGCGCTTGTTTGAACAAGTGCTGTAATAGACCTCCTTGTTTTATTATGTTATATGAATGTTTTTTTTACAGTCTTTTACAGCGCTTTTTTAAAAGAGCGCTGTAAAAGGCTTTATTGTTTTTTTATGTTATTTTTGTGTTTTGTTATGTTATTTTTTAAACTCTTTCTCTTCACCAAACTCTTCTCCTTTTATGCATCTTCTTCACAAACAGCAAAGCTTACTCCTTTTATGCTGAACCTCCAAACAATTCAATCTCCACCTCAACACCCTTTTTATCTCTTTACATTCCTTCTTAAATCGAAACTTGGTCTTCAGGTTCAACCCCTTTTTTTTTCTCTTTACATTCCTTCTTAAATCGAAACTTGGTCTTCAGGTTCATTTGCCATGTTGCGAAAAATGGATTTGAGTCTGATGTTTTTGTTAACAATGTGTTTTTGTTAAAGAGCCTGTTAACAATGTGTTTTTGCGAAAAATGCGTACAAGGTGTTTGAAGAAAATCCTGTTAGATAAGGTCCTGTTAGGTGTCTGATGAATGTTATTTTTAAAGCCTTTTACAGCGCTTGTTAAAAAAGCGCTCTAAAAGGGGTCCTTATTTAATTTTTTAAAATGCTCTTTTACAGCGCTTTTCCCAATAAGCACTGTAAAAGGTCTTCATCAGACACCAAATATAACCTTTTTTATTTTTTACTTTATTAGGTACGTTTATTTTATTCTTTAAAATATAATTTTAATTAATATTATTAATTTGTTTTAGAATATAAAAATTATTATTGAATACATTAAAGTTATATTATAAATATTAACACATTTTTGAAATCCATAAATTATATATTGTCATATATTTAATTATTTATTGAACATATATTTAATTTTTGAACAGTATTCAACATTCAATTATGTATTGTCATATATTTAATTTTTCCTTTAATATTAGTTACTCTTGAGCGTTAACCCCTAGAATTCACACTTGGAAGGCCTCGGTTCGAATCTGAATTAAGTGAACTTCGTAAATGTAAGCGCTTTTAAATGGTTCTTTTACAAGAGTCTTTTACAGCGCTTTTTAATGTAAGCGTTGTAAAATGTATCTTTATTTTATTTTTAAAAGGGCCTTTTACAGCGCTTGTTAGAAAGAGCGCTGTAAAATGTCTCTTCAATCGTGATTTCGTCATCTTCAATCAGTGTTGTTTGAGTTTTTATTTTGGTGCTGTCATGTATTGACTCAATTGTTGAACATAGAAGCTGATGTCGGGACGTGTATTGGTGAGATATATTAGCTGACCAATTAGGCGTCTATACGATGTAGGATCGGGTAGGAAAAAGCCTTCTTCTTTGGAAAATTTCTTGTTTTTCTGCATAGGGACAGAAGCTGGTTTTGAAGCCAAAAGACCAGCTTCATGTAAGATATCTAGAGTGTATTTGCGTTGTGAGATGTGCAGGATAACCTTGGAGCGAGCTACTTCAAGTCCTAAGAAGTATTTCAAGTATCCTAAGTCCTTGATTTTGAATGTCTTGTTGAGGAAATCTTTAATAAAATGAATTTCAGCAAAGTCATTACCTGAAACAATAACATCATCAACGTAGATCAATAAGGTTGTGAATTTATTAGTAGAAGATTTGGTAAACAATGAATGATCAGAGGCAGATTGTGAGTATCCTATAGAACATAAAGTTGTGGGAACTTTTGCAAACCATTGACGATTGGACTGCTTTAAGCTATACAAAGATTTTAAAAGTTTGCAAACATGTGTAGGATTAGTAGTAGAAATGCCAGGTGGTAATTGCATGTAAACCTCTTCTTCTAAATTACCATGTAAAAATGTATTATGCACGTCTAGTTGATGAATATGCCAATTTTTTAGAAGAAGCAATAGATAAAAGTAATCCTACAGTTGTGAGTTTAGTGACAGCAGAATATTTATCAAAAAAATCTATACCTTCAACTTAAGTAAAACCTTTAGCAACTAATCTAGCTTTATATTGCTCTATTGTACCATCAGCTTTATACTTTACCTTATAGACCCATCTGCAGCCTATACGTTTCTTACCATGTGGGAGAGGATTCAAAATCCAAGTATTATTTTGGGTGAGAGCTTGAATTTCAGAATCCATAGATTGAACCCACCAAGGGTGTTTAATCGCCTGCTTATAAGTATGGGGTTCTTGGATAGAAGAAATAGCAGAAATTAAAGAAAAATGTGCAGGTGATAAATTGTTATAAGACAAAACAGAAAAAATCGAATATAAAGGATTAGCCACAACTATATTGCATTGCAAATCCTGCAAATAAGCTGGTTTTTGCCTTGTTCTAGAGGACCTTCATAAGGAAGGTGCAGGGTTGTTAGTAGAATCAGTAATAATATTTGTATGGTTATCAAAATGTGAATTATGAGGTATATTAGACACATGATCAATGTCATCTACAATATAAATGGGATCATCAAAGAGAAGTGTAGTAAAATCAGTGACATCATTAGGAATACAATGCTCATTAGTAGAATCAATGGAAGGATAGGGAAAGATATGCTCATAGTAAACAATATTTCGTGAAGTAAAAATATCACGTGTATGAATGTCAAATAAAACATAACCATTTGTCCTTGGTTTAAATCCAAGAAAGATAAATTTGCGAGCTCTAGGATCCAATTTAGTCCTATTATTTAATAAAGTTGAAGCAAAAGAAAGACAACCAAATACTTTTAAGTCATTAAATGTAGGTGGCATGTTATAAAGCATATCATAAGGTGTTTTGCTGTGTAAGATAGGTGTAGGTAATCTATTGATAATAAAAGTGGCATGACAAAGAGCAAAAGACCAAAAACATTTGAGAAGTTTGGAGTGAAAAAGTAAAGTTCTAGTGATATTTAATAGATGTCTGTGTTTTCGCTCAACAATGGAATTTTGCTGAGGTATTTCCTCGCATGAAGTTTGATGTAAAATACCTAAATCAGAATAAGAAAAATAGGTATATTAAACTCAGAACCATTATCACTTCTAATAGTTTTAATTTTTGTTGAAAATTGGGTAGAAACAAAGGTGATAAAGTGTTGGACTTTAGATCTAGTTTCTGATTTAGCTTTCATAAGGAAAATCCAAGTGAATCTTGTGTGGTCATCAACAATGGTTAAGAAGTATTTATATCCATCTATTGAAATGTCACCAATTGGACCCCAAATGTCAACATGTACTAAATCAAAAGCATGTAAAGAAATGCTAGAACTTAAAGGAAAAGGAAGTCTAGAAAATTTACCAAAATGACAAGCATCACAAATCACTTTTTTATTGATAGAAACATATGGGAACAATTTACATATATTGTGCAAAACAGAAGTAGATGGGTGTCCTAACCTATAATGCCAAATATCAAAAGAATTAGAATTCATATTATATACATGTTTATTATAAGAAATAGAATCAAGTGAGGTAGAGTCATCAGATGGCAAAACAGATTCATCATAGGACAAAACAAGGGATTTTTTTGAGAACATAGAGATTATTATGATGCTCCACAAGCCTAATCATCTTCTGGGTATGTGAATCCTGAATAACACAAGAGTTTTTACTAAAGATTAATCTACAATTCAGGTCATGGGTTAATTTAGAAGTTGAAATCAAACTAAATTTGAATTAAGGTATAAAGAGAACATTGTGTAAAGATAAGGATTTATCAAAGATAATGGAGCCAGAAAAATGTGCAAAGATATGGTTACCATTAGGAAATGTAAGGTAAATAGCTTTGATCCTTTCAATTGTAGAAAAACATTGAATGAAAGGACAAACGTGATCAGAAGCACCTGAATCCAATATTCAAAAAAAGAAGTTTAAAGAATCAGAACCTGTATTAGAGACACTAGAACTCACACGATTGGTGGAATCATTGGCCAATTTTTTTATTGTCGTGCATAGAATCTTGCTTTGAAGAATGAAGAACGTTAATGAGAAGCTTAAAATCTTCCTTGCACAGTTGAGTGGTTGGATCATCTGGAGTTGAAATTGCAGAATGAACCGTCTTGTTATTATTAGCAGAATCAGAATTTGAAGTAGATGGTTTATGTGATCGATAACAAGTTTCCACTATGTGATTTGTTTTATGACAATTGGTGCAAAACATTTGATTTTTCAATTGACCTCGTCCTCTACCACGAGCAGGTTGGGGTGGGCCTTGGCCACTAAAACTAGGGTTTCCAAAATTGATATGAAAGGTAGTATTATCATGCGTAGTAGGATTGGTATACGGTTCTTGTTGAACCACCATAGAATATACCTTGCTAATGCAAGGGAGAGGGTCTACGAGAAGAATTTGTCTGCGTGCATTCGCGTAATTGTCATTCAGACCTTTGAGGAAACACGTAACATATTCCTGTTGTTTGAAGGTGTTGACGGTTGTGCTAAGGTTACATTTGCAGGTAGGCAAACAAATACAAGAAGGGGTAGGGCAAAGATCTTCAAGCTCATCCCATAAGATTTTTAGATTTCGTGAAGAATGTCAAAAGATTGTGATCTCCCTACTTGATGGAGTGGAGATCGCGAAGAAGATCAGAAATCCAAAAGTGGTTACCTTTGGTGAATCTTTCGTGCATATCACACCAAAGATCGTAAGCGGTGTCGATGCAAATAGTACTCTAAGAAATATGAGAAGATAATGTTCTAGTAATCAAAGAAATTACCATATTATTGGCACAATCCAAGAAATCATGATGAATTGAGGCCGGTTGAGGAAGAGATCCATTGATGAATTGAATCTTGTTTTTGGATGATAAAGCATGTTTCATGGCCTTGCTCCAATTGTGATAGTTATTGTCGTTTAAGGGTGGTGCGACAAGAACGGCGCCAAGATTCTCACTGAGATGAATATAATAAGGGTTACGAGGGTTGAGGGCGGGATCTTTTTGAGAGATAGAGGCAATATCATTTTGTGGTTCGAAATCGGAAGAATTGGAAGAAGAATGAGAGTTAGAGTTGGACATGAAGAAAGGGGAAAATCTTGTAAAATGAAGGAGGTAAAGAAATTATGGGTTTGGGAAATTTGGAAAAAATTGAGGGTTTTGAGAAATCAGTGAAGCGGAAGCAAGAAAATTTGGGAAAGCTGAAAAAAAATTATGGGTTTGAGAAATTGGGAAAGCTGGAAAAAATTCTAGGTTTGATATCAGTGAGAAAATTTGGAAGGAAAATTTGGTGGTTTTGAGAAATGAAGCGGAAGCAAGAAATTGTTAAAATTTGATACCATATTACATAATGGAAGAGTAAAATTTACTGAATAATATCATTTGTATTACTAAGAATGAGTTATATATAGGAAACCACAAAAACTAATTATACATAAAAGAGAGAATTTAGTTAGAATAACTAACTAGCTAATACAAACTAAACTGAATAATCCTAAGTCAAAGTATAATACAATTCTATATATCAATAATGGAACCTATTGGAAATGATCATGCTTTAATCAAATTTATTGGAAATAATGATGACATTTATGAGAGCTAGTGTTGTTGTGAATTGAAAAATATGAAGAAGTCTCACATAGGAGGGATATCACTCACTAGTATGATATATAGGGTGGAGGTATAAGACTTGGGGAGGGCCTCAAGGGGTATCCCAATTTTGTGAAGAGGGAGAACACAAGTAAATGAACCACCACATGCGCGTCGCCACCGTCCGTTCGGCTCAACTTTGGCTTTGGCTACGTGGTGTATTATTCTCTCATATCCAATTGCGTCACACCAAAAACTCTTGGTATCTAAGGCTTTTATCACTTCTCCCCCTTCTTACTTTTTCTTCTATTTCTTTCGAGTGGTCTTAGTGCCATATTATTGAGGGTAGAACTCCGATACCGAGTATCTGAGCTGTTTTATCCTAGGGATTTCGGGGTTGATAGTCTGTCTTGCACAATTTGGGCAGTATCTCAAAACGTCTTATAGAGAGTAACCTAGTCCACGACTCAACCCAGTAATATTTTTGGTGGCATAATTTATTTTTCAAAAGGTTTTTAAAATTCTAAAACAACAAAACCATATATGTCACAATAAGCAAAATCACACAATTGAATACACAAATATCTCGTATGTAAAGGAAACAAATAAAATCTAAGGCACATTTGACCAGTAAATCATAAAATAAACCATATAATGGAAATGACCTCTAAATATGATTCATTATATGCAAGCATTGATCAGGGATAGAAAGAAACAAATAAAAAAACAAAAACAAAAGTGCAAGCTTTAACGGAGGATAATTGAAAAGTACTCGCCGAGGTGCTTGTTGCATGTCCAATAGAGAAACTAGAAAATTCCTCAATATTCCATGGATTCCTTGTTCTGCCACCAAACTAGATATCATCATAAGCCAATGATCCATAAACAAGCTTTGCAACGAGAACAACCCCTACAGATTTCAACTTGTATAACAACAACATCAAATATATAGAAACGTAATTTATGATAGTAGATTTTCATTTTTTAGGAGTCTCACCTTTTATAGATCCAAGTTTCTATGTCAATTACTTGATGTTTAAATGACTTTGATCCCCATGTTGTTTTGTATTCGAGCACCGATATTATGTCCTTAATCCATAAGGAATCTCATGAAGAGGTCCTTCAATAAAAACCAAGATTCAATTTAAAACTAAAGTTATTTACTATCCACAACAAAACATAAAGAGTTTTCAAGAAATAAAATTGTTAATTCCTATCCATGACAAACAATCTAGACTATAGTTACATCCTAATTAGCATAATGATGATAAAATTTAACTCAATAAAATAGAAATCTCATATCTAACACATTCTCAATGAATAATAAAAACTTAAAAAAGCATCAAATCTTAACAACAATCTAAAATCAATAAATAAAATTATAATAATTGGATAATATTATAAATAAAGGAACATTCTAAAGAAATATTTTCTTGCGCTAAAGAAAGATAAAGTGTAAGGAATCAATTTTGAAATTTATCCATATTTTCTTATAGTATAAGATTGCACAAGTTGTGCAACATTTCCTGCCACATGCCTGCAACGATCAAAATTGCAATAACATCATTCTTATGTACTATAAAAAGTACTCTTGCATCATTGATTGTATCAAACTAGAATGTTGAGAAGACGTGAGGACATTCATATTACTACCACATATTGGTCCTACTGCAACGCTTAATTTTTAATGGTAAAAAAACCGTTTTCGTAGAGTCAAATAGAGAACGATTGTTATATTTGTTTGTAGCTGAACAATAAATTTCATAATTTTTACGGCAACAATTCAGAATCGCTCTCGTTGTTTACTAATATGTTTAAATAACACTAAATAATCGTTCTTGTTTTGTTTTTGTTAAAGTAGCCAAAATCTTCTTGAAAAAAAAAAAAACAATTCTAAAATATTTCATCACCGGATGCGCTTCAGAATTGTCTACCAAAATTGATTTTCAACCTAAATCCTCCTTGCAAAAACTATCAGCAAACTCTATCATTCTCACACAAAACAATCTTCGCATTACCCTCTTTGCGCAAACTCTATCATTCTCACTCAAAACAATCTTCGCATAACCCTCTATTCTCTCTCTCAGGAACCATATCGTCTCAATCACTATCATAAGCATATCAATATATATTGTGTTTGACCACTATAACAGGGGACAATGCATGAACTTTAACTAAAGTATTACAATAATTTTGTATTATTCTAGTTGTTATATTTTAAAATTTATTATAATATTACAATAATAATGTTTAATGAAATTATTTTTCTGAAATATAATAATTTACAATACTATTATTTTTTAAATATTTTTTCTTGCAATGGATATAAAGCGTTGTCATATCTTACATAGAACAATTAAAAAAAAGACCTACTAGAACGGTTTTTACAAAAGGAATGGTGCAAATCTGTTGGTTATTCTACTATAAAATTATTCTCTAAAAGTAAGGAACGAGAACGGTTTTAACTTGGCAACGGTGTAAAATCGTTGTCGTTGTAAATTTGAAAAACCGTTATGGAAATGGTAGCTACAACTACAGTTTTAACAAAGTGTTGTTTCAAAAAAAAAATGTTGCATAAGGCAAAGACAGCGCCTTGGTTTCCCATAGATTGAAAACTATTCTCGTAGATTACGACAACGGTTTTTTTATGTTAAGCAACGTTTTTACACGTTGCAGTAGGGCAAAAATATTGTAATGGATTGACTAGTAGGTGTTTAGTGGAAGTGTGATTTAGTGGTGAATTAGTGGATTAAATCATTTAGGTTGGAGAGATTGGACGTAGCTACTTTGTTGGTGGTGAACCATGATAAATTGGTTGTGCTATTGTTATTATTTTGTTTATCTGATTTGTTTTCATTACTTTAGTTTAGCCTTTTTATAAGCAATTTTAAAATAAAACACAATTAAAATATTTATTTCTTGTGTTTCTCATTCTACAAGAACATGGTTATATAGGAATTACTATAGGACGTTACTAATGTCAATTGATTAGGATGGGAGGAGAAAAATCATTTCTATAGCATACATCATTGTGGAGGGTGAGATATATGATGCATGGTTATTTTTCTTCCAACGCTTTCGAATGAGTCTCACACCCCAGTCCAACCTCTGCTTGAGGATAAATATGTGTTGATAAAAAATGATGTCAGACATCTAAACAACAATTAGCATCATGTCTTTTGCATTCAATACATATCTCAAAACTTCAAAGAGTCTTTCAAAAATGCAAATATGAGAAAAAATGTAACCAATATGGATTAGTATTTATTTATATACATTCACACATATTTTTGTTTGTTTTCATTTTTTTTCTTAATAACATTAACTTTTGTTCCTTTAGGATATTCCATGACTCAACTGAGCGTCACACACTACGAGAGCCAAAGTAGTTATTAGAGTGAAGATTTCGTGAAGCGAGTCGGCGATATTCCTCGAAATAATGACTACAAGCACATAAAGAAGGGTGTCATTAGGAGCCCATGACAACTAACATTGTCGAGTGCCTCAACAATGCATTAAAGGAAACACACAATCTTCTAATCAGTTAATTGGTGCATGCAACCATTTACAAGATGAGTAAAATATTCTTCAAGAAAGGGAGCTAGACCCAAGCAATAACAACATCTGGTCTAATTTAGTTATTTAAAGTCATGGAAAACCTTGACAAAGAATGAGTAATAAGGAACTCCCATGAAATCCACATTCATTGTCACGACCCAAAAATTTGAT
The DNA here is from genome assembly GCA_037974835.1 of Cicer judaicum. Classification (NCBI taxonomy): domain Eukaryota; kingdom Viridiplantae; phylum Streptophyta; class Magnoliopsida; order Fabales; family Fabaceae; genus Cicer; species Cicer judaicum. Next base: position 2,519,843 of record JBBPBS010000207.1, read on the forward strand.
TTCGTGACCAGCGCACAGGCTATACTCCTAGTTTGGCAAGCCTATCAATTAACTTACAATTTAAACAACTAAATCGCTTTTTAAACATTTAAATATATATATATATATATATGCTTTTTACTCAAAATTTCGCAAGAGTGTCCTCTGTAAATTCAACATTTCCAAAATTTGAAATCCCTGTCAAATTCTCAATCCAGTCACAATTCAAATAACATCATCAAATTTCTTAATACACTTCCCAACAAACTAAATAGACTTTCTAAACTCCAAAATAGCTGCAATTACATAGACTCAACAACTGTTACAGAAAATGGTCCTCGATCAAAAAGGACTACCAAAAAGAAGTATGTTGAGACTTGAATCAAATAACAGATTCCTACTCAACTGCTTGCGAATCTGAAAAAAATAAGCAACATAATGGGTAAGTCACAAAGACTTAGTGAGGAGACAACAACCACCATCAATTAGAAGGGAAACACAAAAAGGCACGAATAACTGTTTAATTGCATGATAGAAATATTAAAAATCCAATGAAAAACAAAACGAAATCCAAATGAACAACCTTAAAATCATCATAAAATCAAATAAGTAACAATACAAATTTTTAGAACCAAGAGGCGGCTTTATCTCATTGATAGCCCTTTCCTCCTAAGAGTGGCCTTTCCCTTAGGGGCGGCTCCATCTAACGGATGGCCCTCTCCTCTCAATCCCGCAACGCATCATCACGTATCAATTAGGGAGCTTACATCTCGTTGATAGCCCTCTCCTCCTACGGATGACCTCTCTCGTAGGGGCGACTCCATCTAACGGTTAACTCTCCCTAATCAACACGTGGTAACTAGGTGCACCTAACGCAGTTAACGATTTAATAATATAACAACGATTTTCCAAAACACGCGTTTAAATTATTTCATCGAAATTTATGAAAAATATATTCAATCGCATAACAAATAAATATTTAAATACTTTAACTCATACGTAAATCCAACAAATAATATATTATATAACAAAGACCATTAAATTAAATAATTGACGAAAATGAGATAAAATTCAAAGGTTGTGTTTCCCAAAATTTTCAATAAATACTTTAATATAGAAAACAAGTAAAATAATAATAATAGCAGTATAAAAATATATGACGATGATCGTCGTCAACTCACAGCTATGGAGAATCGTCTAACTTTGCTCTCTAACAACTCTCAGAGTAGCTGGCAGGATCTCAGCGGACAAATCTGAGTATCAAGAATATTTCCAAGACTTTAGAAAAATCTATTCTAAAATTTAACTAACTCTAGAAAACCCTAAAAATCATTTAAATCTACTCTGAGCACAAAATAAGGTTTTTAAACAAAACTACATTTTTCTATGAACTCATACTAGGATTAGAGTTGGGCATTTACCTCAATGAGTCTCAATCAACAGCTCTCAAGAGATGGGTACCCTTTTTCTTCCCTTAGAACACAAACCCTAACCCCAAAAATTTTATCCAAGAACTTGAGAAATTATGAGGAAGCTTGCTTAGGGAATGTATACCCTTTCCATGGGTTTATTGTGGCTTTAAGTGAGAGAAATAAGAAGGAGAATGGAAGAAAATAAAAAAATGAAAATGGGGGAAGTGGTGAGGTGGCTGAGAGGAAGAAGGAGAAGGAGAGAGAAATGAAATGAGAAAATGAGGGAGTGAGGGAGTGAGATGGAAAGAGAGAGAATGAGTGGGGTTATTTTATTTTTATTTATTATTATTATTTTATTTTTATTTCAGCCTAGTTAATGAAGATGCAATCTTTGAGAAATCCTTCACAAAACGTCAATTATAACCGGCTAAACCAAGAAAACTCCGAATCTCCTTCACTGTGGTAGGTCTGGGCCAATTCTGGAAGATCTTGAAGTTGTTCTCAAAACTCTTTAAGTTCTGCTGGTGCCATACGATAAGGAGGTATAGATATAGGGTAAGTGTTAGGAACTAAGTCTATAGGAAGCTCGATCTCCCTATCAGGTGTTAACCCAGGAAGTTCTCCCATAAAAACATCTAGAAACTCACATGTTATTGGAATTTTATCCAATTTCTCTTCAACCACTTGTGTATCCCTTACCAAGGCTAAGTATGCTTGACAACCTCTTATCATTAACTTGCTAGCTACCAAGACTGAGATTTGGTTATGTGGTATCCAACAACGTTCTCCTTGAAATGAGAAGATTGATTTCCCTGGTATCTCAAATTTCACCACTTTGTTATGACAATCCAAAGTGGCATGATGAAAAGCCAACCAATCCATACCTAAAATCACATCAAAATCTATCAAGTCAATAACTACTAAATCTACCGGCAACACCTTGCCATCAATAGTTATATTACAAGAACGATACACCGACTTAGCAAGCAAATTTCGTCCAACAAGTGTAGCTTCAACTAAAGGTTCTTCTAAAGAAGATAAAAACTTTTACAAGACGAGTAGCAAAACCACTAGGATACAAAAGAATGTGTAGCTCCAGGATCAAACAAAACATGTGCATCTCTAGAACAAATAGAAAGTATACCTGTAACTACTGTATTGGATGTCTGAGCATCCTGACGTGTCAAAGCAAACACTCGAACCGGACCTCTTCCTACTGGTAACTGACCTCTACCACCAAATCCTCTACCTCCCTGCTGAGATGTTCCTGAACCTCTAACATAAGAATTTCCATTTTGACGCATAGGTGCAGAATGGGTCTGAGGAGATGCCAAAGTCGTTGGTGTTGATGCATAACTAGATGATGGGTGTGTCGTGTCTACAAGACAATCCCTCCTGATGTGACCTATTTGGCCACATTGGTAGCACACCTTAGCATTACCATCTCTAGAACAATCCCCGTAGTGAAACCTACCACAAGTAGAACATCGTGTAGCTGAAACATCATAATGTCTCTAAGGGAAAGTGGATTGTGATGCTGCTCCAGAATCTGATCTACAAATCTGCACTGTCCCAGAAGACTGCCCACTATGACCACCCCTTTGAGACATGAGTCTTTGTTGCCCCTGATAACCAAACATAGATCCACCACCGCGATTTGAGTAGTTACTGTAAGATCCTTCAATCCTTTGCTTCTTATGTGAATTTTTTCTATTGCCTCCCTTTTCCTTTTGTCGTTGCTCAATCAAAAGGGCCAAATTCAAAACCTCAGCAAAAGTAGAACAATTAGATCCAACCACCGATCTAAATAAGTAATCCTTCAATCCTCTAACGAATCTCTTAACACGCATCTCCTCAGTGATAGGATAAGGAGCATGTCTAGAGAGCTGTGTAAAACGAGCATTATGCTCTGAAACTGTCATAGCCTCCGTTTGCTCCAAACGCTCGAACTCATGAGCTAATCCATCTCTAACACTCTCCGGAAGAAACGAGCCATAAACAACTGAGAGAACTCTCTCCATACTAACTAAGGTGACCCCACTTATCTACTATGTGACACTATATCAAACCAATCATGTGCCACACCTATTAGCTGAAATGATGTCAATTCTACTGCTCTTACCTCAGAACAACCCAATTGCTCTCCAAAGCCGCTCTAGACTGTCAATGAATTGTTGTGGATCCTCAGTTGCACTAGACCCAAAAAAAGTAGGGGGTTTAAGCTTCATGAAGTCTGGTAAAGTGACCTCAATACCTCTCATTGCAGCAGTCGTCTGATGCTCGGCTTGTCTACCCTCTTGTTGACCATTGACATTTTCATGTCTTTGATCAACTTCATGTTGTTGTCCGACGACAACCCCAACAAGTTGTTGCACAACCTGTTGTAATCCCTGCAAACCAGCAACAAACTCTTCCATGGCTGGATTTCCGCGCCTCCTCCTAGGTACCTCAACATCAGCATTCAAACCACGTCCGCCAACATTAGCTCTACGCCTATTTCGAGCATGAACTGAAACACGACCTCGTTGACGAGCGCCTTGAGCTTGGGAAATTGACTCATCAACAATTTCCCTTATAGTAGGATTCCTAGTATTTGGTGGCATTCTCACCTATTTAAAGAACATTGATCAAAGATTGAATAAGACGACAAGAAATTGTGGAGAGATAGTGATGGTCAATTTAAACACAGATTCAGACAACAAACGAGACTATCATAGAGTGCTAATAGCCCTTATAAGTAAGTTGTGCCCGGATTCACAATTTACTAACAAGAATCCATTATCACCCTATGTTTGCAGCTATTCGGACCTACAACCGAGCTCTGATACCAATTTTGTCACGACCCAAAAATTTGATTTCGTGACCAGCGCACAGGCTATACATATATATATGCTTTTTACTCAAAATTTCGACAGAGTATCCTCTGTAAATTCAACATTTCCAAAATTTGAAATCCTTGTCAAATTCTCAATCCAGTCACAATTCAATAACATAATCAAGTTTCTTAGTACACTTCCCAACAAACTAAATAGACTTTCTAAACTCCAAAATAGCTGCAATTACATAGACTCAACCACTGTTACAAAAAATGGTCCTCGATCAAAGAGGCCTACCAAAAAGAAGTATGTTGAAACTTGAATCAAATAACAGATTCCTACTCAACTGCTTGCGAATCTAAAAAAAAATAAGCAACATAACGGGCAAGTCACAAAGACTTAGTGAGGAGACAACAACCACCATCAATTAGAAGGGAAACACAAAAAGGCACGAATAACTGTTTAATCGCATGATAGAAATATTAAAAATCCAATGAATAACAAAACGAAATCCAAATGAACAACCTTAAAATCATCATAAAATCAAATAAGTAACAATACAAATTTTTAGAACCAAGAGGCGGCTTTATCTCATTGATAGCCCTTTCCTCCTAAGGGTGGCCTTTCCCTTAAGGGCGGCTCCATCTAACGGATGGCCCTCTCTTCTCAATCCCGCAACGCATCATCACGTATCAATTAGGGAGCTTACATCTCGTTGATAGCCCTCTCCTCCTACTTATGACCTCTCTCGTAGGGGCGGCTCCATCTAACGGTTAATTCTCCCTAATCAACACGTGGTAACTAGGTGCACCTAACGCAGTTAACGATTTAATAATATAACAACGATTTTCTAAAACACGCGTTTAAATTATTTCATCGAAATTTATGAAAAATATATTCAATCGCATAACAAATAAATATTTAAATACTTTAACTCATACGTAAATCCAACAAATAAAATATTATATAACAAAGACCAGTAAATTAAATAATTGACGAAATTGAGATAAAATTCAAAGGTTGTGTTTCCCAAAATTTTCAATAAATACTTTAATATAGAAAACAAGTAAAATAATAATAATAATAATAGCAGTATAAAAATATATGACGATGATCGTCGTCAACTCACAGCTATGGAGAATTGTCTAATTTTGCTCTCTAACAACTCTCAGAGTAGCCGGCAGGATCTCAGCGGACAAATCTGAGTATCAAGAATATTTCCAAGACTTTAGAAAAATCTATTCTAAAATTTAACTAACTCTAGAAAACCCTAAAAATCATTTAAATCTACTCTGAGCACAAAATAAGGTTTTTAAACAAAACTACATTTTTCTATGAATTCATACTAGGATTAGAGTTGGGCATTTACCTCAATGAGTCTCAATCAACAGCTCTCAAGAGATGGGTACCCTTTTTCTTCCCTTAGAACACAAACCCTAACCCCAAAAATTTTATCCAAGAACTTGAGAAATTATGAGGAAGCTTGCTTAGGGAATGTATACCCTTCCCATGGGTTTATTGCGGCTTTAAGTGAGAGAAATAAGAAGGAGAATGGAAGAAAAGAAAAAAATGAAAATGGGGGAAGTGGGGAGGTGGCTGAGAGGAAGAAGGAGAAGGAGAGAGAAATGAAATGAGAAAATGAGGGAATGAGATGGAAAGCGGGAGAATGAGTGGGGTTATTTTATTTTTATTTATTATTATTATTATAATATTAAAATTACATTTTCTGTTTTAAAAAAAAATTACGGCCGTAACATTCACAATCAAGGACAAAATATTTTCAAAGTCTAGGAGTTGGTTGGTCTACTCAGCGATCAACCTATAGAACATTCAAAGTAGACTTTGACAAATAATGGTGTGATTATGTCAAATTTCGGACATTAAACAACTTTTATTTACATGTCATTACTGCTTGTTTATTTACTAATCATACAGAGATCCCTGATATACATTGCAATATGTTTTCATCACTCAACTAAAAGAATTCCAAACAATTTCTCTTGAATCATGCTAACCATAATAGATTGAAACTGAATTGTACCACAATCTATGAATGCAAAAAGATCCCAAAAAATGGTTCACAGTCTACTCTTATTTAACTTAAAATGGATCAAACACTCCCAAAAGATATGGCCAGTGTTAGAATAAGAATATCTTTACTATACTAATATTTGTGAGATAAATTAATTCATTGCTATCAACCTATGCAAAAACAAAAACAATCATTGTTATTAAATTTGTATCGGTTCTATTTTCACCCTTTGTATTTGCATTTTTTTTTATTTCTAAATTTTATGGTCTCCAATTTTATAAATGATTATTTTAATAAACTCTACTTTATTGAAGGTTTTTAATAACTACTTAATAAAAGTAAAAGTTTATTAGTTAATTGTGAACAAAATTACTTAAAAATAAATTAATTTTGTATCTAATAAAAAAAATTATTCAATTATATCATTAGTTGAATAAAGGATTATTTAGTTAAAATTTGGTTTAATAAATTAAATATTTAGTCAAAATAACATAAATGAAAAATAAATTAATGTAACCAAAATTTTATTTGTAAATGTTCAATATTTTTTTTTTCCATTTTTCAATATCATCAAATAGTTAAAACTTTCATTAAATAATTAAATTAGCAAATACTTAATTAAAACAATTTAATATTTAAATAGTTCATTAAAACTTATTTTAATTAATTAAATAAATTACTTAAATCAAATAACTTACACAAATAAAATTTTGGTTTCCAGGGAGGGGTTGCTGCAGGGGGAAAGGTGAGAAATTAGTGCCCACCAACCAGATTTCTCACCTGTAAAAATAAAAAATAAAATCGGTAAACTGATTTCACTTATATCTTAACAATAGTGGTATTTTGATATAGAGTTATACTATAATAAAATAAGCACGAGATTGAAGAACGTCCGTAAAATCTGGTCAAACATGGTATGATTGTAATATTTTTTAAGTTATATAAAAATATTAATTGATTAATAATTATTTTTGTATTAAGTTAATCTTTTACAATGTTAACTATTTTTAATTTTAACTTTATTTCAATTATTTTTAGTTAATATGATATTATAACTTTTGTTATTAATTATATAAAAAATAATATAATAAATTTTCACATACTTTAAAACTTTAATGATATAAATCAAGAGAATTTTATGTTTAATTTTAATAATTAAAAAAAAATTATATGAATTAATTAAAAAAATAAAAAATAATTTTAGATTTTAATTTTACAAGTTTAAATTAAAATTATTAGTGTAATTATTTATAAAAAAAATGACGGATTTAACACTAAAAATAAGATAAATAATTAATTTATCACTTTATTTAACTTACTAAAAAATAAAAATAAAAATTAATTTATTATTTTTGTATAATTTAAAAAATATAATATGTATTATGTCTTTTTTATTTTATTCGCCCATGCTTACTATCAGCCAACAAAAATCAGAGTCCCAACTCAAAAGAATGACAATTAGGTAGGTAGTAGTGATTATTGATGAGGCGCTGGATAAGAACTCTGACTCAAACACACACGTTCCCTTATCTGCTTCCTAAATATTTTTTTAAACATAATATTTTAGTACTAATTAGATATATGATGAGCAATAAAAATTGAGCCATTAACTTCCTTGTATTTTTCTTTACAACAAATTTTAACAGTTGAGATTTTCTTACTGTTTTTTTTAGATAAATCCAAATCCATATATCCTTTTCTTTTTTCTCATATTTATTTTCTTCTTCTTACCTCTCTTCTTACATGAACTCCAAAGGGTAAGCTCTAAAAGTTTCAACTTCTAAGCATACCCAACTGCCTCAACTTTTGTAAAACATTCAAGAAAAGAACTTTGAAGTGATTTCAAGTTCAAAATAATTTTGGGTAGCTAGTATTTTTCTCATATCTTTAATAGATTTTACTATATTTAGACATGTCAAGTTGTGTGAAGAGATTTGGAAGATCGTGTGTCTCTTTGGTTTCTAAGAGAGGTTTGTCTACCTCCTGCATTCAGAAAGATGGTGCTGTTGTTGCTGAGAATGGTGTTAAATCATTGAACCTTTATTCTGCCATTAATCAAGCTCTTCATATTGCCTTGGACACTGATCCTCGGTGAGTTTAGTTCATTCATTCTATGGATTTTATGTTATTAGATTTTGTGTTTGACAAAAGACAACCCTTACAAAACTGACTTTAAAGTTAGGATTATCCCCACTTATAAACATACTTTCATTGCTATATTAGAATTTGGGTTGGGCCTAACTCAACCATTATGAAACCAGCTTGTAAGGTGATGATTGTCTCCACTTACAAATACATTGTCAGGTCATATCCTATCCAATGTGAGACTCTTAACATATGTCATTGCTATCACGGCTGCAACATTAAAGTTTTTGATGTCTCTGCGATTGATTGAAGTCACATTAACTGCGTTTGATAGTAATTTTCCCTAATATCAAGGATTGTGATGCGACTGACTGCATTTAGAACTTCGATGCGTGCACACAAATATGTAAATATGAAACTTAGGATCCTATTTCCTCCTAAATTTACCTTTGTTTCAAACTGTTATGAATCGCTATCTTATGATTTAGTTTTTTTGTTCTCTTGAGTATATTTTTCAGTTACTGTAGGTAGTGGTGAGTCAATTTAGGTGATGATATGGTTTGAGAATATCTTTATAGTTTTTCCAATTTTCTTCCTTTTGGTGTGTATCATTTGTACTGTATTTGTAATATCTAAACTAGCTTCATTTCAATAAATTTTAGTACTTTTTTTTTTAATGTTTTTGTTGAAAACATAAGCTTTACTTTTAGATTAGGGGCTTTTCTTAGGGATGTGGTTATCTAGGTTGAAGATTCTATGTAGGATTGAAGATTACAAATAGTTGCGAGTAACTCCAAAGTCTCAACACTCTTGTGTAAAAGATTGTTCTTAGATCATTGCATTGTAAACAAAGGTTTTTTCTATTGCAATGGACATTGTAAACAAAGGTTGCTACTAGAAGATATATATAAGTACATCTGTCAGCACTGAGTCTTGACGCTTTTCCTGATCCCTAGTGAATCTCATACTTAACCCATCTTAACTTTTACTAATTATTACTAATCCGATGACTGTTGGTGTTGGTGAACTGAAATCTATATGAAGTGTTTGTGTTACATAGTTCTTTCATTTGCATTATAAGCTGTTTCCATTTATCTTTAAATTTCGCAATTAGATATAGTTTGATTTTCTATTTTGCCAATATAAGTATCCTCTTTACATCCTTATGATCTCTTCATTTCATCTCAGTGCTTATGTTTTCGGAGAAGATGTAGGCTTTGGTGGGGTGTTTCGTTGCACGACTGGATTAGCAGATCGATTCGGTAAAAGTAGAGTTTTCAATACTCCTCTCTGTGAGCAGGTATTTGAGTATGCATTTCATGCTTCCAAAGAATTTGATTGTGCAGCTATTGAATTTCTTATTTTTAGTGCTAAAGATCTCTTTAAATATTTCTGTGATTAGTATATCCTAAGCATTAATTTAAAAAATTGATATTGAAATGCTACTTGCAGGGTATTGTTGGCTTTGGCATTGGTCTAGCAGCTATGGTGAGTCTAAGAGGTTAAAATAATGTACTTTCTTTTTTACCATCAAATCTTACTACAATCTGATATAATGAAATTTTCTTAAAATACATATGTTTTTACATGGCAGGGCAATCGAGCCATAGCAGAAATCCAGTTTGCAGATTACATTTTTCCGGCTTTTGATCAGGCACACTCTCTTTATAAGGCTTTGATTAGTCTTAATCAACTTATCTTTTGATCAGTAATTGACTAACTTTGGTTTCTAGATTGTCAATGAAGCTGCTAAATTCAGATACCGGAGTGGAAATCAATTTAATTGCGGCGGTAAAATTCTTTCACAGCTCTAGCATTGAAGTTTTCGGCATATCTCTATTTTTACTTGTTGTGTTAAAATATTTTTCACATTTCCTATAGGGTTAACAATTAGAACCCCTTATGGAGCAGTAGGCCATGGGGGTCATTACCACTCTCAATCTCCTGAGGCTTTCTTCTGTCATGTCCCTGGTATCAAAGTACGGTTCTTTCATATTGATTTCAATTTAGAACCCTATTTTTTTGATAATTTTGTTTCTCTTTTTTTAAATAATAAAGGTACTTACAATGTGGTGTTTTACAGTTCTATAGACTATAGAAATGTTCAAAATCTCTTAAGTCCTATGTTTTATGTTGGCAATGCGGACGTGTCTGTGTCGTGTCAAGTGTTCATGTATGAAGATCAGGTGTATAAAGGGGTACTTGGAAGATTTTGAAGGATTTGAAATAATGTTTAATAGTTGTAGAAACAAAATCATAGCAAATTAGTTACACACATATGTGTATATATATAATATAATAACATAGATAATAGAATCAAGAATTTGTACCTTAAGGATCCATGAGAACAGAGAAATACTAGGTGATGAGAGAATTAGGACTGATAGAGAACAATGATGAGAGAAACTACCTTTAGTAATTTGGCTTGTCTATTATGTTGAGTTTGCTTATTTTTGTATGATCCATTTTTCTCAAATATATCTTTCTGGTATAGGTGGTCATCCCTCGAAGTCCAAAGCAAGCAAAAGGGCTATTGTTATCTTGTATAAGGGATCCGAATCCTATTGTATTTTTTGAACCAAAGGTTTGTATTCTACAACAATAACCTTAGTGAATTGTGTGCATAGAATGATAGTATGTGATGCTAGCAGTATCTATTATGCAATTCGTTGTTTCAGTGGCTTTATCGTTTGGCTGTTGAAGACGTACCGGAGGATGATTACATGCTGCCTTTATCTGAAGCTGAGGTACACCACAAGTCCTAATGAAGAAGAAAAATAATTTTTTAATAACATTATTTTTTTGCAATGGTTAATGTTAGTAATTAGTATTGTTAATATTACTCAGGTGATTCGGCAAGGATGTGATATTACACTTGTTGGATGGGGAGCTCAATTATCTATAATGGAACAAGCTTGTCTTGATGCCGAAAAAGTAAGTAACTGTTGCTTTGAAGCAGAAAGTGTTAGAAGTGAGAACATGTATTCTGCATTACATCATATTTGTGTCTACTTTTAAAACGACAATTAAAAAGGAACGGAGGTAGTAGTTGATATTTTTTTACACAACTTAATGTTGATTTATAATTTATATAAGAGTTGTAATAATTCAGTCGAAGACAATTTGACATTACAATTTCCTATTACCATGAGAATATATGTCTAGAAATTTAGATTTTTCATCTCTATTGAAATTGTAATTTTATTATGAGATTCTGCAGGAAGGAATTTCTTGTGAATTGATAGATCTGAAGACACTAATTCCTTGGGATAAAGAAACAGTGGAGGCCTCAGTAAAGAAGACAGGAAGACTGCTTGTGAGTAAATATTTTTATCGAATAATACCAAAACTGGATTGATATTGCCCACCCTGCATGATGCATTGAATGAACTTTGTAGATTAGTCATGAAGCTCCGGTGACTGGAGGTTTTGGCGCTGAAATCTCGGCTTCCATTATCGAACGCTGCTTTTCAAGGGTATGGATCTCTATTAAAACTCATAGCCTTTGTATCATCTGTTATTGTACTTTGCAAGTTGTAGCCTCTTATGTAGCATTGACACTTTACATTTAAGGCATTTCACCCACTGATATATGTTGTTACTTACAATCACTTTCTTTTTTTCAAACTAGTACCGGTGTCTACATGTCAGTGTCAAAGTTGTGTTAGGTGTTTCTGTCAGTACTTCACAGGCAACCTCTCGCCTCTCTTGCCAATTCATAGTTTTGCATGTTGCAGCCGTCGTTCAAAATATCACCTTTTTACTACATCTTTGGATTTAGTGTCACATTCTCTTCCTACCTTCTCTCTCTCTCTCTCACACACACACACACAGAATTACCTACAAATAGAAAATATGTTAAGTCAACACCTTTGTGACTTGATTTTAATGAGAACAAACTTTATGATCATACTTTTAAGATTTTTTCATAAGTTACTAATGTTTTTGCTTTCTAATATTTGGCAATCACAACTTAATTATTTGAGTTAGACTTGAAGATCCTTGAGTCATATCATGTACATGTCTTACGCATTTGAGATGGTTTTACTACCATTGGAATGTGCTGACTCTTATTAAACAAAAATATCTTCAATTTTCTTCTGAATCATGTTTTGTGAATATCTCAAAAAGCATGCTTCTGCATCAATAAATGAAAACTTCAAGAAAACTCAACAACTGAGAGACATATCTAAATGCTGTCTTCCTCTTATGTTGTACAGTTAGAGGCCCCTGTAGCAAGAGTTTGTGGTCTAGACACTCCTTTTCCTCTGGTTTTTGAACCCTTCTACATGCCAACCAAGAATAAGGTAAACATTTTATCTTAATTTTTTGCCTTATTTGACGGAAAAAAAAAAGTTCCCCGAAATATAAAAATCATTTTAAATTACAAAATATATTTTTAAATTTTACCCTTATTAATAATACTAATTTGCCTTGGGAGATGAACAATCAGAGGTGAATGTATTTTTACACGAGGTTATTTTCGGAACATTCTTATACAAAATGGAAAAATTAAATACTCTTAATTTTTTTTTAATATATGTGAGATTGATTAAATTAAAGAGACTTAAGGGACAGAGGTAGTATTTATGTATACAGCATGGTGAAGAGCTGTCTTGACTGATGCAAGTATCACTCATTGATGATGCAGATATTGGATGCAATTAAATCAACTGTTAACTACTAATGTGGTTAATCAATTTCTTCTTACCAACCATATGATCTTGATGCCATCATCTTAAATGATCATACTCGCTGTCACTGATGCAAGATTACATGGACAAGGAAGGAAACTCATTCATTGTAGTCTTTATTTTTTTTTTCTCTCAATATGATGAAAAAATGTGAAGTGTCTCCATTATGAATTCTCCTGTAATAACATATGTCCTATATTGATGTGTCAACAATTATGGTGGGGAAATACATCTAGTGTCCATGTGCCAAATTTAATAATTAACAATGAAAATAATAATGATAAGGATGATATTTGTCCTTTTTTCTTGCTTTGGTTGTTAGGTTTCAACTTCAAACTTTAATTGAAATACTTAATTACGATTCACCTAAATTGCAGCCAGATTGCACTATTGCGGGGTCGTATTTAGGACGATAATTTCAAAACTCTGGTCGTATTTAGTGGTTGACAAAGACATTAGATTGTGGGCGTTGTAGTTATTGTGAGGCGCACTCTCACAACTAAAATATTACGGTTGTATAATGTGATGTAGTATGCAATTTAAAACTCTATCTTAAACTAAAAAAATAAAATCAATATAATTTATAAAGTATCATAACAAATAATTTATTTCATCAACAAAATGAGCAAATCAATAAGCACATGAAATCAATAAATCAAGTAAACTAGTACACCATTTATTTTTGTGTATTTTTTGTTGAGGCCCATCATCCATCTTCACGTTCTCCATTTCTCTTTGAAATATTTTTTCAGATTTCTATCCTACGTGTAATTAGTTCTATTGAGATTTGTGTGTTAGATAATATTATTATATATTAGTAATAAGGGTATTTTAGACATTTCTATTTTTTTTGTATATATACTCATTGTAACTCTATTAACTACAAGACGTGCTTTGTAGCGCTCAATTGACCCATCTGACTTAGTTTTGATCTTATATACCCAACGAGACCCAATAGCAAGTTTTCTAGGAGGAAGAGGTACTAATTCCCAAGTATTGGTTTTGTGCAATGCAGATAGTTCTTTTGCCATAAAGTAAGTTATCTTCTCGTTCAGCTATGTGCGTTTTTCTTGGTTATGGGAGTGGTCAAAAGGATTATCGTTGTTATGATCCTCATGCAAGAAAAACAACATTACGAGATGCATAAAGTTTTCTTGCATGAGGATCATAACAACGATAACCCTTTTGACCACTCCCATAACCAAGAAAAACACACATGGCTGAACGAGAAGATAACTTACTCTATGGCAGAAGAACTATCTGCATTGCACAAAACCAATACTTGAGAATTAGTATTCCTTTATGAATTTTATTAATTCAATTATATTATAATACATGAGTAATTGAGTTGATGTACAAAAGATAGGAAGAGAATTAGTAATTAACTAGATTTCAACCGGCGCAACGTATCTTAGATTTATTTAAAAAATTTAGTAACTGTTAGAAATTATATGATATATACAATTTATAAATGGTTTTTAGAATTAATCCTTTATTAGTTTCATTTTTCATTTTGTTTCGTAAACTAACACACTTATTAAAAAAAATTTATATCTTAGTAGCATAAATGCAATAATTTATATATCAAATCAAACACAAAAGTTGTATTTACAATTTTATTTTACACAATTTTATTTGTAAATATAATCTCAAAATAATAATAGTTAATTAAATGTATGAATTATAGGGAATGAGATTGACAGTAAAGTACTAATCACATCACAAAAGAATAACTTGAAAAAAATAATATTAAAAATGACATTAGCATATATAAAATTCACAGGACAACTAAGAAATTAAAAAAATGTTTGAATGATTTGAATTGATGGTAGTAATTACATTTCTTTCTACGATAATAGGCTATTTTAAAGGAATAGTAATTACTTCAATTATGAAAATTTGTGCATTTAGTATAGAATAAATCTGGACACGGTAGATACTTTGTTTTCCTTGTATTAGTATGAAAAGTAACATCATTCTTCAAGATAAGTATTTCTTCCCTCTTATTTTAAATATCTCATTTGAAGTGTGTACAATTTTTTAGAAAATGATTAATTGATTTAATTTTAATGATAAAATGTTTAATTTACTCAATTTTTTTATTAATTGCAAGTAGAGGAATAATTTAATGAGGTGAAATATAATAAATAAGAGTATTAGTGGAAAAAAAAGTAATTAATGTTGCATTGATATTGTAAAATGACAAATAATTTGAGACAAAAAAAAATGACAAATGAGGTATTTAAAATGATATTGAGGAAATAATTATTTTCTCTTAAGCATGACTTGTCAAAATGGAAAAAAAATTTATAAATTTGTTGTAAATCTAAAATATTTGGATAAAACCTAATTTGTAGCCTCCATCTGTTCCTCGCCAACTCACAGGTCTCTTGTGTTCGGGTCTTTTTTCTTGAGTTATATGAGCCAAAAGCAACAAATATAATGTCACTCATGATTCAAAACTGAAATATATATACTTAAAAACGACTCCACTGCCACCTTATACTATTTCATCCACATATATGCAAATATTTACCACTTCAACCGAAAAGCTACGCCTTCCTAGAGAGTTTCGTCTTCAATTCTCCTTATTATTCAATTTCTAATTTATGTCATTTCATTCAAATATTATCACTTCAACAAATATACCGTGTGACACACATTTTACTTTTATTATTATTATTATTATTATTATTATTATTATTATTTAGCATCTAATATTATGTATAATAATTAATGTGTCATGAGTTACAAATTAAAGTAAAATCAATATTATGTATAACTATTAATGTGTAATGAGTTACGAATTAAAATACAATCAATATATAAGTTTTTTTACGTATACTATTCTACTTCCTCAAACAATTTCAACAATTAGTACTTTATTAAAAACAAAGCTGAAACGCCACTTTATTATTCCATTTCTATTTTGCTTTAACACACATTTCATTATTATTATTATTATTATTATTTAGCATATAATATTATGTATAACTATTAATGTGTGATGAGTTACAAATTAAAGTATAATCAATATATAAGTTTTTTTACGAATACTATTCTACTTCTTCAAACAACAATTAGTGCTTTATTAAAAGCAAAACTAAAACGCCAATATTTACGTTACCGTTATATTTTGCTAACTGAAACTCCAATATTTACTTTGCCGCTATATTTTGTTTAATGACTCTTATTATTCCATTGCACTATTGTGGCTCCTCCAATTAATATTTCTTTTTTCTTGTAACTATTTTAACATGCATTATGCAATTAACTTTTATATTTTATATATTCACCACTGCCACGAGAAAACATTATGCATATGTAAGTTTTCACAACTCGACTTTACTCAAAAGGAAATCTCTTTGCAACTCAATTATTTTCAAAGAAGTAGATATAGTTGGAATTTTTTTTTTTTTTTTTTGCACAAATAGCTTAGATATAGTTGTAACATACTATATTATTTGCTCATTTTTCTCAAAACCTTATTGTTCTTAGTTAGAATATTGTTTTTACAGACATATTTGATCTCATCTACACCATGAAAATATATTTGCTCCTCAAAAAACAAAGAAGATTATTCATATTCAGCTTTATATGAGTGTTATTATTCTATCTTCGGGACAAAAATATTTACTATTCATATGAATAATGTTTAATGTTTAGATTAAATTATTTGTATTTTAACAAAGATGTTTTATGTTGTCAAATTTTTTAAAAATACTATCAATTTTAACAAAAATACCACGTACTTTTATTATTATAATTATTATTTAGCCTCTAATATTATGTATAACAATTAATGTGTCATGAGTTACAAATTAAAGTAAAATCAATATTATGTATAACTATTAATGTGTTAAGTTACAAATTAAAGTACAATCAATATATAAGTTTTTTTTTTGTATACTATTCTACTTCTTCATACGATTTATACCATTAGTCATTTATTAAAAACAAAATTGAAAAGCCAATAATTACTTTGCTGTATATTTTGTTAAACTCTAATATTTCTTTTTTCTTGTAACTATTTTAACACATCTTATGTAATTAACTTTTATATATTGCTATTAACTTTTATATATTCGCCACTACCACGAGAAAAATTTATGCATATGTAAGTTTTCACAACTCAACTTTAGTCAAACGGAAATCTCTTTGCAACACAATTACTTTCAAAGAAGTAAATATAGTTGCTCATTTTTCTCATAACCTTATAGTTTTTAGTTAGAATATTGTTTTTGCAGAAATATTTGATCTCATCTACACCATGAAAATATATTTGCTCCTCAAAAGACAAAGAAAATTGTACATATTCAGCTTTATATGACTGTATTATTATGTATTCGAGAGAAAAATATTTACTATTTATAGATAAATGAATAATGTTTAATATTTAGATTAAATTATTTGTTTTTTTACAGAGATGTTTTATGTTGTCAAATTTTTTAAAAATACTATCAATTTTAAGTTTTTACATTTGTTTTACCTCTACTGAGTTGTTAGTGAAAATTCTCAAGTCACGTTGTATAGAAGTCTCATACTAAAAATATTAGAATTTAAATTTGTCATTTCTTTGACAAAATTATTTTTATATTTTCTGAAAATATTTTGACAATAAATTTTGATTTGACAACACAAAAAAGAGCGTCACTAATCTGATTTTGTGGTAGATAATTACATATATTAATATTTATTAAAATGCTTTTAAGATTTTTAACACTAAATATAATTTATGAATTTTGTTTGTAGGATGATCTTCACTATAGATTTTTAATACTAAATATATGAATTATTTGCAATTATATTTGTAAAATATTTTACATATTCTAAAATTTATATATTGATTGCACTTTAATTTCTAACTCATGACACGTTAATAGTTATACATAATATTGATTTTACTTTAATTTGTAACTCATGACACATTAATTATTTATTATACATAATATTATATGTTAAATAATAATAATAATAATAATAATAATAATAATAATAATAATTAAAGTAAAATGTGTATCACGTGGTATTTTTGTTGAAGTGACAATATTTGAATGAAATGACATAAAATGGAAATGGAATAATAAGGAGAATTGAAGGCGAAACTCTCTTTGAAGGAATAAGGAGAATTGAAGAAAAAACTCTCTAGGAAGACGTACACGTCAGCTTTTTAATTTTTGATTGAGGTGAGAAATGTTTGCATACGTGTGGATGACTGATAGTGGAGTCTGTTTTAAATATATATATTTTAGTTTTAATAAAACACTAATTGTAGAAATTGTTTGAAGAAGTAGAATAGTATAAGTAAAAAAAAATATTATATATTGAGTGTACTTTAATTTCTAACTCATGACACATTAATAGTTATACATAATACTAATTTTACATTAATTTGTAACTCATGACACATTAATTGTAATACATAATATTAGATGTTAAATAATAATAATAATAATAATAATAATAATAATAATAATAATGATAAACGTAAAATGTGTGTCACGTGGTATTTTTGTTGAAGTGACAATATTTGAATGAAATAGCATAAAATTAGATGATGTTTATGTAGAAGTCTATTTTAATATAGATAGTAACAGTAATAATTAAATGTGTGTTAAAGCAAAATAGAAATTGAATAATAAAGAGAATTGAAGACGAAACTCTCTACGAAACCGTACACATCAACTTTTTGGCTGAGGTGGGAAATGTTTGCATACGTGATTAAACAACGAATTCTGTGTTAAATCTTTTGAAAAACAAATTAAAGAATTTTATTTTTAAAAGCATAAGGATGGTGTCTTTAAATATTTTTAAAATTTCTTGTAAAAGTTTTTTAAAAAGAATTATCATTTTTATAACTGATCAAGAAAAATTTGAAAAAATCGTTCTTCATATCATTGTTTGATGAAATGATATTTCACATGATTTTCTTGTTAAAATTTTTTTGAATCATATAGAGCTTTTTTTTCAAAAAAAATAATAATTACAACAAATGGCTAGAACAATTTTAAATGAATCAAATAATGAAAAATAATTTTTGAGAGAAGTCAAAATTTTTTTTTGCCATGTTTTAAATCTTGACTATTAAAAAATATCTTGAGCATACTTTCATATGAAGTTTTGAAAAATAGAAAGCAAAACATATCATAGTTTCACATTTTTGAATGTCATTACTATGT
This sequence comes from Cicer judaicum, assembly GCA_037974835.1. NCBI lineage: Eukaryota > Viridiplantae > Streptophyta > Magnoliopsida > Fabales > Fabaceae > Cicer > Cicer judaicum. Next base: position 2,539,040 of record JBBPBS010000207.1, read on the forward strand.
TTTGCATGAAAAAGAAATATGCGAAAATTATTTTAAAATGTCATCAAAGCATATTTTCTAAATACTCTACAATCTATAAATACTATAGAATATAAAATTTCAAGGCCAAAACCGTAGATGAAATTAAGCATGTTATGTTTGATGAATATGTTGATTTTCATGATGAAAGATAGGATAATGAAGAAAAATAACTACAATGTTAAATTTGGATAAATCACAAAGTTGATAATGTCTAAACATCATCCTAAAAAATTCCAAAGTCTGATCATGGAGTGGCAAAATAAAAAAATCTAAGAGAATGATCAATTTAAGCAAAAAATTAATGCTTTCATTTTGGAAGCTGTACCAGAACGTTCTTGATAGTGAATATGCTTCATTTAATCAAAACTAATGTTGCCTATCACAATTATATGGTTGAAGAACATCAAAAACTCCTACATGAGTTTGAACCATTTTCTTTTGGCACTTACACCTACCTCAGTAATGACCTTTCCTCCAAAACATTTCATCAAGATCAATTTATTGGAAGACACAATTGTGAAATAAGAACTTGATTGATATTCCAAAAATACGACAACAATATGGCTACTATTTCTAAACCATAGCCAAAAATCTATCAATGAAGCCAAAAGAGAACAGTTTTGAATTAATTTCATAATGGAGGAACCATCAATCAAGATAAATGAATGAGCTTGAAGAGAAGCTCCAAAATATTCGAAGTTTTCTCTTTGTTGAACAAGATCACTAAAGGAGATACACTCAATCTCAATTCTTATGATATTTGTATCACGACAAGTATGAATATATTTTTTGAATGATATTATGTGATTGATTGAGTTCTCTTAAAATTAAGAATGCATACTATTTTTTTTTATGGAAGTATGACTTTAAAATTTAATTGATTACATCACTCTTTGTCATTACTTGTATATACATATGTATAATTCATATCCTAAATTCAACATGATTACACTCTTTGTTCTTACACTTTTCATGATGGTATAAACAAGTGTGCATATTTAGCTTGATGTTCAAAACTATTGTCCTTTCTATAAAGACATTTAAAATAAATTAGTGTCTTTAATGATTAGACAAAGAGCTGTTTGTTAAGTATAATTCATTGAATGATTTTTTCACACTTTGCACAATAACATATTTCAAATTATGATGTTAAATAAATTAACATCATTTTGTACAAATTCACCTCTTTATGTCATTGAAATCATTCTATATCATGTTCTCCAATTGTTTTGCATATATTGAGTAGCACACATTGTTTGATGCTTGAGTTTAATATTTTGAATATGACTTTTCATTTTTTTGTTGAGATTATAATAGGGCTTATGAAAAAAATCCTTCTTCAACATACTTTAAATATATATCCTTGTTTAGGATTTATTTTTGAAGGATTTCAATAAGAGAATATATGTTTTGTCTTCATGAAAATGATGTGTCTCTTTTTGCTTTAAAACTCAAAACTGTTCCAAAAAGATTATGACATGAAGTCAAAAAATTGATGTGAGCATTTTTAGAGATATTAATATATGTATTTGCAAATAAGTCTTATTTGTTGCATACTTCTTTTGTGAAAATTGATCTCAAGTGCTTAAATATATTTTAAGCATCATAGATAGAAATAGCAACAATAAAAAAGTCTCATACACACTTAATAATGAAAGTAAGCTTGAACATGTGCCTTATTTGTGTGTTTTCAAAAACTTTGTGAAAAAACATTTTTGTTTTTATGTGAGCAAATCTCTTGCTATATTTTTGATCCATTTAAAAAACTTAGTGTTTGCAAAATATAAACATTATTAGCATAAGAATATTTTGTAAAGAAATAAATTATATTTGGCTTGATGTCAATTCATCTTATTTTTCTTCTCTGTATGTGCTCATTCTCTCTAGTTCTAAAAAAATGAAAAAAATGATCTATTTCTAATAGTAAGCTTGATCATGTTCAAATTGAAAGGTTGTCTCTTGTGAAAACAAACAAAGAACAAAGAGACATCTTGGTTGTGTTATGGAACTTTGAAATTTTAAAGAATATTAATTTCATAATGTTCAAGAGGAATGTTTAGAAAATATTTTTTTTCATAAAAATTAAAGTCAACTCATTGTTTTTTTCTTCTTCTAAAAATGAGAAGAACATATATATTCACTGCTTAATTTTCGAGTATATTAAAATGCTCACATATGTTTGCATGTAATTATGTCATATTGTTTTTGTTATCATTGTCTATATCTTGATTGCAATATTGACTAAAATGATTATTGATCATCATACATGTTATGTTCTTTGATGTTAAATGTAAACTTGACTAGTTTGATATATGAATGCATTTATCAACCACATGATTACTATGTGTAATATATTCATACTAATGCTCCCTATAATTGTACTTCATATTTTCTTTTATTCCTCAACATTTTTGATAGATGTAAAAAAAGGGGAGAGAAATATATGATGGATATAAGATGAAAGTAATTAACAAAGAATGATAAGAATTAACTTCTTGCATATGTTTAGGGGAGTTTAATTAAAATGTTAAAAATTAAACTTTAGCATTTGTTTGGGGG
>JBBPBS010000207.1:2541882-2615809 GCA_037974835.1 Cicer judaicum
ACATTTCTATGACCATTCTTCCATTATATTTATATCCATCTATAAAACTTAAGTTTTACTCAGAAGGTTTTTCATCATCAAAAAGGGTGAGATTATTGAGGTGAAAACCTTTTTAATGACAAAAACCTTATGAAATAAATGATTAAGTTTTATTAATGGTGATCCACAAATGATTGCACTTGAGTTTTATTTAATGAACATGAATTGCATAAGTGAACAAGAAAGAAGCCATCAACAAGTACATAAGTACATTCTCAATTATTATGAAATAATGTTCTTATGATGAACAAGTTCATTGCATTCATAAATAGTCATATTAGTTCAGTAAAATAATAAGAATCAACTTCGAAGAATAAATCATTTCAAGATTGAGTCATTTATTAAGTCATTTTTTAAAAAGATTGATAGAAGAACATTCATCAAAATGTTGTGGTTATTCAATTAAAGAACAATTGACAAAAAAGATATTTTTAAAACAGCAACATGTAGTAAATTAGTTGGCATTTCACACATGGTCTTTCAAACATTTAGTGAGAAATTGAAAGTCAAGATTTGAATGCCTACTTCCAAAAAAAAAAAAAAAAACAGGTAGATTGATCTCCAAATTGACGATAGATTGATCACAAGATCATTCTGGTTTATCAAGATCATTATGGTTGATTAAATAATCATTCTGGTTTTATCAAAAAAATTATTATGGTTTATTAAAAGATCATTGTTGTTTATCAAGATCATTTTGGCTTATCAAATGATAATTTTGGTTTATTACAAAATAATTATAGTTTATTACCAAAAGTCTAGCTAAAGGCCCAAAGAAGCAAACAACATGAAGATCAATCATTAGATAGGTTAGTTATGAGCAAAGACAACTAGGACAAAAAGGACACCGTTGTTGCGCCTTGTTGTAGAAATCACATCATGGTTTTGAGACAAAAGTCTGACACTAGACAACTACTAAATCATTCATGTACATTTTCCATACAACACAAATCAATAATGTTCTGGTTTTACAAAAGAATATTCTAGTTATTCTCTTTTAAAGACATAAGTAAAACAAATCATTTTCCATAGATCAAACAATAAGTTAAAGAGTATAAGGATTGCCTAAATCAATAGTGAAGCCCATAACTTGAGCTGAATGTATAAAGGAGGAAAACGACCTCTAGATTGATGACAAGATTGATATCTAAATTGATGAGTTGTGAGCAAGAAATCAAGTACATTGTACTTACATTATTATGCTAAAAGCTCTGCATAATTCTGATTTGAAATAGTATCAACTAACATTTCACAGCTCATTCACTCACTGATTCACGTTTTCCACCAGACTCAAAAGCAAGAACGTTCTTCATTTGTTAAGAACGTTCTTGACAATAATATAAACATAGAATGATAAGTATGAAATAGATCTGACACTTGGGAAGTGTGTTACGATATTTAGTTTAAATTGAATGTTCAAAGCCTTTTATCATCTATAAATTGAAGATCAATTGGAAGATGAAGGCAAGGGTTCGATTTACAATCTACCAACACTTGTTCAAGTAATAATAAGTCAAAAACTCTTCAAGCAAACTCCAACTCTCTTCACTATATTTTTGGATCAACATTTTTTGAGTGTGTCTTTATTTATCTCAAACAAGTGCTGAGAAGTTTCAAGGTCCCAAACATTGTTAGATTGAGCGTGTTTGTAAAACATTATTTCTAGATTGAAAGGTGACTGTAAAAATGGTTTATAGAGTGAAAGCTGAAGATCGTAATTGATCAAGGTGTGAAGGAGAACATTATAGTTTTGAAGTAGATAGTAAAAATCTCACAGTTGTGACGACTGAACTATCCCGAGTTTGGTGAAAGAGTATACTCTTTGCAAAAAGTCAGCTACTCACCCCAAGAAAATGGAGTTTGTGAAAGAAAAGATAGATTTGTCCTTGAAATGGCTAGATGCATGATTTTTGAAAAGAAACTGCCAAACACTTTCTGGGAAAAGGAAATAAACATTGTTGTGTACCTCCAAAATCCACTTCCTATAAGGGCTATAGAGGGGATGACACCTTTTGAGGCTTGAGGAGGCATCAAGCCTTCTATCAAGCATCCAAGGGTGTTCCGTTCATTGTGCTACACTCATATACCAAAAGTTAAAAGAACCAAATTGGATGAAAAGGTTGAAAGAGGAATTTTAATAGGCTAGTAGGTGTTCAACTTTGCCTTCTCTTGAAAGCACAATGGAAGATCAAGATGAAGAAGTTGATGATGACTTTGTCGTAAGAGGTACTCGACCTATTTCATAGATTTATCTAAGATGTAATAGTGTTGTTCTTGAACCTACTAACTTTGAAGATGCTAGTAAAGTTGAGGAGTGGAATAAAGCTCTATGAAAGGGGAGATGGCCACCATTGAAAAGAACAAGACATGGCAACTAGTTGATGAGCATAAAGACAAGTATGTCATTGGGGTTAAATTGGTCTATATGATAAAGATGAACTCTGATGAATCCATAAGCAAATACAAGGTCAAACTTGTGGTCAAAGGCTATGTTCAACAATTTGGAATTGATTACACAAAAACGTTTGCACTTGTAGCAAGAATGGATACTATACACATTCTTGTAGCATTGGCTGCACAAATGAAGTCGAAAATTTGGAATTTAGATGTCAACCAGATGGTTTTTTATTGAAAGGAAAAGAAGAAATGGTGTACAAGCTTCATAAAAGCTTTATATGGGCTAAAATAGACCCCTAGAGCTTGGTACAACAAAATGGATACCCATTTTCATAATCAAGGCTTCAGTAGGAGTTAAAATGAAGCAACTCTTTATATAAGAAGGTTGTTGGATGGTGGCTCTTTCATTGTATCTTTGTATGTTGATGACTTGCTAGTAACAAGCAATAATCAACAAAAGTACAAAAACTTATGGATGAGATGAAAAACCAATTCGAGATGTCTAGTTTAGGAAAAATTAACTACTTTCTAGGCTTAGAAGTGCATCAATTTGGGGATGGAATTTTTTTTGAATCAAGAGAAGTATTGCTCGTGGAATTTTGAAGAAGTTTAGAATGGAAAGATGCAAATTTACTCCCACTCCTTTGGTGTCAAATTTGAGGTTCTCAAAGGAAGATGAAACTGAAAAATTGATGCTTCTCTTTATAGAAGCTTGATTGGAAGTCTACTTTATCTACTTCATTATGATATAAACTTATGTATGCAACAAGTCTACTCTGGCATGTTCTCATGGAACTCAAAGATGCAAGAAATTGTAGCTCATTCTACTGTTGAAGTAGAGTATGTAGCACCAACTGCAACAACAAACCAAAATATTTGGTTGAGGAAAATCCTACTTGATTTGGGAATACAACCGCTGGAAGCAATCTTGATTAATTGTGATATCAAATCAGCAATTGCTATTGCTGAAAATCCAATTCAATATGGAAAGAGCAAGCATATTCAAGTGAAGTTTCATGCTATTCGGGGGGCTATAAAAAGTCAAGAGATCAAGCTTGCTTATTGTTGTTCAGACTCTCAAGTTTCTGATATATTGACCAAACCTCTTCCAAGAGTTATGTTTGAAAATTTTAGAAGGTTGCTTGGTGTGTCCATAAAAAATCTCAAGAAGGAGTGTTAAAGCCTTATATTTGAGATGTTCACCAACAATATGTTGTGATATTTTATTTTATCTTGAGTGTTATTTTGTTTTTCATATTGTCTCTGTATGAAGTATGATGACCAATACTTGTTGGAGTGGCTTAAGACTTTGCAATCATGGTTAGGTGACAAACCACCATGTTGTCCTACTATTTTTCTCTTATATATTTTTTGTATATTGTATTAGAAACAATATTTTGCAAAGAGAATGAAAGTGATCTATGTTTCTAATTTTTATTTAAAAATCTAACATATTAGCCCAATAAATTGTAGATGTTGTAGTAGTGATGTGCATCTATGAAAGAAGAGTTTTGAGCCATAAAAGTCTAGTTGTCACCACTTCCAAGCTTCTATAATCAACTTATGTGCTCGAGCGTGAAAAAACTGGTTGTTTCTTAGATGACCATGAAATGAGATTATTACTTAAGTAAACACAAAAACCGGCCGGAGGTTGATCTCCTATCATCCATATTCGAGTCCAATTCTGCATCACACAGACAAGATAAATTGAATTGAGATGATTTGGTAAATGTCAATTCATGATGTGTCGTGTCTTGTAAGTAGCGAATAAATCATTTGACATCTTGCCAATGGGACAGTTTAAGGGAATGCATGAACTGAAAAACCTTATTGATTGCATACGACATGTCTATTTTAGTGATGGTAAGGTATTGTAGTGCACCTATAATAGAACGATAGGGTGTTGGGTCATCTGTGTTCATAGGATCAAAAGTTGAAAGTTTATCAATGGAGACAATTGGATTAGTTGTGGACATGTTGTCCTTGTGAAGTAGATCCAAGATATGTTAAATTTAACAATGAATAAGGCTTCCAACAACAATCTAGTTACTTGTATTCTAAGAAAATAGTGAAGGTTGCCTGGTTGATTTAGGGAAGCTTTAAGTGAATACAATTAATGAGAAATTGGATAGCCTGAGGCGAGCTTCTAGCGATGATTACATCGTCCACATATACTAGGATATTGAGAGTAAGAGAGGGAGTAATTTTGGTTGAAAGGGACACATCACTTTTGCTGGATTGTAAGCCAAGTTGGGTGAGAAAAGAATGTAATTTCTAGAACAAAGCTCTTGGGGGGCTTGTTTTAGGCTTAGAGTTATTTGTTCACTTACATACAATAGATGAATCACCTTGGAAAAACTAGAGGGTTAGGATATATAAATAGTTTTAGAGATGTCTATTTGTTGTATAAGCCAATTGTTAGTGAGAGCAATGATAAATATAACTCGAATGGTGGTAGGCTTGAATACAAGGATGAAAGTCTTTGAAAAATCCAAACCTTCTTGTTGTTGACAACTCTTCGCTATAAGTCGAGCTTTATGTTTAGAGATAGTTCCATCAGAATTATATTAGACACAAAAAACCCATTTGCATCTTGTGACATTAACATGAGAATGAAGTTTGACAAAAGTCCATGTCTTGGTGTGTTGAAGATAATTGAATTCTTGTTCCATGGTTGACTTCCAATGAGGATATTTCAAAGCTATTTTGATTAATCTTAGTTCAATGTGCAAAGGTGCTTCCTAATTGGACTTTGAAGTATTTGGCATATATGTTTTAGGCTTGAAAATATCACATTTGCCTCTTGTTAACATGTTATTTTGATTGGTGGCAGATCCAGGAATAGGATTGGTGGGAGAGTTAGGTGCAGGAACATAATGTGTTGGATCAAGTTAAAAAGATGGAGATTGAGAGCTTGTTAAATGTAAGAACTTTATTTTAAATCTTAAATTATACTATTTTAGGATATTTTGTATACGTTATGAAGAATTTAATACCGGATAATTTTATTAAAAAATATCACTCGTTGTTGAAAATTTTATCTATCAATTTAGTTGCGACGAAAATACGTGAGTTTTTGGAAATTTTTTTTGATGTATTTGATGTGTGAATTGGTAGAAAATGAATTTAATGCAATTATGTGTAATTTAGTGAAATTTAAAATTGAGGTGTGGTTTGTTGTAATTCATTTTTGGTGTGCTTGATGTGTCCATAATTAAAATTATGAATTTTTGGAGAAGGAATTTATGTGAATTTGAGGAAATTGAATTTGAGATGTTTGAGGTGTGATTTGTGACACGTAATTTGATGTGATTTATGCTTAAGAATGTGGAAATTTATGAGATTGATGATTGGATTTGGTGTGGATTTCGTGGAATTTGAATTGATCGAATTTAATGTGAGTTGTGGATAAAATTTGATGTGTGGTGATGAAAAATACAAGTTTGAGTATGCTATGTGTTGAATTTGAAAATCATTAGTGCTAAATGAGTATTAAAAATGAAGAATCTTTTAATATCTGCATTTGTTTAATGGTTGTTGTGGAAAGAGTTAGAGTATGCTCATGCATTTCATAGTACATGGTGATCGCAATGGTGCCATGGTGATAGTGGTGACCGTGATGAGCCACGAGATGATGCCATGTGATATGTTGGTTCATCTTATCCTTATGGGGATTTTCGCATCGTGTAGGTCTGTGATAGACTGCACATTTTTAGTAAATCGTGTTGATCCGTGATAGATGGCACCTCGGTAAACAGTACTACTCTGTGATAGGCGATGCATTTACGATTTACGCTTTTTAGTAAATCGTGCTGACTCGTGATAGGTGGCACCTCGGTAAATAGTACTGGCCTGTGATAGGCAGTATGATTACGATTTACGCTTGTTAGTAAATCGTGTTGGTCTGTGATAGGTGGCACCTCGTTAAACAGTACTGGTCTGTGATAGGTGGTACAATTATGATTTACTCCACTTCAAGGAGGGTTTTGGTTGGAATTCCAGAATTCATGCATTTTGGGCATATACACATTACATCAGGGTGCTTGGCACGCGAGTCATGTTTGATATACGATGATGGTTGTATATGTATGCTCATTTTTGGTTGTGATTGTGCCCTAATTGGTAAGTGTGATTGTTTGGATTTGTGTGTAAGTGTTGATTGATTGCGAAACCATTTAAAAGCTTATTTCTACTGTTTTCTATTGTTGTATTCGAATACAAGAATGTTGTATTTGAATATAGATGCCCTGATGTTGTATTTGAATACAGATGCCCTGATTTTGCTAAAAACTTCATTTTTCAACTTTGATTATGCATTTTTTGGCATATGAAAACCCTTTCAAGGAGTATGCCAAGTTGATAGGTTATTTTGTGCATAAAAAACTTAACTGCTATGTGATATTTGTTAATTTCAGTTGGTGACCTTTGCAATTATTGTGGAAATCTAGGCTTTGCCCTCAAATGAGAATCAGGATCATCCGACCGGTTAGTACACTAGAGATGGGAAGGTAGTTAGGCATACATGCCCGATGCTGTGTCAGAGGGAATCTTGCGGGGCGCGTAGAGATCACCCGAGTTGTATATCTTTTTGTAGCATGATCAAATTAGAGGGTTGTATAAGGTTTAGTTGTCTTTCTTTTGTGGATGTATTTATTTCAATTTGAAAGATTGTACATATACCTCATATTGTCAGCTGGACTTTTACTTGAATGGGTCCTTATACCACTTTTTGATGCTACATGGGAAAATTAAAATTCTTGGGGCAGTGCTTTTGTACAGGTGTTTGCCGAGAATACCCCAAGGGTATGAGCTATGTCTGATAGGTCTCATATCCTCGGTGTATTTTATTGTGTAAATACTTTGGGTTTGTATTTCATAAACTATTTACGCTGCTTGTAAATATTTGTTGACTTTTGTCGTTATGTTACGACTTAAATATTTTATCCAAAAGTATTTTCTTTTTTTATTTCCGATCTTTGATTTTAGTTTTTAGTTTTTAAAAAAAAGGCTGTTACATTAAATATGGTTAAAGGTGAGCCAAATTTGATAAATAGAGTTGTTGAGGGTTGTAGGTATGTGTAGCATCATATTGTTGATTTGTTGAGGTTGTTTGTAGAACAAAATGAGTGGTCTCAGTATTAGAATTCAAAAAAGTAATGCAAAAGGAATCAACATCCTTAGTATTGAGTGGAAGAAATCTATTATGCAATGAATAACATGAATGAAAAAACTACATCATTTGTAGTAGAATGGAAGTAAGAGTTAACATGAAAAGGAAATAAGTTTTCATCATATTTGACATGTCTAGAATTGTATACTTTAACACAAGGTGCAAGGCAAAGGTAAACTCTATGTCTAGAACTATAGTCTAGAAAAGCACTATTTTCAAACCTGAACTAAAGTTTATATTTATTGTATGACCTAAGTAAGTAAGGATAGAAACTACATCCAATGATTTTTAAACTATTATAATTAGGTATTTGATTGAAAAGCATTTGTAAAGGAGTTGAATAATTGAGGAGAGGAGTAGGTAATTTGTTTATGATGATGTTTGGGTTCATCTTATCCATTTTGTTTGTGTGTGTAAGGACAATTAACATGATGACTAATACCTTGAGTAGTGAGGAAAGGATCAAAGGCAACACACTCCTTTCGTCTATTTGTTTGGATTGATTTTATTTTGAATCCCAACTGATTCTCAACCATAGTCTTAAAATGAATGGAGCATGAAAGTTCTTGAGACTTGGCTTGCAAAAGATAGATCCGTGTGAACTTGGAAAAAAAATCAATTAAATGTAATTATTATTTGCTTCTGTTAGTAGACACAACGGGTGCATGACTCCAAATATTGGCGTATATAAGTTGTAAATGTGTATCATAAACAAGAGTAGAATTCACCACATGAATTTTACCACGAGCTTTGTACTTATTTACACTCCCATTTGCATTGTATTTTACCGAGAATATCCACTTGTATCCAACTACCTTCTTTCCTTCGATGGGAGAGCTACCACATACCATTTTTTTTCAAGCGCATTGATTTCTTCCATTATAGCAGCCTCCCATTTTGGAACTAGGAAAACTTCATGACTCGATGCTTTCCACACAGCTGATGAAGTTTCTGTCCCCTTGCGATAATTTTTCACTAGAAACATGGTATAAAATTAGGTGTTTCGTACAAGACCTTACTCCATTTCTCACATCAATAGGTAAGTGTATGTCTTGGTCATTAGTGACATTATCAAATAAGTTAAAGGAAGAGTTAATGCACAATATGCTACCTTTATGAGTAGGTTTAGGATTAGAATTTTGGGCAGAGTCTTGGTTTTGCTTTGCTAGAGTGCATGCTTCTACTTCCTCAAGAGTTTGCTGCTTGTTCTTCTTCCTTATGTATACTTGTAGTTCTTTTCCTATATTTGGTTTTCCTTTTGGACCAATTGTTGGTGCTCTATATGTTGGCATGGTAACCTCAAGAGTGTTTGTTTGCTGGTCCAGTTCAGGTTCAACAATTATTGGGACATATTATGTGTTTTTAATGATTTGGACAGGTTCTAATGGGGTGGTTAAGACAAGTTCATGTGGGACATATTTTGGTATCGTAATTTCCCAAGGTTGGTGTTCATTAATTGTAACTTTCATAGTATCAAAGCTTTGATATCATACGTTCATGGACAACATGAAGGCTAAGTGACTTCGAATACATGCCTATTTTTCCTATTTGTTGTCCCATTCTGTTGTGGAGAATATGGGCATGATGTTTGATGTATAATTCCATTTTTGGTAAGGTAAACTACCTAGGTTGTGGTGGAAGTACTCCCCCCATTACCGGTTCTTAGTACTTGAATGTTACTTTGAAATTGGGTTTGGACCATTTTATGGAAGTTCTCAAATATACTCCCAACTTCTGATTTTTCTTTCATGAGAAACACCCAAGTGACTCTTGTATGGTTGTTAATAAAAGTGACAAACCACATTGATCCAGTAACATTACTCACTCTTGAAGGTCCCCACACTTCACTATGAATGAGTGTGAAAGGTTTAGAAGACTTATATCGTTGTATGGAATAATGGGATTTGGGTTCCTAGGCAATAATGCCATAACATTACATCATTACCATTCTTTGATGAATGAATAAGGGCAGCCTTATAGGATATCTTATTTTGGTCTTTAACTCTAAATAAGTAAAGGCCTGCACTCTCCTCAGAATTGCCAATCATCTTCCCTAAATTCATATCTTAAAATTCACACAAATGTAGGATGAACTTAGCATCACATCCTAAGTTGTTGGTTAATTTACACATATACAATAAACTGCAATCTAGTTTAGGAACCTGTAAAACTGAATCAACAGTAATATTTTTAGAGATAACCACTGAACTTTTACCAGCCACCTTGGGGGTGGTACCATCTGTTATCCAAATAAAGGATCCTTCTTGACATGGAGTGTATTTGCTGTACATTGATCTCCCAAGTCATGTGATCCGAGGCACCAGAATCAACAATCCAAGAGTTTGTTTTCTGGTGAATTACATGAAGGGCAGTAGAAAAATTACCCTTCTGGGAAAGAATAGTAGTGGAAGAAGAGTTACTAATGTTTTGTAGTGCATGTTGCATTAGTTTCTGTAGCATCTCTATTTGTTCTTTGTTGAAAGGGTTCACCCCTTCAATGTTTCTAGAATTACTTTCATTAGTAGCAACAACATATCTGCATGCGTCCTTGAATTATGATTTTAGATCGTGGGTTTTCCATGAAGCACTCAACATGTTTCCTTCGTATGTCAAGGTTGCTTGTTGGGATCGCACCATCCTCTACCTTTCTTTGGTGGACCTCTTGCTGGAAGTGTAGAGCCTTCAATTGTTTGAACTTGCATTTTGACTTCCCAACATGATTTTCCTTCTATTTTTTTCAAGTTTCACTTATGCAAATGCTTCACAAATGCTAGGGAAAGGCTTAGTTCCAAGAATCCTCCCTCTCACTTCATTCAAATTTTATTCAGTCCCAATAGGAACTAAAAGATTTTGTCCTTTTGGACCAGTTTCTTATAGATTTTGTCATCATATGTGCACTTCTACTCTATGTTTGCTCAAATGTCAAGTTGCTGCCAATATTTTGTCAATGTATGATAGTACTTGGTGACTAGCGAATCTCCTTGTCGAAGATTGTGTAAGAGATTTTTGATCTCAATTATAGCTGAGGTTTTGTCCATATTTGAGTAGGTCTCCTTGGCTACCTTCCATATTTCTGCAACAATGTCATAATACATGAAATTTTCACCAAACACATTAGTGATGGAGTTGAGCAACCATTTCATAACAAGAGTTTTTTCAAGTTTCCATTTTTTATGGCTTGTATCAGCCTTTTTTGGCTGCTTAGCCTCGCTAGTGAAGTAGTCTTTCTTTCCTTTTTCTTGGAGGAAAATGCGAACAGATCTGCACCACCATGCGTAGTTTAGTCCATTGAGTTTATAGCTAGTAATGCTAATTGTTTCATGATGACTAGTGGTGTTTCATGTCGGCGATGCCTTATAGTCAACATGTAGGATGATTGGGCTGCTCTGTTTTTATTCCGTGAGAAAACCCTATTTTTTTTTTCCACATAAGAACTATAGCTCTAATACCATGTGAATTTATTGTATTTTCTTATTGATTTTGTACATAATAAAATATGGTATAAATAAAATATGGTATAAATAGCCTATAGAGTACAAGTAAATCAGAAAACTAATTAAATCTAAATTAACTCAATTATTTACAAGAAAAGAAAGATATTATATGGTATCAATTGTAGTAAAATATTTCTATCATACAACTAATGAAAGTTGTACAATGTCTCTTAATAGACAAAATTGTAACCAACAATAAACATCATTGTCATAAATTTGGAAACATTTAGTAAACTTTTGGAGATATTAGGAACATGCAATAGGTTATGTAAAAATAGAGGCGTTTTTGCATTTGGAGAATAAAAAGGAGAATTTTCTATATGCAAGATATTACTAGATTTTCCATTAGCTACTTTTATTTTTGTATGACTAGTGTAGCAATATTTATGAAAAAATTAGCAGAGTTAAGAGTGATTTGATTAGAGGAGCCTGAGTCAGGGTACTAGGCTGGATTATATAATGTCTCTGGGACAGCCATTAAGGCTGAGACTGGTGCAGAGAAATCTACAAAACCCACTTGAATTTGTGGTGAAGCAGAGTTAGATTTTGCAGAATTAGGATTTAAGGAGGCTTTAATGTATTGTTCATCAAACCTATGCCAGCAATTTAAGGTCGTGTGACCAAATTTGGATTGATAGGAAGAGTGATTGAGTTTATTAATTGAATTATATTACAATACAAGAGTAATTGAGTTTATATACAAAGGATAGGAAGAGAATTGTCAATTAATAACTAACTGAATCTGACTAAACACATGAACTGTTTTTGACTAAGTCACTGGAGTCTTGGGCCATTTGTGCTGTAACATCAGTGGACTCTTTTAAGTTTAATTCTATTTTACAGGTTTACATATATAACACTTGTTGATTTATTAATTTTTTTTTCTATATTGGTTTACTGGCTAAAATAAGATTTAATTAGTTTATTTGTTTACATTATGTGTATGCACTACCTGTAGCTTAAATCATTCGTGAATATGAAAAAATAGTTGAAGGTCTATTGGTTTAAATGGTGAGTGATTAACTAATTTATTTGTTTAATTGAAGGATTAATTTATTTTTTATGATACTTTAGAGGTTATATTGATTTATTTCGTAGTTTAACGACTAAAAGTTGATAATTTTGGTCTTTTCTTTAATTTTTGAATTAATAAAATGATAATTTGACATATTTTAAATGACATGACGTACGATTTTATAAGATATAACTATCTATATATATTAATTATTTATATGTCTTAAATTATCAAAATGAAAGAAAAAAATTTGAAGTTGAAAGTTAAATTTTTAGAAGATTTTATTGTGATTTCTTGAGTATTAATCATTCTACTTTGTATCATATATTAGGTTATTTAAAATATGTCACATCGTCAGTTTTAGTTAAATATTATAATGACGAAACAAAATTGTCATATTTCTGATTTTGCGAGTTGGTAAAAATAGAGGGACTAAAACTATAATTAAGCAAAATAAAAAGATGAATATATGAACAAACTTATAGCACTCAAATTAAAAGCTTAAAGCTATAACACAACACAAAACGGCAACATACTTATAAATATATGACAAAATTCAAGTGTTTGGAATACTCTTGTCTCTAGATATGTAACATTACGATATCAAAGTTATTAATTGAAATATGTAATCGATGAAAACTTATTATGTTAATCTGAACTAAAATGAACACTGCATAGAGACGAGAAAAAACGTCGCATCAAGACTGAAATATAAAAAACATCGCACTAAGACACTGAAATCACAACAAAAACTACGAAATAAATTAAATTTGTTGGAAAACCACTTATTTAGATAAAATAAAAGAATAAACTTGTTTAATAAAGTTATAATTTGTCTTTGTTGTACTTTTATTTTTGTGAGGATGTGTTAAGTAATTTTATTTTCTCTTGGCATTTTGATATTTGTTGACAATCGATTTTGATCATAAATTTTAAAAATTTTAAAAAACAAACGCAAATATATTTCATTGATAGTATGTGAACTTTTATCCTTTATATGTGACATTTACCTATTAGCATTCATAATTAAAAATGATAAAATAAAAAAAAAATATTATGACGGGATTTTATTTTTTAATAGTAAGGAAAAATTGTTTATTCATACACTGTGCTTTGATTTTCTGATACCATCCAATTTCACTTTTGGATTAGCTAGCTTTTGGACCCACAAGTTGCCGAGGACCACTACCCTACAACATGCTTGTACCATTGGTTATTTTTAGATAGAAGCCAATTTAACTTTTGGGTAGTTTTTCCATTTTGCAAATTTTGGCCACACAGACCAATACCTACTTGTAACCATGTGGTCTCCCATAGGAATCCAAGGCTGAAGGAGTAGTAGAATTTAGCAATAAAAGGAGTTTCGAAGAGATGGTTTTGGGAAGGGGTTTGGGAACAGAGAAGAGGGGTACCAAACCAAACAAGAGTTTTCTGTCCGTAATAATATTATCACAAAAGTATAAAACCACTCTCCTTCCATCAAGCTTATACCTTCATCACACTTTCTTCGTATATAATTTAACTTTCATGACCACTTCTCATTTATCAAAGATACCACCAAACACACATTCCATATTTAACAATATAATTCAAAAAATTAAACATGGTTTATTTTAAAAAAAAACCAAAAACATAAATTATATCTATTTTAAAATCAATGTTTTAATTTAGATTTATAATTAAATTTATTATTTAGTTTAAAATTAGTTATAAAATTGATTATAAAATTAGTTATAGTTCCGGTGTAGAAAAATTCAATTTTAAAAATAATTTTTTTCTCAAAATCAATTAAAATTTAATTATTTTTTAATATTTCCTGTTTTAAAAAATTATTTATTCATATTTTAAAAACATGATAAGAAGTTCTCAAACCAATTTAAAATAAAAAAATATAAGTAACCTGAAAAATTGAATTCAATAACCCTTGAAAATTGACTCAGAGACTAAAAGAACCGAACCGACTCATTCTTGTTAAAAACCTTCTCAGAGACTAAAAGAACCGAACCGACTCATTCTTGTTAAAAACCTTCTACAGCACTGTACTCTTGTTCATCATCCAAATGGGTGTACTCTATTCACAATTTCATATTTTTTCCCTTTGTCATATTTTATTTTAATCTTATTCATGATTGTTTGACAGCATTGTTAAAGTAGACATTTTCAAATCATTCAACCCTTCATTAGCAATAACAATGATATTTAAGATGTGCTTACAATAATGCATATTCATATACTCTTCAGCAAAAAGGTAAAAAAGGTGTCACAACTCATTAGTTTTTCTTCAATTGTTTGATTTCAAGATCATTTGACAAGCCATTGTCATGTATCACAATCAAAACACCCTCCAATTAGACGCATTAAGTCTGTTTTTTTAGCATTATCCACTTAATTACACCAGTTCTTATTACCATGTGTTACGTTCATGCTGTAATTGGCAATCGAGAACGACTATATGATGAGTTTTATTACATGAATTTAGCTTTATTCTTGGTTTTTCAGTAAACAAACCACTGTCACTTCATCTTTATCAAATTCCATCAAATGTATGTCTTGTAATACACTTATCTTATATCAAATTAGTCTGCCCACAAGTTTCTTGTAATACATTTATCTTAGTCTGCCCACAAGTTTCATTGGTTAGACGATGTTCGAGGGAATAACATTGTCAAAGTGATTTTACTCTTTCATAAACTTCATCACATGATTGAAACATGTTGTATTTATATTTTAAACCCAATATCATAATAGAGACAAACATCTATGTTGTATTTTTCACATTAGGTCACAATGGTTATTGAGATGAATTCAATTATTGTCTCGATGTTCACGATTGTTGTTGGATCATCCCTTCCAATCTTGATAATATTTCTAAATTCGATTATTTGCTGACATGATTTGAGCTTTATTCTTGGTTTATTGGGAATCAATTCTGAAACAACTTAACAGATAAAAAGAACATTGACAAACATTGCTCTATGCAAAACTGTATGTACTGAGAGGAATGTCTTTGTCTACTAAGTGGAATGTCTTTGATTGTGTTTGTGTGGTTAGTGTTGCAATTGTGCTAGTAGGATGTGCCCATCCCTACTAAACATCAAACTTGATCTTGACCTATCCCTACTCAAATTTACGAGGAATTAAGCTCTATATTTAGTAATTTTAATGGAGAAAATGATGAACTTAAAATTTAAATACTAATAGAATCGAAAGCAAAAAATAACATTTTATTTTTTAAGCCCTTTACAACACTTTTAAGTGTTGTAGTATCTAGTGATGTTAAAAGATACAAACAGCGCTATTGAAAATAAAAGAGTACTTTAATAGATATAAATATATAGACGCTTCTCTTAGACTAGTTTTACGGCGCTTTTCTTTAAAAAGTGCTATAATAGGTGCATATATAGCACGCTTCTTGTACTAGTTTTACAATGTTTTTTTGAAATGAGCGCTATAATAGGTACATTTTACGGCGCTTGTTTGGAAAAAACACGGTAAATTTATTCTAAAAAACAATGTAAAATGCTAGTTTATAAAAAACGTTGTAAATCGTTTAAAAAAACACTGTAAAAGGCTAAAAATAGGTCTTTAATGGCATTTGTTTAACAAGCGTTGTCTTTAAAATGAGATTTCAAATTTTTTCCAAAACCAAAATCATGAAACACATATTGACACAATTGAAATTTTTAAATATTATTATTATTATCATTATTATTATTATTATTATTATTATTATTATTATTATTATTATTTCGTTTAAATATATACCGGAGTGACGAAAGTTCCTCCTTAAAGTGTAAGTATATTATCACTTTAATTTTTTTTATTATTGTCTTTTAAAATTGATACTAAACTTATATTTTTAATACTACACGTATGTTAAGAGAGTCTAAAACAATGTTCATCTCAAAAATAGATTCAACAACTTAGTTGTAGGAACATACTTAATAAGATATTTGGCGAGACTCCAACAACCAAGTTTTCACATAATAAGCGAACAAATTCATTTAATGAGAGATGTGTTGCAAAATCTACTAGAACAAGATGCATATTTGGTGAAAAGATGAAAAAAAGCATGTTCTGAAATGTCAACTTAATATAGATTTCTCCATTGGAAATGGTAGTTGTAAAATTGCTAGTAAAAATATTTCAGAGGTAATATATTACTTATTTAATTAAGAAATTCATTCATTTCACATACTAAATACATGAATTGATTTACGTATTAATCATTGATTTAGGGTGTATCACCTTGTGTGCTCTATTTATCTTCCTCTATTTATCGCATGTGTTGATACCTAATTTTGTTCGCAACTTTAAATTTTTTTAAGAAAAATAATAAATATATAAAGTTAAATAAATAAAATAATAATGATAAAAATAATAATAAAAATAAATAGTTAGGCCTTTAAATTTTAGAAAATCAGGAATGCGTTTGGTGACTATTTGCCTCTAATTCCTTTCCAAAAAATTCACTCCTTTCTAAAACATAAAAAATGTATATAATTAAATGAAAAGAAATGGATTGGTGATAATAAAAAAAACATTATAATTGTCATCATTTGAATGCAAAGAAATGAATCAATGGTAATAAAAATTAGGTAATCAATTGAATAAAAAATACCGTAAAAAGAAATGGATCAATATTAATAAGAATTTGTATAGTAGTGATCAATTGAATGAAAAAAACAACCGAAAATAAATAAATTAATGGTGATCAATGGAAAATTATTGAGGAGCACAATTGAGAGCACAAAAAAATAAAAAAATAAAAAGAATAATAGCAAAAGAGGACCAGATAATTTGATCTTGAGAAAATCAGTCCAGCAAAAACCAATTCAGTAGTAATGTATCACTTTCTTATTATTTATCTAATTTTATGCTTATTAGTCTTTGTATTGCATCATTTTAAAAAATATTTTTTTTTCTTTCTCTTTTTCTGTTTATGCAAAAATAAACTCATACGTTAAGCTTTCACTTTTATAAAGGTGTTTGTTCCTAGAATTGTTTTTTTTTGCAACTTGAAATACTAAAAAACAAAAAATAACTAATTGATGTTTATCAACCAATCAACAAGAAAACAAATTTCACCCTATTGTAAAATAACAAAAAAACTCATATCAAGTCTTTATCAAATAACTCAAAAAAAAAAAAAAAAATCATAACAACGAATAAATTAGAATTAATGGTCGCTGCCGCCGGATGGAATTCATCATTGCTCGCCGCGCCATATCACTCTCCCCCAATTGTTGGTGGTATTTGTGTCGCGACAAATTGGACAATGCACAAACAAATTCTTTAACAGGCTACTTCACCATCGTATCCATTTGTTTTGTTCACATACCGCCGCGTTACATTGTTTTCTAACAAAAATCAATTTTTCTTTACCTTAAAACAAAAATAAATGATACAATATGTGAAGATACGTCTCCCCTCTTTTTTGGACAATGCACAAACAAATTCTTTAACAGGCTACTTCACCATCGTATCCATCTGTTTTGTTCACATACCGCCGCGTTACATTGTTTTCTAACAAAAATCAATTTTTCTTTACCTTAAAACAAAAATAAATGATACAATATGTGAAGATACGTCTCCCCTCTTTTTTGTTGTTGTTGTTGTTGTTATTATTATTATTATTATTATTATTAAATTTTTATTTCGGATATGTATATAATAAATATTATAATAAAAAATAATTAAAATAGAGTAATAATAAAAATCAGACAACACATAAATATTTTCTACTCAAGAACTATGTGTGTTTTGATTTTCCTATTGCACTTCGGGATACATAGGAGCAAAGTTTTTCCTTGTCAAACCAAATTAGTAAAAATTATTTTATCCTTCTTTTAATAATGTAAATAATTTATTTTTTTTTTTAAAAAAAAAACTTTTAGGAGGTAAAATATATAACTACGTAAATAAATAATTTGTATACAATTAATTATAGGGTAACCGTTTTAACGGATAATGTATGGTAATATTACTTTCCCTATCCGTAATAAACTCTCGAATCCATTTTTTTTTGTCCAAAAACTTTATTTTAGATTTTATCTAATTTTCTCTTTTTAAAAAATAAAATTGGTGGCGACTCCTTTTTCGCGGACAAACCAGACACGACAGCTGGCGACTCCACTAGAGATTTTTGAGAGTGAAGCCCAATTTAGTTGATTGAATATAATTATTTATTATTTTATTTACATTAACCCTATTGTTTTATTTGTTTTGATATATTGTGAATATAATTATATATGTCTTGTTAATTTATTTTCATTGTGGCCATTTTTTTAAATTTTATTTTATTTACTTTTTTATACACTACTCTAATGTGACTCAAAGATTTATAAGCGAACTCTATACCTGTACTGAGTGCAACCTAATATAAGTTAGAGACTGTATAATAATAATCTTCTGGATGTACATGTTGTTTCGTTGTCATGAGAGTCTCACATAGAGTTGACATTTTCTAGAATATTTCAATTTTAATAGTTTGCCTATTAATTGGTTTAATATTTTAGAATTGAGTTTTGTGTTCTAGGAACCAATTTAGAACTATAGAGTCATCCATAATAAAGGTTCACATTAAACAAACTATTAAATAAGAAAAGAACCATGTAGGACACATGTATATATGAAAAAAACTTACCCTGTCTAGATCTCAAATTAATCACAATGTATTGCATAATCATGCATGTTTCATCTTTTATTTCATTTTACAACATGTTTTTCTTTTTCTCAATTTTTAAGAAAAAATAATAGCATTTAGAAGGTAGTAAAATGTTTCAGGTAAATGCATAGTCATTGTGTTCACTTTTGTTACATTCTCATAACATTTTCTTTCAAGAAAAAATTATGGCAAAAAATAGAAAAAGAAAGCAAAAAAAGAGTATCATGACACCCTTACCGAACATGTTCTCAGACTAAAATCATAGATGAATTGAAGCATACAAAGATTATCTGAATTAACTAAAAGACCCTATGGCTAAAAATTTGAAAATCTTGCAAACTCTTGATACTTGAAATCATGGGAATACTTCATGAAAAAAATTGTATTACGAAGAACTCATGTTTACCCCTTGATTTCATAAGTCTAAATTTTTTTACCTTTTAGTCTAGGTCTTCCTCAAGTCACATGTCAACAAAATTTAAACCTGATACTAATGAGATTCATCTTCATTCTCCACCCTCTACTTCTGGGTCATGGACATACTTTTTTGGCTTTACGCCATAGGTGAACCTCTAGAAGTTGGATCGTCTATATTGAACTTTCATCACTATCGCTTATTACTTTAATGTCATGAAAAACTTCATCAATCTAAAGAAAAATATAAAATCTTGCATGAACCTTTAAGGATATTTGAGAAAAAAACCTCGACTAGTTGAAGACATTGATGATGTTGCATATAGTTTATGAGTTTATCCAAGGAGCAAAGTCAACATTGAAGATATTATCAAGTTCTCTCAATTTGATTATGAAGCACTGATAATATTGCTAAGTATAAAGTCTTATGATACTTTATTATATTGACACATTCTTGTTTCATTAATATTATTAATATCAATAAATACATTTTATTTTCTCTTCCTTTCTACCCCTCATATATCATATATTTAACCATTTCTTACCCAACATTATATGCCGTTCTTTTATTATAACCATGTACCATATATATTTGGAAGTAGTTCATTCATAAATAAGGTTGCTAAGATTTCATTACATAATTTCGATAAATTATATAATGCATTTATTATATTGACACATTCTTGTTTCCTTAATATTATGAATATCAATAAATGCATGTTTTCTCTTCCTTTCTACCCCTCATATATCATATATTTAACCATTTCTTTTATTATAACCATGTAATTTGGAAGTAGTTCATTCATAAATAAGTTTGCTAAAATTTCATTACATAATTTCAGTCATGCTATTAATTCCACTAAAGGGGATCAGAACAATAAAAATAAAATCCCTTATTTGGATGGACCTTAATATTTTGGGAAATGCAGTTAACGTCATGTTAATCCTCTAGAAAGGTTGTTTTATCTTTATCGTTATCTAATTATGCTTTGAATATATCAATCATGTGGAGGAATTTGAAGGTTGTACCATGACTATTCTAGCCGCCTACAAATCAAAAGTGAAATGTCGAAAGCATATGGAGATTTGACCTAATCATCAACCAGTTGAATCAAGAATGTAAAATTTGGATACAAAGATGATCAATTATATTCACATATTAGAAAAATGTCTAAAAATTTGAAGTCATTTTCTATCATGTCCCTCAACAATATAATCAATTTGTTGGTGTTCCAACTGCTTTATTTTCAATATTCTAAGTAATTCATGATGAAGAATAATCACTCACAAGAATGAAAGTCACGACCATCCTACTTACTATAAAATGTAAAAGAGAAACTAGATTTTAAATTCTCGTACCAAATATTATCTCGTAATAGTGGAACACCCTCCCTGAGAATCAGACTATAATTGGGGCACCCCTTTTATTCATATTATATAGAATAAAGGAAGTGCGGCCCATTCCAACAAAAAATCCCATTATCAAGAGTAATGATTTATGTTGATCGACTAAATTCAATTCAAGAAAAATGTTGACTACCACATGTCAAGGACAATTATTTCAAAAGATCTTAAAAGAAGAACATATGAACTTCGAAGATTCAAAAGAAAGAATTAGCGCTCAAGAAGATTTCACATATCTAAAAGGACTAGCATGACAAGTGGACTCCCAACTATATGAGCCCCAATATCATAAAAAAAAATACATTCAAGTGTGGCTCTGATCCATACCAATATGGATTGAGAAGACTTATCACTACATGCACACATTGATGCTTTAAAAAGTATTACATCTAAATGAAGATCCCCTAGCTTGAAACCCCAATTGGACGACCTAGGAAAATATTAGGGTATAATAATAATAATAATAATAATAATAATAAATAAATAAATAACCGCGAGATTGAAAATCTAAAAGGCCAACCTAGGCAAAACTTAGGGTACAAAAATAAGTAAAGACACTACGATGAAAATCCAAAAGTAAAACCTAGGAAAAAGTTAGAATACAAAGTCGAATAAAGACCTATTAGGTCAAAAACTTGAAGAGGCGACCTAGGCGAAAATGAATGAAGACCAGTTAGGTCAAAAACCCAAAAAAGCGACCTAGGCAAAAATTATGGTCACAAAAAAATGAAGAAGTTCACTAGCTTGAGAATAAAAGAAAATGAGCAAATAATATGGCTTACACAAATCAAAGTCGAAGCAATATATTCTAAAAGGTTGTGAAGATGAATTGGGGCAAATCATATCCTCCAAAGTGGGTTAATAACACGATTGCAATTATGGTATGAGTTATTAGCACACTTCTTTTATGAAATACTACTAATAAGTCAGGTCATTTCACCATATGAGATCACCTTATCTTCTTCTCTTCCTATGAATCGTTACTTTTTGTACCATAGATTTTCTTATTAAATATCATTGTCTGGACCTTGCTTCACCACTTTCTTGTGTTATCAATATTTTTTGTCAAATTGCATTTTTTATGATAATCATATGTTGGGGCACAAAATATGTGAACGTAAAGAGGCCAAAATTAGTATGGTGTCTTTAGAAAAAAAGGTTATCGATCTAAAGAAACTCTTCAAAAGATTTAGAAAGTTTAAGCTAAAGCTTAATCCTTCCAAATGCACTTTTAGTGTGAGGTCAGACAAATTATTGAGTTTGTGGTTAGTCAAAAAGGAATAGAGGTTGACCCCGATAAGATTCGGGCCATTTCATAAATTCCTCCTCCGAGTACAAAAATAGAAGTTTGCAGTTTTCTTGGGAGACTAAATTATATTTTTAAGATTTATATCACAACTAACTGCCACTTGTGAAATGATCTTTAAACTTTTACGGAAAAAACAAACAATTGTGTGGAACGAAGAATATCAAAAGGCATTTGAGAAAATCCGATAGTATTTGAAATAGCCTTCAATTCTAGTCCCCTAGTTCAGAGCTGACCCTTGATTTATGTATCTTACAGTCTTCGACAGGGCCATGGGATGTGTGTTGGGGCAACACAATGAAACAGGAAAAAAAGAGCATGCCATTTACTAATGTTGAAATGAGATATACAATGTTAAAATGTACTTGTACCTTAGCCTATGCGGCCCATCGCTTGAGGAAATACATGCTTTGCCACACAACTTATCTGATATCCAAAATAGATCCAATCAATTACATTTTTGAAAAGTCAGATCTCACATGGAGAATTACTCACTGGCAGGTAGTGTTATCAAAATGTGATATTACCTATGTTACTTAGAAAGCCATAAAAAGGAGTGCCTTAACAGATTATCTAGTTAATCAACTTTTGAATGTTTATAAGTCAATGCAATGGGAATTCCCAGACGAAAGCATCATGATTTTGTTTGAAGAATGAGATAATGGAAAGTGGACCTTGTTGTTCGAAAGGGCCTCAAACATAATGGGACAAGGGATTGGGGTTGTTTTAATATCTCCCAAAATAAAGTTCATACCTATCAAAGTGCACTTGTGTTTTGATTATACCAATAATATGGCAGAATGTGAAGCTTGTGCCATGGGAATTTTGTTGGCTTTTGAATCAAAAGTGAAAGTTCTAGAAGTATATGGAGATTCAGCCTTAGTCATTAATCAGGTTAACCAAGAATAGGAAACTTGAGATAAGAAGATAATACCTTATTTTACCTACATAAAAGAATTATTTTTACAATTTGAAAAACTCACTTTTCACCATGTCCCTCGAGAACACAATCAATTGGCTAATGCTTTGGCTACTTTATCCGCGATGTTCCAAATAAGTCGAAACAATGAAATCCAACCAATTAAAATGGAGAGTCAAGATCATCGTGCTTATTGCCACGTAATGGATGAAGAAACCAATGAGAAACCATGGTATCATGACATCAAACATTATCTTGTAAATAGAGAATATCCTCCCAAAATATCGATGAATGAGAAAAGAACTCTGACACGCTTAACCGCGAGCTTTTTCATGAATGAAAATATTTTGTATAAGAGGAGTTATGATACGGTACTCCTGAGATGGTTTGATGTCAATGAGGCGAAATAAATTCTACAAGATATCCACGATGACTCTTATGGGATCCATATGAATGGACATGCCATGTCTAAAAAGATTCTCTGGGCCGGGTATTACTGACTCACCCTAGGAAAAAATGTTTTAATTATGTAAAGAAATGCCATAAGTGTCAAATATATATTGATAATATCAACGCCCCACCAATGCCCCTGAACATCTTTTCAGCACCTTGGCCGTTCTCAATGTGGGGCATAGAAGTCATCAGAATGATCGAACTGAAAGCATCAAATAGACATCGCTTTATCTTGGTGGCAATCGATTACTTTACCAAATGGGTTGAGCCCGCTACGTACGCCAATGTAACCAAAAATGTGGTAGTCAAATTCATAAAAAGGGAGTTAATATGTCGTTATGGCCTACCAAGCAAGATCATTAGTAACAATGCCACAAAATCTGAATAACAAAATGATGGATGAATTGTGTGCCACCTTTAAAATTCAACACCACAACTCGTCGCCGTACAGACCAAAAAAGAATGGTGCAATTGAAGCAACAAATAAAAACATCAAAAAAATTTCTTCAAAAAATGGTTGTAACATACAAAAATTGGAATGAGATGTTTGCATTTGCACTACAAGGTATCACACTTCGATACGTACTTTAACTGGGGGGAACCCTTTTTCCCTAGTATATAGGATGGAGGTTGTGCTACCCATTGAAGTAGAAATCTCCTCAGTAAAAGTATTAATGGAAACAAAACTAGAGGAGTCATAATGGGCACAAGTAGGTTTCGATCAATTGAATTTAATTGATGAAAAAAGGTTGGCGACCTTATGTCATGGGCAATTATATCAGAAAAGATTGAAAAGAGCATACGATAAAAAAATATGTCCTCGAGAATTCTAGGAAAGAGACTTGGTGCTAAAAAAGATCTTACCCATTCAAAAGGATTATCGTGGAAAATGGACCCCTAGCTATGAGGAACCATACGTTGTGAAGAAAGCTTTCTCAAGTGGAGCTTTGATCCTCAAAAATATGGATGGAAAACATTTAGCCCTCCCTGTAAACTCAGATGCCATAAAAAAGTATCATGCTTAAATAATGAATATCCTCTAGGTTGAAAACCTGATTGGGGTAACCTAGGAAACAATTAGGGTACTAAAAAATAATAATGAATATCCGCTAGGTTGAAAACCTTAAAGGACGACCTAGGCAAAAATTAGAGTATAAAACAATAATAATAATGATTACCGCTAGGTTGAAAACATGAAAGAGCGGCCTAGACAGAAAAAAGGGTAAAAAAAACCCACTAGATTGAATATCTAAAAGAGTGATCTAGGCAAAAATTAGGGGGAAAAAAATATCCGCTAGATTGAAAACCTAAAAGGGTGACCTAGGCAAAAATTAGGATACAAAAAATATATATAAATACTTGTTGGGTTGAAAACCTGAAAGGACAACCTGAGAGAAGAAGAAAAACAACAACAACAACAACAAAATCAAAGAATATATACTCGAAAGGAATTGATCAGCAATATGGATCGGACTATGGCACGAGAAGTTAGTATAATCTACCTTTGAATTACTAGTAAACAAAACCAAGTCGGGTCTTCCATTAATTTTGTTTGTTGTATCTTATGTATATTCTCTTTTTGATGACATTACTAGTGATTATATTGATTAGTTTTTATATTCGTAATTTGGTTTCGAACTTGTTTATACTTTTAGTTTTTTTTTTTTTGAACCATACTTTAGGTAGTATTTTCTTATGGTTTGTGAACATGACATAAACTTTATATGCAAATATTAAAATTTGATTTTGAATATTTGTTCGAATTTCTAAATGTTACAATTAAAGACTAATATATAAAACTTAAATAATAATGTTTTCATTTGCTTCTAATTGAAGTTTTAATATATCCATACTAAATTTGTTTTAAAACAATAACCGGTGGTATATATATATATATATATATTTATAACAACTCTCTCACTAATTTAGAAATATTTTCAGTATTTAAATAGTAAATAGATTTTCTGGGTTTGAACTGATGGGATTCTGAACAGATTTTCCAGGTTAGAAATTTTTGCTGGGTTTGAAACGATGGGATTCTAAAATCTGAGAGTGAGGAAAAAGTTTGAGGTTTATCATGTAGTAAATGTTAAAAATCTGCATTTAATTCTTTGAAAATCATTCATTTTGCATTTGTTGTGTGGTTGATTATACTATGTTAAGAATTGAGGGAATGGGGTTAAATGGAATACACAAATTACTAAGTTAACGTGTTTCCTAAAACCTCTCTGAATGTTATTCTTCCTCTCATTCTTCTTTATTTTGGTTGTTTCTAACTCTTCTTTAAAATGGCTTCCTCGGATTCTCCTTTGCTCTGGTTGTCTCTGACTCTTCTTTATTCTAGCTACCTCTAATTCTTCTTTATTCTAGAAGCCTCTAATTCTGATTTACTATGGCTCCCTCTAATTCTTCTTTATTATAGCTGCCTTCTAATTCATCTTTAATTTGGTTGCATTTGATTCTTCTTTATTCTGGATGCCTCTAGCTCTTCTTTATTATGCATGCCACTAATTTTGCTTAACTCTAGCTACCTCTAGCTACCCCAGAACTAGAGGCTATAATCTTGATTTTATAATTTTTTTTCTAAGAACCAATGTATTTTGTAATTTTGGTATATTAGAGGATAATTGTAAACTATATATTTTGTAGTTACAATTTATTTCAACAACTAGACATATGTTATTTTAAAATGATTGCTTCTGTTGAATTAGAATGAATAAAATTACTAACATATGCTAGATATACATGGTGATGACTATTACATTTTGGTATCAGAGTCGACCGAACCAAATCGGACTATCGGTAGTGGATTAAAAATATTTGTAGTTAAAAAAGTCCTTACAAATCAAAAATATTTTTTTGGCTGATTGTAACATTTGTGGCGGCCAAAAACGATCACAAAATTATGGGAGGGAAAAGTTATTCGAATTTGTGGCAGCCAATACCTTACAATGAACTTAATTGATTGGAAATATCAGTGGGATTTTGTGGCAGCCTATACGCTCACATAATCACAACGTTGGAGCATTGTAAGGGTAAAAACTAGCACAAACAGAGTCTTTTTGTACTGCCTAGGCCACCACAAAAGAATTGTATCGTTGATATTTTTTGCCACTTTGGCCGCCACATGTAACACCCCAATTTTTATAATAAACTATTTTTTGTTAACAAAGTAGGACTTTAAATAATTAATTTGATGTTAAAATTATTTTAGAATATATGTTGATTAATTTTCTATGATTTTCTATTCTTGTACATATATGACTAAATGAGTTATATAAATAACGAATATTATATTATATATTTTTCTAAAAATAATAGTATTTTAGTATAATATTTTAAAGAATAAGATTTTAGTCCATTTTACATGGATATGCATGTACACAATTAATGTGATATTTTCATGTACTTTTGACTAATGTTAAGTGTGCACATAGCTATATTTCAATTATTTATAACTATTTTTTATTTTTAATAATTTATTTTTATATACTGTGTTATATTGTTGTTACTGTGTTATATTTTTAATAATTTATTTTTATATACTGTGTTATAACTATTTTTTATTTTTAATAATTTATTTTAGTAATATTGTGTTTGATTTCCATTATTTTTATATACTATTGTTACAACATTGTGATTTTATATATATTTATTATGATTTAATAATTAATATAAAGTGTTAATGTGATGTTTATTTATTTTACAATTTAAATATTCTCTGGTGGGAGTATTTTAATGTTAGTTTGGAAAAACATAAATATTATTATAGTGATTATTTTGAATATAAAGGTCTTGGTTATTAATGTATTTTAAAAGATTAATTACTTTACTTTATAAAATATTAGTTTTAAAATATTAGTAATATTTTAGAAATTAAACTGTGTAAAAAATAAAATAGAGGAGTAAAATATTTTTTATGAATTAGGACCATATACAAGAGTAAAATATAATTATTAATAAAATAATAATAATAATAATAATAATGAAAAAAAAAACAAAAATAGAACATAAGGGCCGAGAACAATCATGTTTCCATCTTCTTTTTCGTTTACGCACAACCGTTTTCTATTCCTTCTTCTTTCGTCGACCATATCCATTATAGCGAGTGTCGTACAAATCCGAGACCATATTTGTGATCGTTGGGATCTGGTCTTTCATTCCCAACCTGAATCCCAAATTGAAACACCCTATTTCTCTTTGTCAAAAATCACACCTCCACCTTTTGGTCAAGATTCCGGCCACCACAACTATCACCAACGAAATTCGAGATGATATTGGACTGCACGAAACAGCCTCTCCCATTACTATGCTTGAAATCGCCAACCGTTACACTTTAAAAAACAAGTTTCCACCATTGTCACAACATTTTTCTTGAATTATGGCCAGCATGTTCATCGTCTTGAAAAATCGATATCGTTTTTGGATTTCTCTCGTCGAAATCTTCAAGAAACTTTACTCGTTTGTTGTTTTGGTGAAGTTGACATTGAACACTATCAATTCCACAACGCGTTGGTGTGGTCTTTTCTGATAACATGTTTCACATTATTTTGAATATGGTTCTTCACCAAATATTTTTATTAATTATGTAACACTAATTTTATGTTTCGTGTAAATTATCAACTATGTTTCATTGACTCTGCAGATTCGTCGATGCCTTTGAACTTGTTCGTTGTGTGTTATCAACATATCATGGTTGCTAAAAATTATTCCGATCCTTGTATTGTATGAAAGGGTCAGATTGAGGTAAGGGGTGAGAGAGCGTTTGAATTCATGAATATAATATATTGTGAGATGAATGGGAAAACTGTATTTCTCAACGATTCATTCAGGGCTCGCTACGTACGACAATAGCCTTTTGAGAGATAAATTAATTAATATGAAAATATGAGTATTGTGAGGCTAAAATGTTAAGTAGAAATGTTTATAAGGTGTTAATTGATTTAATTTTTGATAATTGTGTGGTATTTGATATTATTGTAATTTTGAATGTCGAATGAAATTTTGTGCATATATTTGATTAGCCAAATTTATGAGATGTGATAGTAAAATATGGATGCATTGTATGTTATATGTTTTCTGATGATAATGATGATTTTTGAATGATGATGGTGATGTTATAAATTTGTGATAAGTTTATATGATGATCATGATTATGTACGATCAATGATGTTATAAAATTGTGGTGAGAATATTGAAGTATCTCATAGTTGATGAAATAATGATGATTCCAACTTGCGCTAAAGATAATGCTCTTAATGAAATAACCTAGGAAAATGGGAGGAGAAAATAGATGTTGGGAATATTTGAAGTTGATGTGAATTTTTGAAGTGGAGATTATTTTGTCATCAAATAGGTAAGGCATGACATGCCTAGTGATTTTGGGGAAGTACAACTGAATAAGCCGGATCGTGGTGGTCTACTGTTGAGCCTTAGGGAAATATTGTTAGACCTTGGAGGTATTCGGGTGGAGAATTCCTAGGTGACTTAGAGGTAGCACTCCAAATGTTGGGAGCTACCATGCAACACACGCTTACATCCACTGACGTGTATATGTGTATCGAGTTGAGTTAAGGAGATTTATGAGGACATGGCGAGTTTGAATTGTTAGTGTAGTGGGATATTAGCATAGTATCAAGCCTCATAACCAAGTACTTCAGAGTTAGAATGATACCAAGTTGTGAAGTAGAGTCTAGCTCATGCATAATAATGCATTTTTGTGTGATTGTTTTGTTGTGATTAATGTGTTTTAAAAAGTGATAGTAATCTCACTTGAAAGATATGATGATATGATGATATATTGCTTTTACTCGAGTGATTTTGATATTATAATATGATTTTTTTTTTTTGATTATTTTGATATATCATGATGTGTTATAATACGGTCCATTATGATTATTGGCGTGTTCATCTTGTTTATATTACACTATCAACATGATTTCAAAACTCATCTCCTTCATTGTTTGTGGTTGACTGGCTTGACCATGCATTTGCAAAATCATAGTTATTACATGTTAATGAGTGTGAAAAGTCAAGTTTGGGAGAAACTCCGCTCTGATAGATGATAACGGCCATAAGGGTTGTAACTTGTATTTTACTTATTTAGTTTGGAATGACTTTTTGTATGAAAACTTTTTAAGTACTAGTAAGTTTTTGGAATTAAACTAAGAAATTCTAGTTAAATCAAGTTTATGGAGATTGTCATATTTTATAGAAGAAAAGAAAAAGTTTGTAGTGTTCCTTTTAATTTTGAGAAATGTGATATTTTAAATTAGTTAGAAAAGTTTTATTTTCTCGGAAACAAATTTTATTTATCCACTCCAAATTTTTTAGAAAATGCCATATAAGTTATTATATAGGCTAAATTACATTCATGGTCCCTTAACTTAATTTTATGTAACGTTTTAGTCCTTTATCTTTTTTTTTCCCGAGTTGATCCTTTATTTTAATTTTAAGTGACAATTTGATGTTTTATGTTTTAAAACGTCAACAATGTTGTCCTTTTTTTTTACAAAAATTCAAAAAAATCATCAAATTTTTTAAACAAAACTTATAAAATTCATTATCATCTTCAATAAAATACAAATTTAATCAAATTCATAACTTAAATCTTAAAATAAACTCATATTTTTATTCTTTATTTGATGTTGTTGGAGATGAAAATATGAGTGTATTGGAATATTTGAGTTATGAATTTGACAAAATTTGCATTAGATTGAAGATGATTATCAATTTTATGGGTTTTGGTTGAAAAATTTGATGATTCTTTTGAATTTTGGTATAAAAAAGGATAACATTGTTGAAATTTTAAAATATAAAATATTAAATTGTCACTTAAAACTAAAATAAAGGATCAACTCGGGAAAAAAAAAGGATAAAGGACTAAAACGTTACCTGAAATTAAGTTAAGGAACCACTTATGTAATTTAGCCTGTTATATATTGTGTTGGAGTTTAGGGTGTCACACCACAAATCCCCACTTTTCTTCCTATATATATCACTCTTCATCTCATTTTTCATTCTTATATTGTCTCTAATTTTTTTTCTCTATCTTCTCTCTAAATTTTTTCTCCACCTTCTCTCTACAAATATTTTTTCTCAAACTTTTCTCTCTTGAATTTCGGTAAGTTTTTATTTTATATTTTATTTTTTAATATTAATTTTTATTTGAAGCTATGTATTTAGTTTTTGTAAGCTTCAAGTCAGACACTACCCGACATCAAATTTTAAATATAGATTAGTAATTTTTATAATTATAACTAAAAAAAGTTATATGGTTATAAATTATTTTGGAGTGTAAATATTTTATTTTACAATGTAGAATATACTATTTTTAAAGTTGAGTATAATATTATTTTTAAACTTTAATATTAATAATATTTGTTAAAAAAATGTACTAGTAAAATATTTAAATTGTAGAATTTATACTCAAATTAAAATTTAGTTATTTTTTAGAAGGTTGATGAAGTATTATTTTTTTAATGTAGTTAATTTTAGTATTATGATTTATTATGGTAGTAAAATAAAATTTTTATAATTATAACTAAAAAATTGTAATTTTTTTAACAACAAAATAATACTTATGAAAACAAAATAACTTTATAACAACGATCTAATCATAAAATATGTAATATTATAAATATAAAATATTTTTATATGATTTTCAAAATACATAAAAAAAGTTTATCATTTAAAATGTTAGTAGATTTGTACAACAAAAATAAAAGTATAATAATATATTTATTTTAATGTAACTATTTTTTTTTAAAACATTATTAAAATTAATGATTTAACAACCAATGTTTCATCAACAACAATATCTATTATAATATATTAAAACAAACCACTAAATCTATCGATTGACACATTTCACACTTATGTGCCACATCATAACATTTGTTCCACATCACTTATACTCTTATGTGGCACCCTTCATATACTTCTACAATTCATCTTATATATTTTATTTTTCAATTTAGTTTTTGCATCTCACACCTCATCATATATATGTTGAAAACTCACACACAAAAACTCGTCATTAAAATAATTTTGCTATCAAAACTCTTCATGAAAATAATTTCACCATCAAAGCTTCTGATGAAAATATTTTTACTATTTTTTCACTTCAACCAACTTCGAGTGCTCCTCAATTTCTAACTTTGTATATTCAGATTAGTTGGTAACCAAATACACTCTATCTTATGTTATCTCAAGAATCATCATTTCAATTCATTCTTAAACATTAGTGGATAACATTATTTAGATACAAAGTTTTGTCGTTTACAGAATAATAAATCCTTCACGACTTTTCAATTCTCACCTAAATATCAATGGGAGATGTAAGATTCTGTAACTTCTTGGTGATTTCCTTAGTCAAATTAGATCAATTTCTTTCTCCACTTAAATTTTATCCATCTTCTACTTTTCCTCTTTTTTTATGCAGTTCTAATCTAATATGGTTTCTCAATGATCACCTCAAATATCAATGAGAAATGTGACATTATGTACTTTTTTAGTGACTTCATAAACTGGATCAAAACTTATCTTTAAGTCATTTTCTTTCTCCATTTAATTTTACTCATCTTCTATTTTTCCTTTTTTTTAAGCTATGTCTTTCAGCTCTATTTTAAAATTGACAACATGTTTTCTTTTGAATACAAATCATTTGTTTTTCTTTAAGTAAGAGTCTACTAGAACATTTTTTTAATTCTTAAACCACAAAATGACATTTTCAATTCCTTTTTAGATTTTTAGTTCAACTAATAATTGAATATAACCAAGTATTATGGTTCACTTTAGCCAAAAGATTACAATGACAAATAGCATATCAAATTTGTTTTGGTAGCCACTCGGTATAAGCACTAACTCATGCATTTCTACGATTAAAAAATTAACAATAAAAAATATAACTATTATTACAAAATTATTTTTAAATTAAGTTACTATTGGTAATTAATTACATTTAAATACATCATAATATTTTAATTATATTTTAATAATTAAAATATAACAACCATCTTAATACCAAGTATTAATATTAACACTATGTTTTTATTTTTATACATAATATTTTTTAAATTTAATTAGTATTTATATTTTCAATTTTAAGTTATATTAATATTATTTTTTTATATATATAATATTATTTTTTTATATATAAAATATTATTTTTTAATATTAATTTTAAATTTTATAAAAATTATCATTTTTAATCAAGTCACCCATTGTGGCGGCCAAAGCGGTCACAAATGGAATAGTTTGTGGCAGCCTAAGTCCTCACAAAAGGGAGACTTTGTGGCAGCTTTGACTTATACAAACTATGGTTTTTTTAATCGGCTTTATCATTTGCGACGGCCTAAACCCTCGCAGATTTGTGGCAGATTTTTCTGTCACATTTTTGGGAGAGATTAAGCTCTCACAAATGGTAACCAAAAAACTAACTTTTGCACCCGTTTTGGATGCCACAAGATTTTGTGACTGGGTTATTTATGGCTTCCTTAGACCGCCACAAATGTATCTATTGTCGCTGTTTTCCCCCCTTTTTCTGAGAACTTTTGACCCCACAAAATATAGTTTTTCTTGTAGTGGTATTTTGTGTATGGTATGCAAAATTATGGAAGAATCTAGAAGACGTGGAAGGCTAAGACAAAATGCCACACTATAGGATCATGTTCCTCCACCACCACACACTAATGAACTTTTGAAACGTGTACTAGAAGCCATTCAATTCCAACCAATGGCTACCAATAACTTAGCTCAACATATGGGACTATAAGGGGGTGGCAACCAAACAGCCAATAGAATCTTTTATGATTTCCACAAGATGCAACCTCTAATTCATACAGGAAGCCATAACCCTAGTGAAGCTCAAGCCTGACTTGAGGAAATGAAGAATGCCTTTGAGGTAGTTGAAAGTGTTTCAATAAGTGTATTGAATCGTTGCAAGTAATAATAAAAACGACGAGTGTCGGACTCAAGGATTGCGTTTTACTATTGAATTATATTTAATTACGAAAAATGAACAGTTTTCTGATTCGATTGAAATAATATTTAAAACTAACAATGGTAATAAAATTGATCCTTTATAATAAGAAAAAAGTCAGGAATGAGTTTTACTTCTAATCCAACCTTGGTGTCTAATTTGATCCTAGTTACGAAATTCATTTATTGAATTATTATCGATTTCTCTTTATTATTCTTGCTCTAATGTCTTAATGACATAACCTTTAATTCCAAAGTAACCCCTAATTACTTAGTGGATATAGGATTAGAATTAAGCATTACCGTACAAGAATTCGCTTGTTAAATTATTGTCTCTGCAACTAAATTAACTGGTTTCATGACTTGCATCTATCCATAGACTACAAATTCATGAATTTCTCATCTCAAGCATTCGTAAAGTCCACTTCAGTTTTAAAATACGAATCGTAGAATATTTTAATGTGGATCAAACAATAAAAAACAATAAGTACAAAGATGAGAAAAATAATTTAATAAACTCATTCATATAACTAGAAATCAAATTAGAAAAATAAGAGTTTCATCTTGTTACACTCATCCCTAACAAATAGGGTTTAGTTACTCATGACAGAGATAGAAAAGATAGAGATTAGAGAAGAATTACAAGAAAGATTTGTGAATGATTTTTGACAAAACTGCTCCAATGGTGTTAGAAACGACCGCCTTTGAGTTTCTCTACTAGGGTACAAGTCTCCCAACATCATTTGTCTGGAGTTTAGTGCATAAATCTCCTCTTTTGAGTTCGAATGTGGTTTCGGTGTCTTCATGCAAGTTGTAGCTATGAATCTTAGCGTTCATTTTCACTTGATTTGACTCGAATTCAACATCTACAACTCCCGATATGGCTGAAATACTCCACATAGGTCATGTTGATTTCTTAGCATAATTCAGCACTGCACTAAAACAAAGTAACAACGCAAAATTTCAAGGAAATAAGAACATAATTTTTTTATTAAATCAAACAAATAAAATTAACAAAATATATCAAATAACTCCATAATTTAACTAATGAATAAAAGATCAATAAGACTAAAAACAATAAAAAATATGCATATGATGAAGAATCATCTGTAGTATACTGTTTAGAGGAACAAAAAGTGACATTTACTGCTCACCTATTGAAAAGTGAGGCAGAGTATTGGTGGAAGGGGGCAAAGCCTCACTTGCTAACTCTTGGGACACCACTAGATTTGGAGCACTCTGAGTCATCTTTCTTAGATAAATACTACCCAAGGAATGCTATGAGACAAAAGGAGTTGGAGTTTTTTCACTTGTAACAGGGAGATGTGTCGGTGGCCGAGTTTGTGGCCAAGTTTGAAGAGCTATCAAAGTTCTCTTCACATGCTCAACATGCTCCAAATGAAGAATGAAAAACCAACCAATTTGAATGGGGTTTAAGGTTTGACATCAAAGACAACATTGGTCATTTAGAAATCTCAAATTACTCCACTCTTGTACTGTTGTACATAAAAAACTATATTATTAAGGAAAATCTAAAGAAAGTATAGGAAGATGTTTTCCCAAATGATATAACACCCTTGCCTCTAGAGACAAAGATATAATTTACCATAGATTTAATCCCTGGAATAGAACCAATATGTGTTGCTTTTTTATAGGATGTCACCTCTAGAGTGAACTACGTAAACTACATGTTTTTGATGAAGACAAACCTCAACAATTATGATCAAATCAATAAGAAGTTCAAATATCTTTATGAATAAGCTTTAAATCCAAGCATTAGATGTTTAAAATGTAAAGGTAAATGATACAACCAATACCTCAAGTACATGAGAACCATTCATATTTACATATGCATATAAAGTATTTTCAAAAGTCAAAATAACATTAACAAAGTCTTAAAACTAATATTTTTTACAAAATACATAAGTGTATTTGAATACATCATCCTGTATTCGAATACAAAGCAAGTCAGAAGCAAAAGTCTCACAGTTGTATTCGACTACGATGATCTATAGTCGAATACACAACAAGTCAGTGGCTAAAATCTTTGCATCTGTATTCGACTACCACCTTATGTAATCGAATACAAAGTAAGTCAGTGACAAATTTCACAAATTTGTATTCGACTACATGCAAGGTGTATTCGAATACAAGGTGCAAATTTTGAATATTTTTGAATGTTACAAAGAGGTGTATTCGAATATACACATCCTGTATTAGAATACAACTGGAAGCAATACAATTTTTCAGATCTCTAATGGCTCTAGATCATTGTATTTGTTCATCAAACCTCTTGGATCATTGGCCACGAATCTGAAGAGATATTTATGGAGTATAAATACCTCATAACCTCATATCAAACAACACACAATCCTTGAATCAATTGAATAACTTTGAACAAAATTCTGATTTTTTACAAAAGTACTTGCGGTTCATTTTCATATCATTCTGAAAGGTTCTCAAAGTACTTGAAGTATTATTGAGATTGAAATCATTATACCTCTCCTTATCCTTATTCAAAATAATATTGTATCACTTTTAAAAGAAACTAGTACTTTATTAAAAGCAGCTTAATCTAAGATAGTGGTGTGTTATCTTAGAAGTGTTGTTAGAAGTTTGTAGCAAGAATCCTAGGGTGGGAGTTGTACATTTTCTGACAATTAGTGGATCAATCTCTTGTGGTGTTCAAGAGGACTGGACGTACCCTTGGTTATAAGGGGAACCATGATAATTCTACTATGTTCATTTATTTACTGCACTTACTTATTAGTAGTCATTGTGTTAACTCAAAAAATTCAACTACCATATCGCTGAAAATAAGAAATTTCCTAACACCTAATTCACCCCCTCTTAAGCGTACCACTGTACTTACAAAAAAACCAATTAAAGGATCTTACAAACAAATAGTTCATTAGACCCAGTGCGTCACCATAGGGAGTCCCTGTATTATTGGTAAACAAGAAGGATGGTGAGAGAAGCCTTTGCATAGACTACCGACAACTGAATAAGGTGACCATTACAAAAAATACCGATTGCCAAGAATATATGACCATTTTGATCAACTAAGGGGAGCTACCTTATTTTCAAAAGTGGACCTTAGGTCTAGATACCATCTGATTAGGATCAAGTCTGAAGAAATACAAAAAGAAAAAAAAAAAGCCTTCAAAAACAAGGTATGGACACTATGAGTTTTTGGTTATGCCTTTTGCTGTGCCAAATGCTCGAACTGTGTTCATGGATGATATGAATAGGATCTTCAGGCCTTATCTTGATAAATTTGTTGTAGTGTTTATTGATGATATCGTGATTTATTCCAAGACCCCAACAAGGCATGTAGAACAACTCATAACTGTGTTGCAAATATTGAGAGATAATAGGTTGTTTTCTAAACCTAGTAAGTGTGAGTTATGGATGTCACAAGAGAAACTTTTAGGTCATGTAATTTCCAAATGGGGTTAGCAAAAGATTCCTCCAAAGTAAAGGTAGTGTTGGAATAGGATTAACCCAAAAATGTAATTGAAGTTAAGAGTTTCCTAGGCTTAACAAGATACTATAGTAGTTTTGTTAGGAAATTCTCTCAAACAGCCTTGCCTCTTACAAGGATGACACGTAAGGATCATTCTTTTCGTGTGGGACCATGAATGTGAGAACAATTTTTGAACTCTAAAGGCAAGATTGACCACAACCTATGTACTGGCCATTCCAAACCCATCCTTAAGTTTTGAGGTCTTTTGTGAAGCATCATTGAGAGGTTTAGGTTGTTTATTGATGCAAAGTAAACAAGTAGGTTCTTATGCCTCACATCAGTTGAAACCACATGAAAGAAATTATTCTACCCATGACTTTAAGCTTGCTGCAATAGTTTTTGCTCTTAAAATATGGAGACATTACATCTATGCAATGCATTTTGATTTCTTTAGTGATCATAAGAGTTTAAAATACCTATTTGATAAGAGTAAACTTAACATGAGACAACGTAGGTGGTAGAGTTCCTCAAGGATTATGAATTTGAATTAAAATACCATCCAAGTAAGGCCAATGTGGTAGAAAATGCCTTAACTAGGAAGTCCCTCCATATAACTCACTTAATGATTCAAGAATTACATCTAATATAAAGCTTCATGGACATTAACCTGAAGATGACTTCTCTTCAAGGTGGAGTCCTTCTAAATAAGATCAAAATCTCTTGTGATCTTAGAACCCAAATTAGAAAATCCCAATAATTTGATGGAGAGTTGCATGCAAAGAAAGACTGAAGGATAGTATTAGATGGAGAGTTGCATTCCTAAGGATCAAAAC
This sequence comes from Cicer judaicum, assembly GCA_037974835.1. Lineage (NCBI taxonomy): Eukaryota > Viridiplantae > Streptophyta > Magnoliopsida > Fabales > Fabaceae > Cicer > Cicer judaicum. The sequence continues at coordinate 2,579,441 of JBBPBS010000207.1, forward strand.
CTATAAAGGATAGTATTAGAGGAAAAACTATTGGTGGCTAGGAATGAAATATGATGTATCCATCATTTTGGCTTAATGTCTAATATGTCAAAAGGTGAAAATAGAGCATCAAAGGTCACCAGACCGATCACAACCATTAGAGATACCTAAACGGAAATGGGATTCTATATCCATGGACTTTTTTTTAGGTCTACTTCATACCCAATTAGGGTATGATTCCATTTGGATAATTGTAGATATGTTGACTAACACAATCAGTTTCCTACCTATTAGAGCCACTTACAATGTGATGAGGACATATAATGCATAACCAAGGAAGAAAGCCTATAGGATATTCAAGATCTTGGAACCCCAATGACAAGAGCAAGGTCAAAGAAGGCGAAGGAGGTTCTAAATAACTTGATAGCCACTTTATTTGAAGCAAGTACAACTAATGAAGAATTGAAGCCCAAGATAGTCAATTGCTTAACCCAAATTGAAAAAGTTAAGGAATGAAGGCGACATTTATGTGTTATCAAATTTAGAGAACTTTTTAGGAGTTGCCATTATAAAAGGCAAACTCTTATTTTACTTAAGGCAGATTTTGAATATTGTTTTTTGTGAGGCTTTGGTCTCTAGAGTTCTTGAAAGAATTTATCTTGAACTTATCAAGGTTGTTAACCCTTGTGGCGTTCTTCTTGGTTTATCAATCGTTAGATTGTGGCACCATTTTGTTCTTGGTTTCTTTGCTGAATAATAATATTGTGTTTCCTTTACATCAAACCCTAATACTCCAATTCTTCCAATTTTTGTGATCAGTAACCTGCGTTCATATCTCGAGTTCTATATACTGGGTTTCGGTGATTCAAAAACCTAACTTGCATTTCATAACGTCATCTTTCACCTCATTTTGGAATCGGCTGAATCGGAGTTTTGCAGCGCCGTTTATCGCATTCTCTAGCTATACGCGAATTTTACCCAAATTTGTAAGTTTCCGATCTAGAATGATCCTTAAAGTGAATCATGACTAATAGGATCATATCACAATGCCCTTAAACTGACCAAATTGTTTATAAAGGAAATAGTGAGACTACATGGGGTACCTTCTAGAATAATATCCGATGGGGACCCTAGGTTCACTTATATGTTTTGGAAGCCTTTCAAAAGTCCTTAGGAACCCGTATAAACCTCAGTACTACTGGCCATCCATAAACTAATGGCCAAACTAAAAGAACAATTCATATTTTAGAAGATATGTTGAGAGATTGTGTCTTAGAGGATGTGGGAGGTTGGGGCATGCATCTGCCTCTGATATAATTTTCCTATAAAATAGTTACTATACTAGTATAGGCCTGGCTCCATATGAGGCATTATATGAACGCAAGTGTATAACTCATTTATGTTGGTCAAACATATGAGACAAGAGAATTATGGGACATGAAATTATTCAAGAAACCACTAAAAAGATCATAGTTATTCTTGACAAATTAAGAGTAGTGCAGAGTAGGCAAAAGAGTTATGCTCATAATAGAAGAAGACAACCTTAGAATTTGATGAAGGTGACCATGTATTGCTTAAAGATACCCTCACTATGGCGTTGGAATGGCATTAAAGGTTAAAAAGATTAGTCATCATTTTATAGGAACTTTTCAAATTGTACAATGTGTAGGACCCTTAGCCTATAGGTTAGCCTTACCACCCTACTTAGCAGGTTTGCATGATGTTTTCCATATCTCTCAACTCAAAAAGTATTTTCCTAACCCTTATTAAATCTTGATTCATGTGTCTCTCCATTTGAAACTAAACCTTACCTACAATCCTGTGCCAATTCAGATTGTTGACAAAAGTATGAAGACATCAAAGAATAAGACCATTCCTTTAGTAAAGGTTATTTTGGGAGGATCATCACCAGAGGAAACAGCATGGGAAACTGAAGTTAACATGATGAATGATTAGAAAGTTATTAACCATTAATACCTTATTTTATTATTAGTTGACTTATGTTGCAAGTGAGAATAGGAAAGTGGTAGTTTTAATAAATCCAAGTATCAAAAGAGGAAACATGCCAGTTCTCTCTCTCTCTCTCTCTCTTTCTCTCTCTCTCATGGGTACATGATTCGCTGTCGCACATAGGTCAAATACAAATAATAAAACATATTGTAGGGGCAATAACTTGAGCCGTTTCGCAAGGACTTATATTTATATTAACCGAATTGAGAATTAGAATAATAATATAGTCATTCCTATTGAGATTCAAATTAAACAATCAAAATAATAATATAATCGAATAAAGAGAAATAGAATCATAATGTGAAATTAACATTATAAAATAAACCTCAAAGTCTTGATGAAACTCTGAAGTAGTGGATTAGTATGAGAAAATTAACCTTCCATTAAAATAAGAAGAAAAAAAACTCTATCTATCTTTCTAAATCCGAAAACTCAAAATATATGGTACTCGTTTTTAGGCTTTAAAACAAGTGGCTCGCTCCTTAAAACTATGACAAAAATCTCAGATCACATAAAATTAACATTCAATTCGATCCAAAAATTAATCTAGACTATAAAGAGCTTTTAAAATGTCACAATAAAAAGCTAGAAACATGTGCCCAAATGCTTTGATCATTACACCAATTAAGCATGACCTTCTTCTCTTCCATCAGCCGCTACAATTCTTTCTCACTTTCTCTCACAACACTCCAACACATAATTCCTCGATTATAGTTCATTATCTTCATCATTTCTCGATTTTCCCTTTCCTCATTTAAAGGCAACAACACTTTAAATCCCTCTACGTCCACTCCAACACCTTGCATGTCTATATCATCTTCTCAAAATCCATTAATCATCCAAAACATCATTAAAGGAAGATAGGGAGCAGATTTAGGGATTGAGAGTTAGAAGGCAGGCAACTTCCACAACCCAACTTGAAGTAAAGTGATTTCTTCTTGGGAAATAGTGATTTCCTTGCCTACAACAAATTTAACTTTGACATGTGGATTTTATGGGCTCGATTTTAATTTCAATTACTATTAGAAATTATTTTATGTTTTTGAAATTATGGGATTCTAAAAATTGAGAGTGAGGGAAAAAAAACTATGAGGTTTAGCATGTAGAAAATGTTTGAAAATCTTCATTTACTTTTTTGAAAATCCTCAATTTTTCATTTTTTGTGTTGTTGAGTTAATGCGTGTCTCCAACTTGTCTTTATTTTGGCGGCTTCTGATTCTTCTTTACTCTAGCGGCCTCTAATTCTTCTTTATTATGGAGGCCCCTAATTCTTCTTTATGCTAGCTACCTCTAATTCTTCTTTATTTTGGTTGTCTCTAATTCTGATTTACTCTAGCTAATTCTAATTCTTCTTTATTATGGGTGCCTCTAACACTTCTTCTGTTTGCGTGCCTCTGATTTTTATTTATTTTGGCTACCTCTAATTCGTTTTTATTATGGCTGCCTCTAACTCTTCTTCTCTCTAGCTGCCTTTGGATCAAGACTTCCTTTGACCTGGCTACCTCTGGTCCAAGTTTTCTCTTGACTGGGCTGCTTTGTTCCAAGCTTTTCTCTAACCCGACTGCCTCTAGTCTAACCCTTCCTCTGATCATATTTTCTCTAATTCAACAACTTCCTCTAATTAAATATTAATTATAATTATGAATTTCTCTGATTAATAACTTGAAGTTAATCTTATCTTTTATTTTACATATTGTTATGTTAAGGATTAAGTTAATTTCTTGCATTTGAGGTGGTAATGGAACATGAAGTTACATATGCATTGTATACATAATGTTGTGACATACATGGTCCAAAGAGTTTACGGTGAGACATTGAGGATGGTTTCAGGCATGAAGTCATAGGTGAAGGAATAGTAATTGGGACGCCGATTGCAGTCCTGGTCAAACCAACTTTAACAATAGGTCTTCAACTATCTTAGTGACCTACATTAAGATAACTGCAGAAACTTCTTCATATATTAAGGAAAAGAAAGAGAACATACATATTTTCCATACTTGAAGGAAAAAGAGGAATATAATATTTTTTCATACTTTAAGAAAAAAGTAAATGTTAAAGAATGTTTTAAGAATGAAATTCATGTGTTTATATCATGTTTTATGTTGCATCTAACTAAAAGAATTTGGAATTGCCCATCCCATGTATAGAATTCACAATGACTATTATCTCACCCCATATTTTCATAGTATTGTAGCAGATAAGAGGGGCTAAGTTGGATCAAGAACCAGAAGATATAATTCTACTTTTATATTTTGTTTAAGGACTCATGTATTTTGTAATTTTGGTATATTAAAGGATAATTGTAACTATATATTTTGAAGTTACAATTTATTTCAATGATTGTACTTATGTTATTTTAAAATGAATGCCTCTATTGAATTAGAATGAATATATTTATTATTATTTTCTAGACACATGGTGATGAATTACAATATTTAATAATTATGCACACATTTCTTGCGGATTTATCTAGGGATAAAAATTTCAAGCAGACTGTTACTATAGAATTAAGTGTCAAAATGAACACAGGAAGTGTACATGCCAAAATGACCGTGGGAAAATATACATGAAAATTACTTAAATTGTAATTCATCCACCAAATATGGTTGCGGATATTTTTAATTTTCCTCCGAAAATAATTGCATGTAAGTTGCCTTTTGATTCTAAAATCGTAAGGAAATAATTACCTAAGAAGGTTTTGCATAGGGACACGATTCTGAATATAATTCTCTATGTATGTCCATCTTTTAGTCTTTCACATTCTTGTAACTTCCATTAGTGAATAAATCTACTAATTAACTTTTAGTGATTATTCAGTTATCTATTTATATCCTATAAATAAGACACACGTTGTATTGTAAAGCACAAACTAACTTTAAGAGAATAATACAAAATCTCTTATCTTCTCTAGTCTCAATATTTCTCTTTTGAATTCATTTTATAATATATTATCACCATGGAGCTCTAACAACTTAAGATAATACTGGTTTATGATGGTATTATTGTTATGTGTCAACTCTTGACAGTGGTTGCTATGAAATAATGATGTTTCTATTATAAGTTATATATGTTTCCACTGCTTGTCACAATTTATTTTGGTATTAAATGATACCTTTAAAAGTCAAAAAAACGTGGTTGTATGTTTTTTTAAATAAAAATTAGAGTTCAAAAACATTACATAGAAGATATTGCATTTTAAATAGGTTGCCATTCCAAAACTACTACCTATCATTACAAAACCTAATAAATATTATTAATAGTATAAAATATAGCACACTAGGGGAACTATGTCAAAGTCCAAAAAAAAAAAGACAAAAATGATAAGTAATTGTCTTGTTAAAAACTTAACAAGAAAAACCCAAGTATAAAAATCATGGTGAAAAAAAAAGTGCAGTTTGTAACAGCAAAAAAGGCAAAATAGATTCCCAAGTCTAAATCAATTAGAGAAATCTCAAGCTAAATATTCCCAAAATAGAGTATCCCACTGATAAATGGAGGGATAGTATTCCACCAAATAAAATCTTGGGTAGTCAAAGAAAAATTTGCAAGCTTCTTTACATAAAGATTTCTTTCTACATAGATGGGAGATATTATAATATTATTCACAATATTCATACAATGACATTATCAATTTCAAAGCTGCCAAGTAACATTATTAGAGGATTTGTATGTCAAAACTAGAGCGGTCAATTTGACAAATCCCATAATTATTGGCCCCAGTCCACAAGTTGGAGGGGCTAAAAAATTTTATAATTTAAAAGGCCCCTAAAAAGAAAGTCCCGTAAAATTTTGTGCTTAGTGGGCCTATAGGCCCACATTTTCAAAAAATATCGATTTTTTTTAAAAAAAAATTGACAATTTATTTTTTGAAAAATAATTTTTTTCTGATTTTTTCACCGATAAAAAAATTGATTTTTTTATATAAATTTATTTACAATTTTTTTTCGAATTTTTTTTATTCGGGAAAAAAATATTGATTTTTTTGAGAATTTTTTATTTATTTTTCTCACAATTTTTTGAGACTCTTTTTTTGAGATTTTTTTCGAAAAAAATAAATTTCAAATATTTTTCAAGAAAAAATATTAGAATTATCAAAATATTGAAGACCCATAAGCTCCCTCTCTTAAGTCTTATAAAATAATTGACCGAAATTTAAAAAAAAAATTATTTTGATAAGAAATTTAATATTAAAAATTTTAAAAAAAAAATTTCAAGGACATTGTAGCCAAAACAATCAATTGAGAGTTTGTCTCCAACCATATTCTCAGTTAGTCTCTAGATTGAGAAATTTTAAAATAAGTCATAGCATCACTAAATTCGTAATGAAAAGCATAGGAAAATCCAATAGAGAGAGAAAAAAAAAAACCATTAGAATCTATAAAGATATCCCGCAATTAATAAAATGGGAGTATCATTAGCTACTTGATCAGAATTACATTTTATCCATCCCCATCTAGGAGGTGTCATACGACATTAATAATATAAGGACTAGTATGCGGGCAACAAAAAAATTTAAAGTCTTTATGATATTAAACTTATGCGTCGAAGAAAATAATTGATCTATAGTTTCCGCTGCAGCCATACACAAACTGCACATAACAAGATAACACACACAACTCCAAAGAATATTATTAGTTGGAAGCTTTTAATAAAATAATTTCCAAGAAAAGACAAATTTCTAAAGGGGAATAGTAACTTGCCAAATCGACTTACAACATTCGACCATATTACCCTGAACTTTAAAAAATAAGTATGCATCATTGAAGGAGAGTTTGTCAGATTTAGAATGAATCCAAATTCTATAATTAGAAGGAGTATGAGAGACATGTTCCTATTGCAATTAATTCAATAAACCCTGATCGACTTGAAGAATGTTATAGGGATTTTATATGAGTCGTGTTGGGAAAAATAGCATAGCAGCATAAGTTTAAAAGAATCAAGACACGGCCGCTGCTGCCTAAACCAGCAACCAGAGAATTAATACTATGTGAAAATTGTTACAACACATAGACTTCTCTCACTCACACCCAACACCCTAGTACAACCACACTATTACAAAGCAAATATTTAAACTAAGTCAGATACAAGCTTAAAGTGTTATTGCTGACTGGTGCTGGTGCATTTGAAAACAAAGGACCAAAACCCAATATATAGCTTTGACCTTCTCCTTATTCTCCCACACTAAACGATGTGGGACTTGCAATCAACTCCAATAATCACCACCTTGATTGTAAGAGTTACATCTTCCGCTTTCATTGTCTTACCGACAATCATACTCCACCATAAAAAGTACACTTCACTTGGAACTAAACCATCCCAAGAATTTTCTCCACTTGGAACTAAACCATTCCAAGAATTTTCTCATGTCGAAACTTTGCTGAAATTTATGGTGCAACTCCCATGTTCTGAATCCGCTAGCAATAACTTGTCCTTTTTCATGGTATAGCGGAAATACCATAAGGACAAACTTTATCTTCTAGATGAGATCATACCAAAACAAGGGAGACCTTGCCAGCACTTGTCTCAGAGTCTTTTTCATTCAACACCTTGTGTAATCCTGATTGTATAAGCGCATCCTTGACTTGTACTTTCCACAAGGCAAAATTCATTCTTCCATCAAACTTCTCTATGTCAAACTTCATAATGCTTGAATAAGACATAGCAGCTGCACGCAGACTGTAAACTGTGCACCAGGTAAGTTCCCAGGAAAGAGAGGTGGGTTACAACAGACACGCTTAAATACCAAGTCTTTCCTTAGCCAGAACCTCCCTAAACAGCACTTTCACAGTATCACCTTTCCCGTAACAATACCAAGGATAATTCTTTTTTGATGTGGAAGATCAGACAAAGCTGCAACCACAGAGTATACTAAGAAAAATTATCCCACCGAACCTCCAAACCAAGAGCTCTGATGCCAGTTTTTGGGAAAAATAGCATAGCAGCATAAGTTCAAAAGAATCAAGACACAATCACAACACAAGAATATAACATGGAAACTCCAAAACCGGAGAAAAAACCACGGCCGCTGCCTAAATCGGCAACCAGAGAATTAACACTATGTGAAAATTGTTACAACACATAGACTTCTCTCAGAGAATCAACACTATGTGAAAATTGTTACAACGCATAGACTTCTCTCACTCACACCCAACACCCCAGTACAACCACACTCTTACGAAGCAAATATTTAAAGTAAGTCAGATACAAGCTTAAAGTGCTATTGCTGACTGGTGCTAGTGCATTTGAAAACAAAGGACCAAAACCCAATATATAGCCTTGGCCTTCTCCTTATTCTCCCACACTAAACGATATAGGACTTGCAATCAACCCCAACAAGTCGTTATTAATAAAAGAACTTACTTTAGAGATAAAATGACAATGCAAATGAACAACGATATTCAAGAGATCAACCCCTAGTTGAAAAAGCTGGTGATCTTTCCAAAAATTAATTCAAGTATAATCCCTTACTTCATGAAGTAAAAGTAAACAATAATCTAATACTAGTCCATATACTAGACTTCACATAGTAAAAAAATTGGGCTAGAAATTTTTTAAGACTCTAGCTCGAAGAAAAATAACCCATTGAAGACTCAAATTAATAAGTTGAACAACGGTGTTATAACTCATTTAATTAAAAACTAAGTAAAATAAGGATTTTTAAATATTATCGTGATTAATTTAGAAATAAGAAATTTTAGTTAAAAAAAAAAAGAGGGGACAACAGAAGTAAAATAAGTGATGTTTAAGGGTCAAAATGGGAAATTTCTTCATAAAACTGTGAGTTTTGTTACATTAACTTCTTCATAAAATTGAGTTATGTTCCATTAACTTCTTTTATTATTATTTGTCTATGTTTTTATTAAGGTGTATGGATCCTCTTACTATATTTTAGATAATTGGTAATGAGTGTTACATATAGCATATAAGATTTTCAAGTAGAATGCTAGAATTTGATTTTGTTGGATTTTGAGTTTCAAAAACTATTTAAAATCACAATTTATGCCACCGAAGATATTACTGGGTTGAGTCACTCTCTTTAAGACATTTCGCGACACTGCTCAAATTGTGCAAGACAGACTATCAACCACGAAGTCCCCAGGATTAAACAACCCAGATTTACTATATCGGAGATCCACTGCACCGTAGAAAACTGTTCTAGAATTACACCCTCAATATAGCAGTTAAAGCCACTCTCAATATGACAATTAAAGTCATTCGCAACACCTTCTATATGGCGGTTAAAACCACTCTCAATATGACGATTAAAGTCATTAGCAATATGGTATTACGACCACTCATAACTACGACATAAAGACCGCTCTAAAGAACAAATGGACTACAGCATTACAATCACTCTAGAAAACAAAGGACTGCAGTATAATAACCGCTCTAAAAACCGAAAGAACTGCGGTATAATAACCACTCTAAAAACCAAAGGGACTGCGATATAATAACCGTTCTAAAAATTGAAGGAACTGCGGTATAGTAACCGCTCTAAAAACCGAAAGGACTACGGTTAGGGATGGGAATAGGCTAGGCCGTCCGTAGGGGCCTATGGCCTGGCCTGGCCTATTTAATAAAAAGGCTAGGCTCAGGCTGTGTTTAAAGCCTATTTATGTAAATAGGTCAGACTCAGGCTTATAAAAAAGTCTATTAGGTCTGAGAGGCCAGGCCGGCCTATATATATTTTACTATTTATTTCATTGTCCATTTTTTTTCTTCTAATTCCCATTGCAGTCACTCCAACAAACAGGTATGTAAGCAACATATTCTTTGTTATCCTTATATATATTATTAGTATATAAACTTTGAAACCCTAATTGTTTATTATTATTGAATCTGAGTTTGTTTGAGACTATTTGTTTAGAGGTTATATTTTGAGTTGTTTGAGAGTATTTGTTTAGAGGTAATATTTCTAGTTGTTTGAGAGATAACAATAATAGGTGCGTTTGTTTCAATAAAAAATTTATTCTTTTAAATCAAAAATCATTTTTTAGGGTTTAATAATCTGAGTTTGTTTGAGAGATAATAATAGGTGCGTTTTGTTTGAATAAAAAATTTATTCTTTTAAACAAAAAATCATTTTTTAGGGTTTAAAGGGTGTTTGTTTCATATTTTTAAAAATCATTTTGTTAGAAAAATTATTTTTTGTTTATTATATATATTAGTATTGATATATGGAGAATCATATAAATCGGTATGGATAGAGCCGTAGAGCATCATATAAGTATAAATAATTGTTTGAGAGATAATAATGTGAGTTTGTTTGAGAGTATTTGTTTGAGAGATAATAATGGGTGCTCAATAAAAAATTTATTCTTTTAAATCAAAAATTATTTTTTAAGATTTAAAGGGTGTTTGTTTCATATTTTTAAAAAATTATTTTGTTAAAAAATTTATTTTTATTTAATATATATAAAATATTAGTAAGCCATGAAATCAAACAAACTGCCTGACTACAGTGACTAGCACCCGTAACCATCTTAGGGTTAATTTGTCTAATCCCGTACCCCTCCAGTCTAGCACCTCTTTTATATATATATATATGATAATAATGGGTGCGTTTGGTTCAATAAAAAATTTATTCTTTTAAACTAAAAATCATTTTTTAGGGTTTAAAGGGTGTTTGTTTCATATTTTAAAAAAATGATTATTTTTATTTAATATATATATATATATATATATATATATATATATATATATATTATTACTGAATATGGTTTTGCTTGAGAGGTAATAATCTGAGTTTGTTTGAGAGCATTTGTTTGAGAGATAATAATGTGTGCGTTTGATTTAATAAAAATTTTATTCTTTTAAACCAAAAATTATTTTTTTGGGTTTAAAGAGTGTTTGTTTCATAATTTTAAAAAATTATTTTGAGAGGTATATATGTATTTTTTAATTTATCATTTTTATTTTGTTCAGGAAATGTCTTCTCCCTTAGATTCAACTCAAGTAGAAGTTAACACACAGCCAAATGAAAATAACATCGCTCTAGAAAACAAAAGTCCAATTGTTGGGAGAAAAAGGAAAAAAACATCAGCTGTTTGGAATGATTTTGATGAGGTTGAAATCTCTAAAGGTGTGAAGAAAGCTGTTTGCAAATACTGTAAACTAAAAATGTCTACTGGAGGATCAGGAGCTAGCACTAGTCATTTGAAAAGACACGCTAGAAGTTGCAATCAAAAGAAGTTGCAGACGGCTGCTGAAACAAGACAAGTCATCATTCCATTTCAGCCATCAAAGTCAAGTAACCCTTTTATTAGTACCGGTGTTAGATACTCTAATGAAAAGACGAGGGAAATAATTGCAACTACTATCATGGTTCACGAATATCCTTTTAGTGTTGTAGAGGACGATATTTGGATGTGGGGCTTTCAATATGCAAACCCAGATTTTCATAAAGTTACTCATAAAACCGCAAGAAATGATTGTTTGACAATATTTAATATGGAGAAGAAAATTTTGAAGAAATCTTTAGAAAGTGTCAGCAAAATTAGTTTAACTACAGATATGTGGAAATCTAGCCATCAAGTAGTTGAATATATGGTTATCACAGGACATTTTATTGATGCAGGATGGAATCTTCAAAAAAGAGTTTTGAGTTTTGTGAAAGTACCCCCTCCAAGGCGTGGTATTGATGTGGCTGATGTTATATATAAATGTTTGAAAAATTGGGGGATTGAAAATAAAGTTTTTTCCGTATCTGTTGATAATGCTTCTTACAATGATTCATGCTTAAGATGTCTCAAAGATAATTTATCTCTAAGTAGTAAGTTAATCCTTGGTGGCTCTTTATTTCATGTTCGATGTTGTGCACACATATTGAATTTGTTAGTGCAAGACGGTCTTAGTAAAATTAAGGATACCATTTTCAATATTCGTGAAAGTGTCAAATATGTTAACCACAATGATGCAAGACTAAAGGCATTTTGTGATGTGGTTGAGCAGAAGCGCTTAAAAGAAAGGAAACTCATCATTGATTGTCCAACAAGATGGAATTCAACTTTTAATATGTTGTCAACTGCCTTGAAATTTAAGATTGCTTTTGCAGCCTACAAAGAAAGAGAGCCTCATTATCATCACGCCCCTTCACTTGAAGAATGGAACAAAATTGAGAAAGTTTGTAAACTGTTAGAAGTATTTAATGGTGCAACTCATGTGATCTCAGGTAGTTTTATCAAATGTTTATTTTTGTATTTTATTATGTCACTTTTTTATTATTTACAGTGTTTAATATCACTACTATTTTATTATTTTTGTAGGTAGTGAGTATCCGACTGCAAATTTGTATTTAGCAGAAGTTTGGAAGGTTAAACAAATACTTGATAAGGCTGATGAAGACGGAGATCTTTTTATGAAAGAAATGGTAGGTCCAATGAAAATAAAGTTTGACAAATACTGGGCGAGTGTAATATGTTGATGGCTATTGCTAGTGTTTTGGATCCTAGGTGCAAATTTCATATGGTACGTATATGTTTTCCCTTGATATATAAATCTAAAGAAGTTGTTCATGAGAAAATAAAGAAGGTCAGAAATTTATTGGAAGAATTATATGATGAGTATCTAGCTTTATCTTTGGAAGAGTCTCCGTCTCCTATTGTTAATTTGGATAGTAATAATTTATCATCGTCCCAAGAGAATGCTGCAATCGTCACTGGATTTGACGAAATTTTGAGCATTTTGCGTGAAAATGAAACTGTGTCTCCAGTAAAATCAGAATTACAAGATTATCTTGATGAAGGTATTTACGTTCCTAATACTAAATCTTTTTGTGCTTTGGACTGGTGGAGGAACAATAACATGAAATATAAGATTTTGTCTAAGATGGCTGCCGATGTACTAGCTATTCCAATCTCAACTGTGGCATCTAAGTCCACATTTAGTGCAGGAGGTAGAGTTATTGATGAATTTCGCTCTAAATTAAACGAAGAATCTGTTGAAGCTCTAATTTGTGGCGGAGATTGGTTTCGTCATAAGTATAATGTGAAGAAAAACTCAAAGGTTAATATTTTTTATCAAGTAGTATTTATTTTTATTTTTTTTTAATAATTTGCTCATTTATTTATTTATTACTTTTTAGCTTAGTATCTAACATATATGTATTTTTTCTTTTGTTTTTGAAGGTTGATAAACAAGAGATACAAATCACCTTGAAGATTTGATATCATATTTTTGTCATTCATTGGGATTTGAATGTGTTTTGTTGGCTGATATGTGTGACTGTTTATGGGGTTCATTTTGTTTTATTTGTAATTTTTGAAGGACTTTATAGAGTTTGTTAATTATGAATTCATTTTGTTTTTTGTTTTATTAGAAGGTTGTTGTATTACAAACTTATTAGTAATGATTTTATTAGATTTGATTATAATTTTATTAGTTTTTGTTGTATATAAAGGCCTAATTTAGCCTATTTAAAAAAAATGTCAAATATAACAAATAATATTTTAATGTGAATAAGGCTTTTAAATAGGCTTACAGTCCAGGCAATAATAGGTTGTAGGCCAGGCTGAGGCCGAAAAAATAGCCAATGATAGGCCGTAGGCCAGGCTTAGGCCTAAAAAATTCAATGTATGTCAGGCTCAGACCTTTTAAATCCTGGCCTGGCCTATTACCACCCCTAACTACGGTATAATAACCACTCTAAAAACCGAAGAGACTGAAAGAAAGGGGAGAAATGGCTCGAAATTAGGCGAGCATAATATAAAAGAGAGAAAAGATAAAATTGGGAAAAACATCCAACTTTGGTGTACTTCTAACAATATTTTGAAGCTCATTATATAGTGATGGAAGCAAACTCATATTTTTTTTCTAAGCAATGTGAGACTTTATTATGTATAGATTTGAAACTACTCAAAATACTAGAGTTTTCCAATGTGGGATTTTAAAATTATTTTTTTCCAATGTGGGACTTGAATTTTAAAACAAGTTTCTTTCCACTTAAATTTACAAGAAATATTTCTTTCCAATGTGAGACTCCAATAAATTATTAAATTCACACAATAACATACTTATTTTCCAACATATTTTATTAGCAATAGACTCAAATAATGACCATAACATCCCCACATCTAAAATATGTGAAGGAAGCATACACCCACAAGGGTCATTAATGAAAATTAGACTACCATTATGAACGAGCTTACTTATTCCTCAACTAAGAACATCCCCGTCTAACCAAAAGAGAAGGGAAAAGAGAGGATCACCATGTCGCATTCTTCTGTTACAAGAAAAATACTAAGTGGCTTTACCATTGACTAAAATGAAAAGTTTAGTTGACTTAAAAATCACATCAATCCAATCGCAAAAAGTTTGATGGAAACCAAAAGAGGCAAGCACTTGAGAAAGAAACTGCCAATCAATAGGAACAACAATTTTAAGAGCAAGATTATCACCAAAGTTCCTTTAATGCAAGAGATTAACAGCTTCATAAGTCAAACAAATACAATATGAGATATGTCTACCCTAGATGAAAACATGTTGATTAGGAGAAATAATGGTGGGAGCGATTTTAGCTAATCTATATGCTAGAAATTCGTCATAGAGATTGGTATATAGTTTTCCACTTTATCCGCCTCAAGAACTTTTGGAATAAGTGTACAATATTACCAATCCAGTTAGGCATATATAATTCATCGTGGTTGAAAAATTTGAACCACAACCTTTATACACGTCATTACTAATAATATCACAAAACAGTAACGGTGAGTACACTTGGAAGCACAAAACAAGTGTTTAAAGTATCCCACAACATGAGACTTAATATTAGAAGAGTCACATAAAATAACCTCTCTATGTTTAAGAGAAGAAATTTGCTTTATGATATATCAAACTTTGGTCATCTGATGAAAAAACTTTGTATTCAAGTCACCATGTAAATACTAGTTTTATCCTGGATTTATTCCTCCAATGAAACTCTTGATAGTCCAAAAAAATTTCTAAACGTATTCATGGTCTTGTATATTAGTATTAGGCTCTGTTTATTAATGCAAACGAAAGGGGTTATAGCTATTGGAAAAAATCAAAGATAATTAGAGATAATTATCTCAACAATACATAATATTTTGCCGTCACTTGTGCAGATAAATATCCAAACTGGAAACATAATTTCACAGAGCAAAAATAACTAGCAGGAAATTAAATATGAGACAAATACAATTTTTAACGTGAAAAACTTCTCTCAAATTGAGATATAAAAATTATGGGACTTAGTCTAGTAAAAACTTCCACTATAATAATTAATGGATACACCAAAGTCTTTCTACTAACAATAAGGAACATCAATCAACAATTACAACCTTATAACAAACTTCCACTAAAGTGGGTATGCCAAAGTAACTCTCGTAGACGGTAAAACTACTCACTATATTAAAATAACAAACTCAAGTGGTATGAATAACATTCTAAATTTGTAGATCAAATAGAGTAAGTTTGCTACACACATGTTACCACCACCGGAACCAAATCATTTTCTCTTCTCCCCCCACGACTCAAGTGGGAAGGTACTCCTCAACCATGTCGGCCTTCTTTCTACAATGTATCATCTTCGACACATACAAGGTCTTTGTCATCATATCTGAACCATTCTCATCAGTATGAATCTTCTCAATTAAAAATGACTTTATTTCCAATGCATCTTGTATCCCATAATATCGCACTTAAATATGATTCGGTAGTGGATAAAGTAACACACATTTGTAACATTAATTGTCAAGACACAACTCCCCCTGTGAACGTCATCATATAACCAGAAGTAGATTTTCTAGAATCAAGATCACCTGCCATATATGCATTTGTGTAGTCATCCAACAAAAATTCACCACCTCCATAGCATAAACACACTTTGGAAGTGCCTTTGAGGTATCTAAGAATCCACTTCACTGCTTGCCAATGATTTTTTCCAAGATTATAGATAAACCGACTAACAACTCCAACTGTATGAGCAATATCTAGCCTTGTGCATACCATAATATACATCAAACTACCAATTGTGGATGCATAAGGAACCTTATTCATCTCTTCTTTGTCTTTCTCACTTGTAGGACATTGATCAGAATTTAATTTAAAATGAGCAGCAAGTGGAGTACTAACAGGTTTGCAATTGCTCATGTTGAATCTCTCTAAAACTTTCTCAATGTAATTGTGTTGAGACAACCACAATTTATTATTCTTCTTGTCACGAGTAATTTTCATGCCCATAATTTGTTTTCCAGGACCCAAGTCTTTCATTGCAAACGACTTGTTCAAATCTTTCTTTAAAAATTGAATCTTCTTAGTATCATGACCAACAACCAACATGTCATCCACATATAACCAGAGAATAATATAATCACCATTAGAGAATTTCTTGATAAAAACACAATGGTCTGAACTAGTTTTACCATACCCATGTTTCTCTATGAAAGAATCAAACTTCTTGTACCATTGTCGAGGTGCTTGTTTGAGCCCATACAATATTTTCTTCAATTTACACACAAGTTGTTCTTTACCTTTGACTTCGAAACCCTCTGGTTTCTCCATATAGATCTTTTACTCCAAATCACCATGAAGGAATGTAGTTTTCACATCAAGTTGTTCAACTTCTAGGTTCAAACTAGCTGCTAACCCATGCACAACTCGGATAGAGGACATCTTCCCCACAAGTGAAAAAAATTCATCAAAGTCAATACCTTTTCTCTGATTAAAACCTTTCACAACCAATCTTTCTTTGTATCTTGGTTGAGAACTATTCTCTTCTGCCTTTATCTTGTATTCCCATTTGTTTTTGAGTGCTTTTATGCCATTAGGCAATTTTACCAAATCAAATGTGTGATTCTCATGCAAGGAATTCATCTCTTCTTGCATGGCCTTCAACCACTTTTCTTTATCGACATTTGTAATAGCTTTTTAATAGTACTCTCGCTCTCCACTATCAGTGATCATCATATACTCATGTGGAGGATATCTTTGAGAAGGTTGATGTTCTCAAGTAGATATTCTCAACTCAAAGTCGACTAGTGGCTCAGTTGGAACATGCCCATCATGTTGAGGTACGTGATCATCAGTTACATTCTCATCATCTACCTGTATATCTCCCCAACCAACAAGAGTTTCTACAAGGGGGTTAGGCGCAACATCAATGTAACTTCTGGAATTTGATTTATGTTTTTCAGCTTTATCAAAATCTTCAATAGTCTAGTCTTTAAGAAATATCACATCTCGGCTTCTGATAATTTTCTTGTCTACCAGACCCCACAATCTATAACCAAATTCTTCATCACCATAACCGATGAATACACATTGTTTGGATTTACTGTCAAGCTTGAACCTTTCATCTCTTGGAACGTAAACAAAGCATCTGCAGCCAAAAACTCTCAAATGACAGCAAAAGACATCTTTCTCTATCCACACTCTATTTGGAACATCACTATCAAGTGGAATAGAAGGAGAAAGATTGATTAAATCCACTACAGTTTTTATTGTTTCACCCCAAAAGGATTTCGATAATTTTGAATGAGAGAACATACATATGATTTTCTCATTAATTGTATGGTTCATTCTCTCTGCAACACCATTATGCTGAGGTGTCTTTGGAACTGTTTTCCAAGCTTAATACCATGTTCTCTATAATACTCTTCAAATGGAACTCTATATTCACCATCATTATCTGATCAAATACATTTCAATTTCCTTCGCTTCTCTCTTTCAACACTTGCATGAAAGTACTTGAAGACTTCAAGTACCTGATCTTTAGATTTTAAAGGAAAGACCCGCACTTTTCTAGAGTGGTTGTCAATAAAAGTAACAAAATATAATGCATCACCAAGAGATTTACTTTCCATCATACAAACATCATTATGAACTAAATCAAGAATATTTTTCCTCATATGAGGAATAATATTATAAAAAGAAACTCTATGTGGTTTTCCAGCAAAACAATGAGTGCAAGAAGAAAATTTTTCTTCGCATGTATATTAAGTCTTTTCTCACTCAAGTGACCGAGGTGCATATGCCATAAATCAGAAAATGCATCTTCAATTGCATTCCCTTTTTCCTTGCATAACTTCATAGGCATCTTATAGAGAGAAGTGGAACTTTGTTCCTTTGCAATCATTAGGGATCATTTGGTGATTTTAAACACACCACCACCACCAAAGTAAGTGTGATAACCATCAATATCCAAGGCTTTCACCGAAATCAAATTGAGACAAGTATCAAGAACATGTCTAATAATCCCATTTTTACCATGCCAAAATCACCAGCATTGTAACATGAGAAGAAATCACGCATAGGAGTAACATGATATGAGGCACCCGAATCAATAATCGAAGTTGAATCCTAATATGCAACATTTATGGAATTATCATCACAATCAATGTAGACATTACTAACAGATGCAACTGTTGTTGTATCGTTTTCCTTCTCTTTGTCTTCATCTCTTTCCCATGATTAATCTCTCTTAAGGAACCTGTAATTTCTTTTTATGTGACCCGTTTTGCCACAATGAGAGCATACCACTTCTTTTCTAGTCCTCGACTTGCTTCTTGCCTTGCTACGACTTTTAGAGTTGTCACGTCTATAGAAGTTTCTAGATCGACTTCTCCCCCGTAACTCTGTAACTAGTGCTTCTGAATTTAAGGAAGAACCAATCAAACCATGTTCCTTTCTTCATGCATCTTCATTCAACATGCTCTCTTTAATTGTTGATATTTTCAACTTTCCACTTGGAGCTAAATTGGTCAATGTCACAACAAGGACTTCCCAATTATCAGACAAAGAACTCAACAATAACAATGCTTGCAACTCATCATCTAATTTAATTTATGTGGTTGTCAACTGATTCACTGTATTCTGAAAAATATATGCTCTGCCATTGAATCTTCATCTTTGTATTTCATATTCACCAACTTCCAAATCAAGAATACTTTATTTTACACATTCAATCGTTCATACAACTCTTTTAATTTTTCCCACATTTTGTTAGAATCTATTTCAATTTCAACATGTGCATATACACTCAGATATAACCACTGCCTGATCAACGCCACTTCTTGTCTATTCATCTTCTTCCAATCAGTGTCAGATTTATCTGCGGGTTTGGCAGTGTTACGCTCAATAGGATCCTACAAATCTTTAGTGTATAACATGTCTTCCATGAGAGTCTTCCAGGGTGTGTAATTAGAAAAGTTGAGTTTAATCATATTCGGACCTTTATTTTCCTTCTCCATTTAAATGTACAAATCAAATCAATCGAGCTCTAGATACCACTTTGTTGGGAAAAACCAAAGATAGTTGGAGATAATTATCTCAATAATGCAGAATATTTTTCCCTCACATGTGCAGATAAATGTCCAAACAGAAAATAAAATTCCACAAAGCAAAAATAATTGGCAGAAAATTAAATGAGACACACAATTTTTAACGTAGAAAACTTTCTTCAAATTGAGAATAAAAACCACATGACCTAATCTAGTAAAAACTTCCATTATAATAATTAATGGGTACACCAGAGTCTTCCTAATAACACTAAGGAACATCAATCAACAATAACAATCTTATAACAATATTCCACTAAAGAGGGTATGCCAAAGTAACTCTCAGATAAGGTAAAACTACTCAAACTGTATATTAAAATAACAAACTCAATGGTAGAAATAATATACTAAATTTGTAGATCATACGGAGTAAGTTGCTACACACCTGTTACAACCACCGAAATCAGACCCTTTTCTCTTCTATGTTCTGTCGTGATTGCTTTTCCTTTGCTTTCAGCACTATTCTCATTCATGCTTTTTAGGGATTTCTAAATCCCTTTTATTTCCTTCATATGGGTCTAGCCCAATAATACTATATATTCTCTTTTTTTTTTTCAATAATAACAATATTAATACTAATAATAATAATAATAATAATAATAATAATAATAATAATAATAATAATAATAATAATAAAATTTGGTGGGTTCTACTTTGAGAGTGAGTCCACCCAACAATAGCTTATAAGCTATAAGTTTTGTTTGACAACAGTTATTTATGAGTTTATAGCTTGTTGTATTTTTTTATCAACTAATACAAGTAATTTATGAACTTATAGTTTATTATTTTACTTTCAATTTTACCCTTATTATTCTAACTAAAATCCTTATTTTACTCATCAATAGAATTTTAATTAATAAAAATTGAATTTAATTACTATTTTAAAAATATTTTAAGCATTAATTGATAAAATTTATTTTTAATTAAAAAAAAATTATGTCATTTTACATTTTAAATTAATTGAACTACTAATTTATTAAACATTCAATTACCGTAACTACAGTTAACTATCAGTTATAAATTATTTGATGTAAGCTAATTTACACGTGAAGACACAACACGTTTGGAAAATTGAATTGAACTTGTGTATGTGTTTTACTGATTTGTTTTTCTCTTGTATGCTACATGTTTGGATAATAAATGAATTTTAGTTTTTGTCAAATTCGTATCATTCTGATTTGTTTTTGTCTTCTATTCTATAAGTTGGGAGATAAATTAATTTTAGCTTTTGTCAAATTCATATCATCAATCTGATAAACTTTATAGTTGTTCTAATCTATGATTTATTGGTTTAGATATTTAATAAAAGGGTTAATACTAATTTTAAACAATGTAATATGAGACAAGTATAATTTTAATTTTTGTAAAAGTATATATATTTTTATTTTATTTCTATTATTTAATATTATTTCACTACTAGTCTTTAGTGTATCTAAACGTAAAATATTCAAGATGCGTTAAACACAATCAAAAGTTTTTAGTTTTTTAGTGTATCAAAACATAAAATATTCAAGATGCGTCAAATATAATCAACAACTTTTAAAATGATGTGGTATCTAACCTAATATTTTATATCAAAATAACTGTAATAAAAGACTTATTTGTTGAGGGTGACGAGGAGATTCTATTTTTAAACTTTGTTTCGTCGAGAAAGGCCTATAGTGGTCAGAAAACAATTGTGAAAGTATCAAAAATTAATTTGACAGATTTGAAAAAACAAATTTGGATTTTGTAGAGAAGAATGTGGTAAACGCAAAAGTGGTGATAGCATAACCAGAGGAGCTGGGAAGGAGTTACAAAATGGTTGAAAAAGTGATAAAATACTGTTATGCATATCTTTATTTTGTGAAGAAAGAAATGGAAGACTATAAAAAGAATAGGACGTGAGAGAGAATGAAAGAAATATTTTGTAAGCATACTTTAATTCATTTAGGGTTTTTAAACAATCTTATGCAACCAATAAATGTATTTGTGTCATTGGAATAATATTTAGGTCATTTGCGTCTTTCCTAAGCTTATTCTAATCCATTTGGGGTTTTTAACCCATCTTATACATCCAAGTTTTTAACCAATCATATGTATCTAATAAGTGTGTTTGTGTCACTAGATTAATATTTATGTCATTTTCGTCCTCCCTAGGCTTATTCTGATTCATTTAGGATTTTTAATCAATCTTATGCATCTAATAAGTGTGTCTGTGTCATTGGATTAACATTTAGGTCATTTTCCTCCCTAGGCTTATTCTAATCCATTTAGGGTTTTTAACCAATCTTATGCATCCAATAAATGTGTTTGTGTCATTGGATTAACATTTATGTCATTTTTCTCCCTAGGCTTATTCTAATCCATTTAGGGTTTTTAACCAATCTTATGCATCCAATAAGTGTGTTTGTGTCATTGGATTAATCAAGTGTGTTTGTGGCATTGAATTAATCAAGTGTGTTTGTGGCATTGGATACTAATCCAATGACACAAACGCACTTATTGGATGCACAAGATTATTGTGTACTCATTGTGTGTCGTATGTATGTTTTTGGGTTTTTTCTTGGCAAATGTTTGAGTGTATATGCTATTTAGTTTCTGAAATTATAAGTGCCGGTCAAATTATTTTTAATTTTTGAATTGATAAATATATCTTTAACATTGTAAAATATCAATCAAAATAGTATGTGTTAATTTTTGTTGTTAAATATTTTGATTTGATATTGTAATTGAACATGTGTTTATTCATGTTGATCCTACATCAATTTCATCTTCCCAAATACAAATTTGTCGATGAAATTTAGTCATCTCATAGATAAATTTTTGAGTAATTGTAAATGTGCATATAGTTCATGAAATATTAAAATTTCAAAGAAAAGATTAGTCTACGTTGTGATGACATTGATATGGGACAAATGTAGAGGGACCAAATATTCAATTATCATGTCAAATTATAATCTCTAACAGTAAAAGTTTAAATATAAACTACTTTGATTATTATTTTATAATTATAAAATATATTTGTCAATTTGCAAAATTCAAGAATTATTTTATTTACGTTTATAATTTGAAGCACCAATTTACCTATTCACTCATACTTATTTACATGTATAAAAAGCCAAAAAATTTACATCTTTCCAAATGAACAAGTATTTTTCCACATCAAAGTAGAAGAATGTTATATGATATGGATGAAATAAAAATAAAATAAAAAAGTTATAGAAACTAAAATTATATGTCTCAGATTTTAGAGAAAAAAACTATTAACCTTTAATATAGTAATTTGATATATTAATTGTTATTTTGATTTCTTGGGGTTTTAAGACTTTCCTAGGAACTTTAAGATTATGACACATGAATGATTATCATTCAATGATCATAGACATAATAGGTTATTTAAGTGTAATGTTTTCTTTTGTGGTAATCGTTGAATGAAGAAAATAATGTTTTTAATGTGTAGCTATTTTTGTTTTTTGAAGAGGAAAAACTCCTAACATTTTCGTTAATTAATAATGATTTGTTCAATACAATGTCGTATTTCTACAAAAATTTAAAAACTAACTACAGATATGACCGCCTGTTCAAGTGCATCAAAAACCTCACTCGCTTGTCTCTTGATAAACACCCCACGCGAGTTTCTATAATTCAAGTTAAAAAGGGGATTTACAAGATTTTATACTATCACTTTCTCATCCACTTCAGAAAGTGAAAGTTAATGCTATAACAAACAAGGGCAAAAGACTCATGGATTTTAGGCTGCAAACGCAATTCCTTTTGAAGTAAAGTTATATGTATTGAGTGTCCTTTATTTTTTCTTCCACCAAAATCTCCAAGAACATGCCGATGTGGTAGGGGTGGAGGTAGATTCATATCTTCCGACCCAATATAAGACTCACTAGGTGGAAGTTCGGTAAAAAATGCTTATTTCCTTGCCAAAAGCAATCTTGAATTTTCCCCTACATGCACAATACCTTAAGCATCAGAAAAATTACCAAAAAGAATTAACGACAATAAACAACATGTAAGAACCATCACCATGTATCTAGAATTTGGAAATAAATTTATACATTTTAATATTTCAAAAGTAGCCATATAAAATATCATCAGTAAAAACTTAAAATGTAATTGTAACTATATATAATACATAGTATACAAACATAATATGATGTACACAATAAAAAATCAGATTACAAATTATAACAACATCACTACATAGCTCTATCCTTTGTTGCTTGAACTCCCAACCTCAATGCCTCTTATATGCTATAATACATAAAAATAGGGGAAGAGATAATAATCTCAGTGAGTTCTATAAAAGAGGAGAGACAATTAGAAATAATTTACCTTAAATGTAATGAAAAACCACTACAAGAAAAACACCATTTTGTGGCCAACTTTATAAATATTTTGTCGCCAAATAAAACCCTCACAAATTAGTGACCGAAAAAGCCCTCACAAATGCCAAAATTGAAATTGGTCTTTATTTGTGGCTGAAAAAGCCCTCACAAATTTTTAAATATTTAACTGGATTTTGTGGCTGCCTAAGCCCTCACAAAATCACACAGCCACAAAATCCAGTTAAATATTTAAGGATTTTGTGAGGGCTTTTACAGCCACAAAAAATCAATTTGTGAGGGCCAAATCCGTCACAAAGGACTGACGTGACCAGTGGCATTTGTGGCTGCAAAGGCCGCCACAAAGGAATACGCACGTGGACTTTGTGGCTGCAAAGGCCGCCACAAAATTTTAAACCTACGTGGACTTTGTGGCTGCTTTGGCCGCCACAAATGCTCAAGGTAACACTATATATATTTTTCTTCCCTCCTCCTTCATTTTTTCACATCCAACTTCTCTCTAAAATCTCATTCTAACTATTCTCTCCTCCTTCTCTCTACACAAAATATTTTGTTATTAATTTAAATATTTTATTATTAATATTTTATTATTTAAATTAATCTTTAATTTAATTATTAATCTTTAATTTTAATTTAAATATTTTATTTTAAATTTTTAATTAAATTAAGATTAGTTTATTATATATTAAATTTAATTTATAATTACATTATATTTTAAATTTAATTTAAATTTAAATTTAATTATATTTTAAATTTAATTTAAATTTAAATTTAATTATATTTTAAATTTAATTTAAATTTTAATATTATATTTATATTAATTTATTATATATAATATTATAATAAACTATTAATTTTGAATTTAAAAATTAATTTATTAAATACGTATTATTTTGTGGCGGCCTAAACCCTCACAAAATATATTATTTTTTAATCATGATGGCATTTGTGGCGGCCAAAAGCCCTCACAAAGGAGGGAGGGAATTTGTGGCGGCCTGGGCCCTCACAAAGGTCCAATCAAAAAAATTCAGTCTGTTCTTTGTGGCGGCCTACGCCCTCACAAAGGCAGACTTTTGTGGCTACAAAAGCCCTCACAAATGCCTGTCTTTTGTGGCTGCAAAAGCCCTCACAAATGCCAACCTGTTTCAGGCACTTTGTGGCTGCAAAAGCCCTCACAAAATTTTGTGACCAGCTTCTTTGTGGCTGCCAAAAGCCCTCACAAAATCCACCTTTGTGGCTGCTATTTGCCCTTTGTGAGGGCTTTTGGCCCTCACAAAATCCATCATTTTTTGTAGCGAACATGATATGAATATGTAGTGTATTTTTCTTTAAAACAATCTTTCAACTTTACCTTTCTTTAAAGTAAGAAAATAACATATGCCTCTTTTTTCCTTAAAGAATGGAAAATGAATGTCCTATTTCTTTTCCTTAGAGTATGGAAAAGTTTCCCAATTATCTTGACGTAGGTCGCCAAGATAATTGAGACCTCTTGGTCAAGTTGGTTTGACCATGATCCCAAATTGACGTCCCGATTCGTTATTCCTTTACTCATTGTTTCATTGTTGAAACAATCCTCAAATATCCCACCATGTATTTGAGCCATGAATGTCATGATTGGATGAATGCAATACACATCAAATGCTATGTATTCAATGTATGTTTCCTTCATACAATTTGAAATATGAAACCAATAGTGTATTAGAAATAGCAGCCATCTTAATTATTAATCAATTTTAACCACAAAATGGTAATTAATCATTTGCTTAATTTGAAATCTGAACTTTAAATTCTACATTTCAGTAGAGAATCTTGGATTATAGTCAACATGGTCAGAAGAAACATGACTAAAGTCACAGTTAGAGGAAACATGACCAAAGACAGGATAAGAAACAACGTGATCAAAGGCAGAATCAGAAACAACATGAACAGAGATAGAATCTGAAATTGCATGATCATAGGCAGAATTAGAAACAACGTGATTAGAGGCAGAATCAGAAACAACATGATCAAAGGTAGAATCAGAAATAGAATGTCAAAGGAAAAATTAGAAACAACATGATCAAAGGAAAAATTAGAAACAACATGAATAGAGGCAAAATCAGAAACAACATGATCATAGACATAATTAGAAACAACATGATTAGAGGCAGAATCAGAAACAACATGATCAAAGGTAGAATCAAAAATAGAATGTCAGAGGCAAAATCAAAAACAACATGATCAAAGGAAAAATTAGAAACAAAATGAACATAGGCAGAATCAGAAACAACATGATCAGAGGAATAGATAGAAGAAGGAAATCAGAGACAAAAGAGAAGGAAATTAGGGCAAAATAATAACGAGAATTAGAAGTAGAACAACATGTGTAGGAAATCTAGGAACACATTAATTCTATATTTCACCTATCACAATTAATTATATTTCCTGGGGTTCTTAACACGTCTGAATCATCACACCAACATAAGCAGAAATGATGATTTTGAAAAGAGTTAAATGCATACTTTTCAACATTTCCTGCTTGTTAAAACACATAGTTTCCTCTCACTCTCAATTTTTAATAAAAACCCAACATCAAACCTAGAAAATCATGGCTATAGTAAATGAGATTTTAACTAAATCTAGAAAACCCACATGCAAAAGTAAAGCTTTTTCTAAGAAAAGAACTCAAAAAAATTTCTAAGGATAATCTCCTTTAACTCGAGATGATTTATGGAAGATTCCTACTCTATCAGCTTTCAATTTCTTTAGTCTCTTATGTCTTGTGTCAGCTTTGGGGTTCTCCATTTTCTCTTTATCCCCTTTTAGTACTACTTTTGGTTGATTCTTGGAGATTCAGGGAAGGAAATAAACACACAAGGGGCCGAGTAGATTGAGAAGACTTCAGAGAACTTTTGTCTTTGAAAGATTTTGCAAAGAAGAAGAAATTTTTTGAATGTGGGAGACTATAAACAATACTTGGTGTTGGTTGTGTTTTAGAATGTTTTGAGAGAAAGTGGAATTTTTTGGTGGAAAGGTGGTCAGTTCCTTCTTTGACACTTGGACTTGTTAATACCATTACTTTCTGACTCTACCTTGATCCTAAATTAATATTACTAAAAACACAACATTAACAATTACTAAAATCTCTAGAAATTCTAAATATTTCTAAGATAGTAGAGTCCATGAGACGATCAAGCATTCCTCCAAACCCATAGGAAATCACACTTCCAATATCCTAATAATCCACTTATTATTTTACCATCCCAAAACCAAAACCTAAGAAAACCAGACTTTCAATGCAAAACCAGAATTACCAAACTGTCTCAATTTCTGCAAAGAAATTACACTAAAGGATGATATTATACTATCAAGGATTGTGTTGTACTATCAAGGATTATATTTATTTATTAAAATTGGAGAAAAAGTTTTTGAATTATGAATGATTGTCAAACTAACAAAAGGAAAAAGATTGAACTTTATAATGATAAAAATGTTAGGGATGAACTTCACTTTATATATATATATATATATATATCAAGTCATTTTCTTACACATCTTTTATTTATTATGTGATGAACCATTCATAAGAAAAAAAATTATAGTCATTTTTAAAAGAAAATAAATATTTTTAGGTAATGCTTTGGATCAAAATTTGGGGCGTTATAAAAACTGCACATTTCTAGGTGACAACTTAATCTCTTGGTCAAGTAAGAAACAAAGCACAAATGTCATGTCTACAACAGAAGTTGAGTACATTTCAACAGTTTGGTGTAGCTCTCAATTACTTTGGATGAAACATCAATTTGTAGACTTAAAAATCCTAGAAACCATCATTCTCATTTATTGTGAAAACACTTCTATCATTTACCTAACCAAAAACCCTATACTTAATTCTAGAGCTAAACACATAGAAACCAAACACCATTTCATTAAAGGCTTTGTTCAAAAAGGTGTGCTTAATATCCAATTTATAGACACCGAACATCAGTGGACTAGCATATTCACCAAACCATTAGCTGAAGATAGGTTTGATTTCATTAAGAAAAACTTAAACCTTATTCTTTTACCTAATTGATGTTGTGTCAACCTTAGAGTAGTTTAGTTTCATACTTCAAATAAATTTTATGTTTTATGTAAATGTTATTTTCATTCTATTAAAAAATAAGGGAAGATAATTGTAAATGTTATCAAATAAATTTTATGTTTAGCTGAAGATAATGAACTTTTGATGTAAATAAAAAAAAAATTGTTCAAATGTTATTGATCCACTCTTAAAAGTGAATGCAGCAACACAGTCTTGGTTGTTCACACTATTACATTTTTTTCACCATAAGTAAAAAAATATTAAAAATAATAAAAATGAAATAGGTGGAAAAAGTAATAAAATTAATGAACTATTTTTTTTTTTTTTTTTAATTCTTGTGGAGGCAAAGATGATTAGACTCAGACTTTGTAGTTGTCATTCACCTAAAGAGAAAAAGGTAAAGGACAACGATTGTCATTCACCTAAATGAGGATTTGATTCACCTTATCAAGGAAAATGGGATTTGATAACCTATACCAACAATCACTTAAAACTAAAGAGAAAAAGATCGAGACACATTTTGATAAGGACAACAGTGATTTCAATTATGTTAATGTGGACGTTGGTCGACCAACTTATTCGAGATGGTCAAGGAATCAATTTTAATAATAATAATAATAATAATAATAATAATAATAATAATAATAATAATAATAATTTATCTTTAAGAATATGCTATATTTTAATCATAATAAATTTCTTATATTTTTTATTGTTTAAATAATTATCAAAATCTAAAACAACTAAATTTCTTAATACTTAAAGGATATGCTATAACATCCATAGGACATGACATTAACTATTCCTACAAGGATAATCCAAACTTAGATAAACATATCATAACTATTCCAACTAGGAATAAGATATTCCAGAACCCAAACAGCTTAATCCCAAATCTATTATTAAACACAAAGACCAAATCTTCAATAACACAACTTAATTCCCAATTTATAAGAATACATTGTAAATAAATTATTACAACAATCACAAAAAAGTCAGTTCATTCTGCATTCAACAAGAGAAAAGCAGTGGCCAATATAGAATCTGTCATTTACTCACCATCCCAGCGTTCTTCAACTGTTTTGTACCCAGGTGGAATCTGTCTCTTACTCACCATCCCAGAGTTCTTCAATTGTTTTGTACCCAGGAGATGTCTCGCTAACAAATTCTCTTCCAGGAACTACTCTTTCCTGTGTTAGTAAATGAGAAAGATGAAATGAAACAATGTCTTGCTAACAAATTCGGTGCAGTTGACACCCTCTGACTACACTACAATCGTAACATTTGGACTGTCCAATCAAAATGGGACAATCCAAATTTTAAGCTCAAATTTTAGATTTAAAAAAATTAAAATCCAAACTTGAAAACTGAACCTTGCAATATCAAAGATTAGATAGTCTAGATGTACTGACTACAGTCCAGTTGGCTTCTAACTTTAGAATTGATTACAATCTGAAATATCAATGCTACCTAAAGGCTAATATTTCTAGCTTCTATTGTAACATATGATCAATTCTCAAATTTATTAACATATATACACACACACAAAAGCAATTCTAATCCAAATATAAATAGATAAAAATCATTTTTTCATTAATTTATTTAAACATAAATCGCTTTATGTTTTTAATTTAATTTCAACTAAAATCAATTTCATAAAACTAATTCAGTCACAATTAATTTTTGACATCACAAAACCAAACACACACAAAGACTAAACAAAACATTTTTCCTATAGTTGGAGTGAGCTACAATTAAATCCTTTCTAACAGTTTGATCTTTGAATTATACTCATCCTTAGATTTTCTCTACTTCTAACAATTAGAACATTGGCTTAAATAATTTGTTAGTCCCTATAATATACACCTATTTTAGTCCCTAAAACAAGAACATTTTCGTTGATACTCATTATTTTGATTATAGTCCTTGTATTATTTGAACCATGTTGTATTAGAATAGTTGGTCTATTTGTATTTGGCTCATGTGTCAGTCTGTAACATTTTTCAGTTTTATTTATCAGTCAGCCTCAGCTTCACCAGCCAGCCTATGCCAGTTAGCTCCACCAATCTGCCAACCTGCTCATCAGTCTACCAATTAGCCAGCTTGCTCATTTGTCTACCAGTCAACCAGATTGCTCATGAGCTCACGGGTATGTGTCTGCTTGCCAGGCTCCCACTCAGCTTTTTAGTTACTTGTCAGTGAAGCAAATTATGAGTTTGCTTGTAATAACTTATAGGAATATGATGTTTGAAGAACTCATCATTCCTTATAGTCCAATCAAATCAAATTTAAAGTATCGGGACTGCATTCCTATTAATACAAGTTAACCTACTGATATTGAGCTGCATAAAGCTCATTTTGATCATGATTTGGAGGGGGGGCATGCCCTAAGCTTACAAACTTATGAACCTGAGCAAGGTAATGATGACATTGCTCAGCAGGACCAAGATAATAATGACAATCAGCACATAAGAAGATCAGAAAGGGAGAGGCATCAAACAGCCTATCTAACAAATTATGAGTGCCAAATTACAAGTCACTCAACAATCAAACCAGGTGCACCCTATGCTATTTGTAATTATGTTTCTTATGCTAATTTATCCCTTCTTACAAGGAGTTTTCTCTGTCTATCTGAAATGAAACTGAACCATAGAATTATGAGGAGGCAAGTAAGCATCAATGCTGGAATGAAGACATGGGAAAAGAATTGAAGGCTCTGGAAACCAACAACACAAGAGAGATTGTGGACCTTCCCCTTGGAGTCAAACCTATAGGGAACAAGCGGATTTACAAAATCAAAAGAAAGCAAGATGGGACTATAGACTGATACAAAGCAAGGCTTGTGGTAAAAGAATATAACCAAAGAGGAGGACTGGACTACCTTGACACCTTCAGTCCAATCACTAAAATGACAACTATTAGAGTTTCTATTGGCTTTAGCATCCATTTTTAACTGGCATCTTCACCAACTTGGCATCAACAAGGCATTCTTACATGGAGACCTACATGAAGAAGTACACATGAAGCTACCGTATGGAATTACTGCCAACAAAACAAGCCAAGTGTGCAAGCTAATCAAATGATTGTATGGTTTAAAGCAGGCTAGTAGGCAGTGGCGTGAGAAGTTGTTTTCTATATTACTGAGTTATGGTTTTCACCAAGCATCATTAGATCATTCCCTTATCATCAAACCTAACTCAAATACTTTCACATCTTTGGCTATTTATGTGGATAATGTGATCCTAGTTGGGAACAGTTTGACTGAGTTTCAGCATATTAAGGATAGGTTGCAGAACCTCTTTGGCATCAAGGACTTGGGAACCTTGAAGTTTATCCTAGGGTTAGAAGTGGCACAATCAAAGGGTGGCATCTCTCTTTATCAAAGAAACAGGTATGCTAGTCAGCAAACCTGCTTCAACACCAATGGAGTTTTCTCTAAGATTACAACAACAAGATTGGTCACCTAGTATAGATGCTACTAAATACATGAGACTTATTGGAAAACTAATATACTTGACAACCACAAGACCATACATCACTTTTGCAGTCCAACAACTCAGTCAGTACATGGCAAGTCCTAGTTAGACACATTATCAAGCAACAATTAGGGTCCTTAGATACTTAAAAAAGGCACCAGGGAAGGGTCTCTATTTTCCCATAAATTATGAAGTAAAGCTCACTGGCTTCACAGATGCAGATTGGGCCACATGCAAAGATTTTAGGAGGTCTATATCAGGATATTGTTTCTTTCCTGGGCATTCCCTCATTTGTTGGAAGTTAAAGAAACAAGTTATAGTGACAAAATCAACTTCAGAGGCAGAAAGTAGGGCTTTAGCATTAGGAACTTGTGAGATGGCAGATACAATGGCTAATCTATCCTTTCGGTGACCTCCATATCAATTTAAGGCAAACAACATTGTTATTTTGTGACAACCAGTCTTTCATGAGAGAACCAAACATTTGGAAATAGACTGCCATATTGTGAGGTAAAAGTCTCAAGATAGATCCTTAAATTAATGCCTATCTCCAGTGACAAGCAAACGTCTGACCTATTCACCAAGAGCTTGTTCCCAAACTACAACAATTTTGTTACTAAGCTTGGTTTACTTGATATTTATCAAGCTCCAGCTTATGAGGGGGTATTAGAATAAATGGTCTATTTGTATTTGGCTCATGTGCCAATCTCAATCATTTTTCAGTTTTACTAGTCAGTCAGCTTCACCAACTAGCCTGCTAGCTCCACCAACTAGCCTGCTAGCTCCACCAGTCTGCCAGCTTACTCATGGGCTCACGAGTATGTGTCTATCTGCTTGCCAGTCTCCCAGTCAACTTGTTAGTTACTTGTCAGTCAAGCTAACTGTGAGCTTGCTTGTAATAGCTTATAGGATAGTTGTCCTAGGTTGTTAGTAGTTAGTTATTTTTGTTATGGTAGTTACACATCCTCTCATCTCTGTTCTCTTATTGTATATAAAGAGATTGATATGTTACATTGTAAAGCAATTCATTTCATTTTTCAATATATGAGGAATTATTCAGTAAAATAGTTTCATCTTGTTTCATAATACATTGAATTAGTTCTTGTAATATCTGAATTATATTGATTTAGTCCCCAAATTATGACATGTGGGACTAACTCAATATGAATCTAATCAATTTTCTTGAGGGACTAGAACCAAACAAAGTGAACCAAATCAACCAAAACAATTGTAGACTAAAACAAAACTGTTGCATATAGCATGACCTGAAAAGGTTATATAAGTCTACAATATTTTCCTTGTAGATAAACTGATTTTAAAATGTCATACTTGTCTAGCAATGAAAATGTTATAGAAAAAAATATTAAAAACACTTCGTAATTCAGCCATATAAGTTGACCATAAGATTCATTTAAATGACTTGCCTGCTCAATTTCATTGAAGTTGGGTAGCAAATCTTCTGGTATAGACCAGTCAAATAGATCAATGTTTTCTTTGATCCTCGTCGTATTTGTGCTCTTTGGAAGTACACTGTGACCCATTTGTAGTCCCCATCGAAGGGCTATCTGCGCTGGAGTCTTCCCTAACTTCTCAGCAATCGTGTGCAGAACTCGATTTTGAAGAATATTACTCTCATGTCCTTTACCTAATGGAGAATAACCCTGAATAAGAACATTGGTAAGTATAAGTAGATCAGAATCTTGAAAGTTTTTCTTAAGTTATACTCAACTTGCAGTTAAGAATCATGAGAGTTTTTCTTAAGTTATATTCAACTTGCAACAAAATGTCTCAAATATAAACAAAAACAAAAATCATATTAAGTGGTTTAAAATATAAGCAAATCTTAATATTAACTAATCTCACTTTATCTAATGATATCATTCATAAAATACCATTCAATTAATTTAGATTAAATTTTTCAACAACTTTTCACTTCCATGGAACAAGTTCTAATGAATTCAATTTAAGAAATATAATTATTTTTTCTATTACTTTCAGAAAATTAAATAAGGTTAACTAATTTTCTTAAAGGATGCGAGGTAGCTTGTTTTTACTTAAATTCGAGACTAGAGAGAGTATATAAATAATTCCTTTAAGTCCTTCATATTCAGACTTTTGTAACTATAATATGATCGTATACAACATTAAATTTGCATACTCACAGATAAGTGCACTCCCTTGGATTTACAGAAAGCATGTAAGTTTGGCTGCTGCAATGAAGGATGCAATTCAACTTGGTTAACAGATGGAGGAACATTTGCCACATCCAACAGATCCTGAAGCTTCTTTACAGAGAAATTGCTGACTCCTATAGATCTAGCCTTGCCAGAATTGTAGAGTGCTTCCATTGCTTTCCATGTGCTCGGTATGTCGGGTTTTGTAAGATGTCCATTTTTCATGCTGACTGGCCAGTGAATCTACAGAAGATTATAGACATAATGCAAAGGAATACTCTTGATATAAGAACTTGATTTCAGTAACATTATAATGTTATGAACATAAAAGGATTTGACGTAGGAAGAAATTAATTTTATTGTCATTTGCATACAAGGTAGAGATCAAGATAGTCCAGTTGCAAATCACGTAAAGTTCTATCGAATGCCTTTGGAACATCTTTTGGCAAGTGATCGGTACACCTAAAACATGAGCAGATTTAATTACATTTTAAAGAATGTAATCATGTGCAATAAAAAGATTTTATATGTAATCATGTTTAAGAGCAAATTTGCAAGAAATAACGATTTATGAAGCGCTCACACATATTGAATACTAGACACAATACTGACCCTGGCAGGTTGACATCAGTAAATTTTTAAAAAGGAAAGTAATTACACATGTGGCAGTGTCATGGTGGTGACTCGTGTCAAACACCAAACATGCCTTCAATTTAAAATGTCAAACATACATATTTGAACAAAACCCCAACTGTCTGTACCCTTTGTTGTTGAGAAAGTTCTTTTGTCTTTTATAAAAAGTGTTCAAGAACCAAAACAATAATACATGATGAAAAATAGTACTATATTCAACAAAAAAAGATACAGTGGTCAAAATTTCTCTTTTTCTGTGTAAGGACAAATTCAGCATTGAGTTATCTTGTAAACTTGAGTTATGTAATCAAATTTGTTAACTTCAAATTAATAATCCCTCTAAATATTTCGAAAGATAATCCATGACATTATTGTAAGAAGCTTACCTATTAATTTGTGTTTTCAATAACATGAATTAAGAACTCTCATGGAAGCTATCATAGTGAGTGTTTGCATAAATACCCTTGCAACCAAAATAGTTAAGAAAATCTTGAGAAGTACACATAGAAAAGACAAACCATAGCTTGGAGGTGATCCACATATCTTCACGCTTAACTACTCCATCATCAAACAACTTCTTCAAGGCATCACCAATCTACATCAAATTTACCAAAGGTTAACCAACAAACTAGACACATGAATTCCAATTCCACTGGGGTTGTAACAGAACAACTCTCTGGAATGAACTTTTGTTGATGAATTAAAGCCCAATTTAGATTAGATTTTGAATTATAGGGGCTTCTCAATAGTATTTAATCCTTAACTAACAAAAAAAATCCCTTATTAGTGATTATGGAGAAGTGAGATGAAAGAGCTTTTGAAAATGCTAAGATGTAGAAGCTCATTTCAACTTATGCAAGAAGCTATTAGTTAGAAAACTCATAATTATTGCAAGACTATTTCAGTTATAATTTCATATAAGCTCTTGTTGAAAAGTTTATCAAACTAAGTTAATATTTTTGTTTGTTGAACATAAATAAAATCTTCATTTTGGCTTGTCTGTTACAAGATATCTACAGCCAATGTTTTAGAAACCATACCGGCGTCGAACTGGCGAGACCTCTTGGTCATAGTTCAACCACTTTAAACTGCTCAAACTAAGACAAAACCATGATTGAACCGTTCAAATAACCAAATTATAGTTTCTCATTCACAACTTAAATTCACTCCAATACATTCAATTACTTGTATTTGAATTTGAAAACAATACAATTAATTAATATAAAAATACTACTATGACACATAACTATGATGATTATAAAAACAGGTCACAGGGATTACAATGAAATATAACAAAAAAAATAACTGAAAAGTTGATGTATATGATCTTATATTTAGACCAGTTACATCACTTTTCGTATACTTTTTTGTTTATAATTCATCCTATAGAGAGTATTTATTTGAAACAAACACTCACCTCCTTTTCATTGCCATAAATTTGAGCACAATCAATATGGCGATATCCAACCTGCATTATTAACAAAGTTATTCCAAAACCATAATTGTTAGTTATCCCCTAACAAAATAATAAATTCATAAAGTAATAAAGATGATAATAATACAAAGAAAACATTATGGAATGAAAGAAATGAAAAATAAGAAAAATAAAAAGTAAGTGGTTAAACTAAAAACGAACTTAAAAGGGAAAATACAAACATTGACAGCATTAGAAATAGCATCATAAACAACACGAGGTGCAGCGAGCCAAGTGCCTAAACCAACAGAAGGTATCTTAGCTCCAGTGTTCAATTCAAAGAATCGAAGATCATCGTTCGCCATTTTCTATTCAAGCAAAGACAACAAAACTGACGGTCAATTGAATGAAATACGCGAGTTGATGGATTCTTTTTTTCTTTTTATTTCGAGAAACAAACTTAATGGATAACAAACGGTCACGTGTTACGAATTATACTTGTTTCGGTGACAATTACTAACAAACATTTCATATGCAATTTTTTGTAATTTTTCTTCACAACTTTAACACGGCAAAATATAGTAACAACCGCTTCCTTTACTTTTTTGTCGCGACCTTTTTTTCAATTACGGACCATTTTTTAAAACCCCTAAGAACTGATAAAATAAATAAATAAATGTGGTATTCAATAATTTAGAAAAATTAAGTAAAAGATTGATAAAAAATTATGATTTGCTTCGTGTATGTCTATAATTATAAAAATCACTCTTTTCGTTTTTTTCACAAAAAAATAATCTTAATAAGAAATTATTCAATTTAACTTCTCATTTTTTAATTAAGTTTAGCTTCTGATTTTATTAATTGTAAGAAAAATATAAAAAAACCTAAGAGTGATCACTTTTTTAAGTAAATATTTTTAAAAATAATCTGTAATAAACTATCAAGGAGTTGTTGATATATAAGTGTGTTGGGTTCAACTTATATAAAAA
>JBBPBS010000207.1:2615940-2657563 GCA_037974835.1 Cicer judaicum
AAAGAAAAACTGTTTTGATTCAATTTTAGCCACTAACATATGAGGATCTTATGAGTGAGTGATATGTAAATAGATAAGTCATTTTTTTTAGTCTTACATTCCACAAACCTATTTTTAACTTATAAAAAACTAATATAATATCGTGCTTTCGCATGGGTGGTGCGTCGTTTATATTTTTATTTAATTAAGTATTTTTTTATCAAATTAATATTGTTAAAAAAAATAAACGAACCAGTTTTGTTCATAAAATATAAAGTAATATATTATTTATAAAGTATAAAAGTTTTATTGAGTTTATACTTTTTCAATAGACAACATATCAATATTTTTCATATTACTGTTCCTAAAGACATTAATCAATTAAACATCCATCATATAATAATAACATTGAACCAAAAAGTGTATTTGTGTTTAGTGTTTACAACAATACATGATTTGAGAATATATATCCTATGATTCGGACTTCATGAGATCAAAACATAATTAGACCTTAGGATTACAACATATAATAATAATTTTTCACATAATTGATGTCATCATCTATTTTCTAGCATATAATTTCATTGTAGTTCCTATTCACATTTGATATTCTTGAGTGATTTTGATGATGATAGTTAGGCATTTGCAATTGCATTGAGAAGTTCACAACTCGGTTCTCGTTTAGATGCGTTCTGAAAATGGATTTCTATTAATTTAAGTTTTGCAATTTTTAATATAAATAAAAGTGATAACTGAAGATGAATGGTCGACATCATTAAAATCTCCTGACCTCTGATCAGGCTAAATCATAACTGCAACATTTAGAAGACACTTGTAAAGAGTTGGTCAACTTACTGATTTCTGAATTCCTTGAGTTGGTGTGTGTTTTCATTAATAAGAAGTTTTGTTCCACTTCATGCATTAGTGATTGTGTGCCCGTTGTTTCTTGTCATATAGAACTAATTAATTAACAACTACATTTAAGTAAATTGTAACAAACAAAATCTTTCATTAAACAATTAGTGCTTGTGTTGAATTAATAATACCTTCTAGAGGCTTGACTCATGCATGGTGGAAGATTATAATGATGGGACCAGAGTTGGGGTGAACATTAACATAATTGAGGAATTGTGTACCATAAGCTTCCCATAGAGAGCAAGTAAGGATGTTTCTGCCGATTAAATGAATAATATCATTTGAAACATATTTTGTATAGTATAATAATTAAATGTAAATATTGATGTTACTTGAGATCTTTGATTTTGACGATGACACAAATTTTTTTTGGTTAATGATGTTGAAGTTGAAGAAATGACTTCATCCACTACCCCAATAATATCTATAAATAAAAAATATAAGTTATTCATTGAAACACGAAAAATATAAAACACATATATATTATTCAATTAAAAAAAGAAAGAAAAAAAAAAAGAAATGATAGTATTACTAATTAAGTTGTTATGAGGGTTCTACTCGTTCAAAATGATGCTAAAAGACACAAAACGGTATTGAGTCGGTGGGATTTCAGAAAGATCAATCTCTTCTTCAAAAGTAGTAGAATTGAAAATAATTTTGAATTCATGGAGACAATATTTGAACTAGAAAGTACTTGGAAAAACTGAAATATGGATGATGTATGTTTGATTCTCTTTGAGTTTGTCTCTCCATTTAGCAGAATCATCTTGTCCTATAACAACATGTATTTGATTAGCCTTTTAATAACAAATAATTTATAAAATGAGATACTAACCAATAGAATGAAGATATTTGTTAACCAAACGTAAAGAAAAAGTTAAAATGTAGATCTGTTGATCCATCAAAATAACTTCATCGTGCACATTTCCATTTTTACTAACAACAATGAAGTAATTTGTGACCCTAAGTGTTATTTTTGAAGTTTCTTTTAAGGTGTTAATGTCCTTCAATGGCGTTGCACTTTTTGTCTATGAACCAATGCAAATTTTATAAACATAAATTGAAAATTAATTATTTATTTCAGATTGTAATATATCTCTGAAGATGAAATACAAAAGATTTGGAACTTAAAGAGGCAAGAAAACATAAAGAAGTTGAAGATGTAATTTCAATTTATAATAACATTTAGAAGTACAAACAAAAAACCTAAAAAAATAAAAAGGAATATGAAATGAGATAGGTTACGAAGATTACTTTAAAGAACTAAGAAATAGTGTTTTTAAGAAATGATTTTTTTAAAAAAGAAAAAAAAAACCTTAAAACATAAAATGTAAAAGAAGACGAAGAAGTTGGGTTACTTTTTTGTGGTAGAGGCTTAGAAAAAGTTAAAGACCAAACATATAGCATTTTTAATAACATTTATAAGTACAAATAAAAAACCTAAAAAAATGGAAAGGAATATGAAGAAGGTAGGTTACCAAGAGTAACTTAAATAACTAAAAAATAGTGTTTTTAAAAACATTTAGAACTAAAAAAAACTCTAAAAAATAAAATACAAAAGAGGATGAAGAAGTTGGGTTAATTATTTTTTTGTCTTAAGAAGTTTAGAAAAAATTATAGACCAAACAAATAGCATTATTTAATTATTTAAAATTGTCTAATGGCACATGCGTAATTTTATGGAATTCCCCGTCCCAATTGCAGGAACCCAAATACCAATTGATATTATTGAGAGGCGCGTGACAACCGTTGGTTTAAGAAAAAACAGCATTTCCTATATGAAAAGGCAACTGAAAAATGATCATTCCTCTCTATTCACAATGAAATCATTAACCATCGCTCTCTCTCTTTCTCCTTGTAAAACGCACTCTCTCGCTCTATCCGTTTCCGACTCCACTCCTTCCATTGAAAATTAGAATGGGTTTAATAAAATAGAAACAACACACATCGAAATTGAACGAAAGAGAAGTTTAGTTGCAATTATAGAAAACAACACTCATAGAAAAAAGAATTGAAAATTAGAATGGGTTTGAAGGAGGAAGTGACAAACCTTGATCAGACTTATATCACAAATTGTGGCAAACCCTTATTTTATGTTGTTCCGTTTGTGATTTTCTTCTTCTTGAAGATTTTTTTGTCGTGAATCTGTTTGGTTTGCAGAAATATTGGAGTGTTGCAGTTTGTAAACCACAAATATTTCAAAATGACAAAAATTTGAAGAAGTTGGGTTTATATGTTGAAAGCTAGAATAATTTACAATTGCGACCCTAGATTTTTTGCAAAGATTAAATTATGAAGTATAAAATTGTATTTTTAGTATAGTTGAGAATTTTTATAGTATATTGTAGATAAATTTAATATATCTTTGATTTTTATAATTATAATTATGATAATTTTTTATTTTGATTCTTGTAAGTTTTGTTGTTTGGTTTACATATATGTAAGTATAGTTTTATTTTAAAATAATTATTTCATCTAATTTTCTTTACAAAAACTATCAAACGTTAAATTTAAATATAATTAAAATATAACTTTTTTAATTTAAAAATAAATTTTAATATAATTAAATTATAACATTTTATA
Organism: Cicer judaicum; assembly: GCA_037974835.1. Lineage (NCBI taxonomy): Eukaryota > Viridiplantae > Streptophyta > Magnoliopsida > Fabales > Fabaceae > Cicer > Cicer judaicum. The sequence goes on from JBBPBS010000207.1 coordinate 2,619,418, forward strand.
ACTTAAAATTAACTCATAATATTTCATTCTTCTTAGATTTTAGGTTAAAGTCCCAAATTTTAGGTATATTTTAGGGAAGAAAAATGAAACAGGGATTAATTTTTATGGCGTTACAATTTTTGTAACGAAAGTTGGATTGAACAATTATTTTAAAATAAAACTATATTTGCATATATATAAATAAATAAAAAATAAAAAATTATGAAGAACAAAATAAAATAAAAAACAGTTATAATTGTAAGAATCAAATACATATTTAAATAAATAAAAAATGCTTGTTTCGTGTATCAACTTCAAAATTTAAGATATTATTTTCTTTTAACAATTTAATAAAAATAACAATAAAAATAAAATAAAAAAACATCAAGTTTCTTTTAGTATCTATATAAATAATATAAGACATGGATATGAAGATTTTACGAGTAAATATAGATTAGAAAATTTAATTAAACAATTGTTCATACAATCCGTTTACTATTTCTCTATAGATTATTATGTTTTAACTTAAACATATTTATAATATGAATTAAAAAAAAAAATCTTATTCTAATAATTTATTTGTACAAGAAAATATGTCTACTTTGATCATTTCTACTAATGCATGTCAAAGGTCACATATAATGATATACTACAGCATATCAAACAAATAACTAGATTCTTTGATCACAATTTAAATTTTAAAAATTTAATTCTTTATTATTATTTTTTGACAATATTGATATTATAGTCAAAATTATGTGAAATATTACATTAAAATTAGGTATATTTTTTGAATTGATTGAAATACATTTTTCGAAAAGAGTTTGATTCTTATTGATCTTTGTACATTTAATTTAATTGAAATACAATGGCAAATATAAATGATATTTTATTACAAAAATATAAATGTCACTCGATTGAAGATGCTTGAGGCATTGTTAGAACTTCTAGAATTAGTCCTTAAATCCTATGTCAATCGACAAAAATACTGATATTAATATGTTGGATATCATATCATAGATTCGAACTCAATAGAGATCGCAATTGTATATAAGTCTCTGATGGTATTTGTCATCTTATCTACGGACTAAAAAAAATTATCTAGAATCAAACCCCCCTTAGAAATCTATAGAATAAAAACTCTTTTATAATCAAGTCTTGTATTCAATGGATAGCCAAACCAAATTTGTGGTGCTCACATGACACCTTTGAACATGCGATCTATTTTCTATGTGCCTTGGTTGCATCTAGGGTGGAGAGGAATACAATTGATATTTTTTTTTTAAGGTTGTTTGTAATTGGAAGAAAGTTATTATAAATTCTTCGAAGGTGGTAAAGTTGTTTTGGATGGGCTTTAATTTTTCACAAAAAGTCACAGCTAGGGATATATCTGACTTTATGACATTGACTAAGAAGAGATGAGGGGTTACTAATTATCTTTGAACCTTGTTTTGCAAGAAGCACATCATTAAATCAAGAGTTGTTTCTAAATCCAAGTCCACCTTTCTCTTTATTCGTGTATACCACATTCCAATTTTTTCAATGTACTTTCCTTTTGCCATCACAGTTTCCCCACCAAAAGTGGCTAATTAAACATTTTATCTTCCCACAAACTCCTTTAGGAAATTTAAAACAACCCATCAAGTAAGTAGGAATAGCTTGTGCCAGTGCCTTGACAAGAACACTTCTACCTCCACTTGAAAGACATATTTCTTTCTGACCATTGAGTTTTTAGGACTCTATCAATCATAGGTTCAAAACGCTCTTTTTTTGAAATATCTAGAAGTAGGGAGACCCAAATACTTTTTGATTTTAGGACCTACTTGGATACTCATCATCTCTTGAATAGTGATTTTAATAGGGTTGTTGGTATCCAATTTTTCATAATTAATTTTCTAACTAGATTTTGCTTGATAGACATTAAGGATTGTCGTAACTTCAGTGACTTATTTTTCATTCACCCTGAAAAACAAAAGAATATCATCAATGTAAAACAAATGGGATATTTAACGGGTAGTTTTAGAAATTTTAATGCCATGGAGAGCCCCTTTTTTTGGGCTCTAATGAGTAAACCATAGAAAACATCTTCACAAAGGATAAAAAGGTAATGAGATATAGGTCGCCTTGTCTAAATTCCCTATGTGGATTAAAATAGGAAAGGGGTAGCAATTTAATAACATAAAAAAGGAAACCGTAGTAACACATTTCATAAGATTAGCAATCCATGTAGTAGTAAAACCCATATAGTGAAGCATATTTGATAAGAAATTCTTTTCGATGTTGGCATAAGCCTTAGACATGTCATGTTTTAAGTCAATCATACCTTGGTTACCTTTTAGAATTTTCATTTTATGGAAGCTTTCATAAGCAAGAATAACATTATTAGTTATAACTCTATTAGAGACAAAAGCACTTTGGAAAGGGCTCATAGTGTGGGGTGTGTACCTTTAAGAAATTATCTTGTATAAAGCATTGCAAAACGCAATGGGTCTATACTGACCTTGTTCTTTAGGCCTTTTTACCTTAGGAATTAGACACATAAGAGTTTGGTTGATGAAGCTAATGTCATCGTTGTCATTGAGAATGTGAAGAGCCATAACAATAAATGATAATGAGTGTTATAAACACCAGAGATAAACTCCCATGCATTATGATATGTAGATAATAACCTACACTTGATTTTGAAAAAAAAACATTACTACTTAATACCCAAAACAATAAATGATATGATAAAATGAAAGAACACAAATAAGTATATGTTATAGATTATGCCTTGTTGCGTATGGTTCATAAGTGGCATCAAGTGGACGGTTTATCCAAACTGATTGTTATGGGGGCAACTAGGGGGCGGAGGTAAATAGCTCCATGTAATATCGTTAAAATGTATTTTGTAATCGAAACCTTATTATTAATATTTAAGGAACTACAATTGTTTTGTAGTCAGAGACGTAGACATCATTGATTGAACTTCGCTACCAAATATCTTGCATTTCTATTTGTGATTTCTCTATTTATTCTTTTAAGATTGTGGTGTTGTTCTAACAATTGGTATCAGATGACGAGTAACTCTCGTGCAAAATTTGAGGTTGCATGGTTCAAAAGGAGGGGTAACTTTGCATTATGGCAAAGAAGGATTAAGTATCTATTGGCACAACAAGGTCTTCAAAATGCATTGCATGAGGAGAATTTGGAAGACATGGAAGAAGCTGATTAGATGAAGATGAAAGATAAGTGCACAGGGATCATTTTTCTATGAGATAAGGTGACATATCATATCCTATACCTAACATCTCCAAAGGAAGTCTAAGAGAAATTGTAAAGTCAATGTCTATACAAAACGCTCACAAACAAACTATTTATAAAGCAACAATTGTATAGCTTGAAGATGCAGGAAGGATCTAATTAACAACAACATATCAATACCTACAATGGAATAATCAAAGATTTGGTGAGGCTTGTGGTGACAGTTAATGAAGAAGAAAATGCTATTATTTTGTTGTGCTCGCTACCTAGTTCGTTTGATCACCTAGTGACAACTCTTATATAGGGAAAACTCTATTAAATTAGATTATATTACTATTACACTTCAATCTCACTCTCAAAGGAGACATAATGAAGAGGAAGGATCTTCAAGCGAATTTCTGTATGTAAAAGAACGCCAAGATCGTGGGAGGAACAAAAGTAAAGCAAGTTCTTTGAAGAAGAGGTCTAAGTTCAAGAACAAAAAAACAATAGACTATTTCAATTGCAAACAGATCGGATTGGAGGAGAGATTTCCCAAACAACCAGAAGGTTCATCCAATTATGCAAACATGGTTCAAATTGATGACTCTAACAGTTAAGGAAATATTCTTTGGGGTTTATCTAGAAAGTGCATAGAAGCATATATTCTTGATCTCTAGTTGCTCTTATCACAGCATAAGGAGTGGTTTACCACATTCAGATTAGGAAATTTTGATTATTTGGGTGATAATAAAGCATGTGTTCTCACTGGAACGAGACAAATTAAAATTACCATGGATAGGGGTGGCGTGCAAACATTGAATTATGTCAGATATATTTCAAAATTAAGAATTTGATATCCCTAGATATTCTACATGTAAATGATTTCTCATATAGGTATAATGGAAATAAGAAAATTCTAAAGATTAGAAAGAATACATTAACAATGATGAGAGCAAAAAGGACTCTAGTTAAATCTACAAACTATTGATTTATACTGTTGTAGGTGATGTTTCTTTAGTTGAGTCTGATGATGATGCAATGAAATTGGACACATGCGTATAGGTCATCTGTAACACTCTAAATTTGATAATAAATTATTTTATTAATTAAATAGAATTTTAAATAATTAATTTGATGTTAAAGTTATTTTAGAATATATGTCGATAAATTTTGTGAGTAAATTTTGTTATATGGATGCTTTCTATGATGTACTAGTTTGATACATGTTATATTACATGAGCGATATAAATAATACATATTATATTTTATTATTTGATATATTTAAAAAAAATAGTATTTTAGTGTAATATATATTTTAAAGAAAAAGATTTTATGCGATTTTACATGTATATACGTGTACCCAATTAATATAATACTTTTATGTGCGCTTGACTGATGTTAAGTATACATATAGTTATATTTCAATTATTTATAACTATTTTCTATTTTTAGTTATTTTTTTATAAACAATTATCTTGATATAGAATTGATATTGTGTTTGATTTCGTCTATTTTTAAATACTTGTTATGGTATTGTGATTTTATATATATTTATTATGATTTAGTAATTAATATAAAATATTGATGTTATATTTTTTTATTTTATAATTTTGACTATTTTCTAATATGATGGTATTATTATAATGTGAGTATTTTGAGAAATAAGTATAACTGTAGAAATTATTTTGAATGTGAGAGTTTTGATTATTAGTAAGATATTTTTTATATTGATTATTTTAAATTTATAAATTATTAGTAATAATTGGAAAATTGGAGGAATATTAAAAAGGAGATTAAACAATTATTAATTTTATTTTGGCATAATAATAATAATAATAATAATAAAATGGGATTCAATGAGTTAAATTAATAATTACTAATATATATGTATATATATAAAAGGTCAAATAAAACCTAAATAGGCTACAATTTAAAAGCTGAAGAGCAGCCGCACTTGGAGAAGAAGAACTAGGCACATGGAAAAAAACATATAGAAAATTGACACCGGTGATCGATAACTGTTTCGTAAAAGTTTCTCCGTTTTCATCCAAATTTGAGTATGTTATTTCATTCATTTAACTTGTCAATTAAACAATTTTCCAGATTTTTAACAACCTCAATTTCTCTCTAAAATACCCGACTTCTTCGTTTGTATAATTCGTTATTTTGCACCGTTCTCCTTCACCGTAAGTCCGATTTGAGTGAAACCAACGCCAAAACGACCGTGTGAAACATGGCTATATTATTCACTGATTGGTTTTCTGATTTATGGTAATTTTCTTTGACCGATTTTCGAATTTAGTTTTTTAGAATATCTCCTCATAATTTATTTTTGACATTTACTCATAAATTGTCGAGTTAGATTAATTGAAGGACAAAGAATCAAAGAACAAAGACTGTTTGGGCGTCGAATTGTATTCATAGGTGAAAGCGTCGAAATAAGGTAAGAGGTGAGAGAGCATTTGAATTCATGAGTACAATATATTGTGAGATGAACGGGAAACCCGTATTTTCCAACGATTCATCCAGGGCTTGCTACGTACGACAATAGCCCTTTGAGAGATAAATTGATTAATTTGAAATATGAGAATTATGAGATTAAAATGTGAAATAGAAATTTTTATAAGATGTTGATCGATTTAATTTTTGATACTTGTGTGGTAGTTGATATTTGTTATTATTGTGATGTTGGATGTTGAATGAAATTATGTGTACATGTTTGCTTTTATGAAATTATGTGATGTGATAATAAAATATGGATGCATGGTTTGATATATGCTTACGTGATGATAATGATGATTTTTTATTGATGATAGTGATGTTATAAAATTGAGATGAATTTATACGATGATCATGATTATTTATGATTAATGATATTATAAAATTGTGAAGAAAATATTGAAGTACCCCATACTTGATGAGATAGTGATGATTCTGAAATATGGTGCTCTTAATGGAGTAGTCTAAGCTAACGAGGGGAGAAAATAAATATTGTGAATTTGTGAAGTGAAGATTATTTTGTCATCGTATAGGTAGGGCCTGACAAGCCTAGTGATTCTGGGGAAGTACAACTGAATGAGCCTGATCGTGGTGGTTTGCTGTCGAGCCTTAAGGCAAGATTGTTAGACCTTGGAGGTATTCCGGTGGGGAATTCCTAGGTGACTTAGAGGTAGCACTACAAATGTCGGGAGCTACCATGCAACACACGTTTACCTCCATTGTCGCGTATATGTGTCTCGAGTTGAGTTAAGGGGATCTATGAGGACATGGCCAATTTGAATTGTCCGTCCACCGAGATGGTGGCATAGTATCATGGTCTCCTAACCAAGTACTTCAGAGTTAGAATGGCACCACATTGTGAAGTAGAGTCTAAGCTCATGCATAGCATTGCATTTCCTTGTGATTGTTTTGTTGTGATTGATGTGTTTTAAAGGTAATATTAATTAGATGATTTGATGCATATTATAATCAGATGATTATTTTACTTGAGTGACTTTGATATTATAGTATGATACTATTTAATTAAATATTTTGATATATCGTAAAGTGATTATCATACGGTTCTATTATGATTGTTTGCGTGTTCTTCTTACTCATATTATACTATTAACATGATTTCAAAACTCACCTCCTTCGTTGTTTGTGTTTGACTGGCTGGGCCCTGCGTTTGTGAAATCGCAGTTATTACAGGTTAATGAGTCTTGAAGTTCAAGTTTGGGAGGAACCCTACTCTGATAGGTGATACCAGGAATAAGGGTTTTAATTTGTATTTTACTTATTTAATTTGAATCAAATTTTTGTATGAAAACATTAAAAGTACTAGTAAGTTTTTAGAATTAAATCAAGTAATTATACTTAAATCAAGTTCATTGAGATTAAATAGTTTTATTTGAGGAATAAAATTTCAATTGTTGCATGTGTACTTTGAGAAACGTGATATCCTAAATTAGTTACAAAAGATTTTATTTTCTTGAAAACATAATTTTATTTATCCGTTGCAAATTTTATAGGAATATGATATAAATTATTATATATATTATTTTGGGATTTAAGGTGACACATCATCTCATTGAGCATGTGATGAAATAATTTAATAAGAGGCATTTGCTTAAGGGTGTATGTAGTTGTAAGTTGGATTTGTGCAAGTAATGTATTCTTAGGAAATAATGTTGTGTTCGTTTTAAACTCAGAAAACAAAAAATAGAGGGAATCCTGGACTATGTGCATTCTAATGTGTGAAGGCCAAATAGCCCTCTATTGGTGATTCGAAGTATATTGGGACTTTTACAGATGAATTTTCACGCAAAGTTTTGGTGTATTTCCAACATAAATCTAGAGTCTTTACCAAGATCAAGGTGTGGAAAGCAGAAGTAGAAAATCAGATGGGTAGAAAAATCAAGTATTTGCAGACAGATAATGGGACAAAGTACGCTAACTCAAATTTTCAAAACATTTATGCACAACATGGTATCCAGATGCATTTTTCAGTAAGGAAGACACCATAGCAGAATGGTGTGGCAAGAAGAATGATTAGATATCTAACTAAAAAGGCAAGATGTCTCCGATTAAATGTTGGACTTTCTAAGGATTTTTGGGCAGATGATATTAACATGGCGTATTATCTTATCAATAGATTACCACACGCTTCATTGAAAGAAAACGTTGCATATGAGGTATGAACATACAACGAGAATTCATTGATTTTCTGAGGGCCAAAAGCCCTCACAAAGGAAGAAAAGCAATCACAAAGGATACAAAATGTGAAATATTCCCATTTGTGAGGGCAAAGACCACCACAAAGTTCTCCTTTTGTAAGAGCGTAGGCCCCACAAATGTCTCGTTTTGTGAGGGCTTAGACCGCCACAAAAGTAAAATTGATATTTAAAATTAGACTTTTGTGGGGCCCAGGCCGCCACAAATGTCTCCTTTTGTGAGGGCTTAGGCCGCCACAAATGATGGAGTAGATTAAAAAATAAATATTTTGCCAGGGCTTAGAACGCCACAAAATTTTCACGTTATTAAAAAATTAATTTTATTAAATTCGAAATTAATATTAAAAAATAATATTATATATAATAAATTAATATCAATATAAATTTAAAATTTAAAATATAATATTAAAATTTAAATTAAATTTAAAATATAATATTTAAATTTAAATAAAATATATTATATGTAATAAAATAATATCAATATAAATTAAAAATATAAATTTAAAATATAATATTTAAATTAAATCTAAAAATTAAAATAACTATTATATATAAAAATATAATATTAATATTGATTAAAGTAATTACTACCAAACCAAATAAAACATTCCAAAATTAATAAATCATGTCTTACAATCCAAAAATTAAGCACATCATGCATAATTAAATAGGACAAGATTTAATGTGTTCATACAACCAAAAATAAAATTATGAAATTATCCACTTCCTCCATCATTATTTGCTGGAACGTTACCCGACGACAAAAGTCTCTCAAAAATATTACTAATTTGTGCTGGAGGAGACATCATGATTTGAAATTGGATTTTATGTTCAATTACACGACCACTAGTCAAAGGAGAAGCCATAGCTAGTTGAGGTTGATTTAAATCTGGTCTGATCAAGTTAGTTATTGGCATAGTTGGTCGGTATGGAGTTTGATTTGGTCTTAAATCGTCTACATCAACATAAACAACATGGACATCTCATCCCCCCTTCATCTTCGGCAATTTTCTGCACTCTCGCAAAATTGAGAAAGTCTTCAACCTTATTAGCAAAATGTTGTTTAAATTAAGTAAACAACATGGACATCTCATCCCCCTTTATTCTAAAAATTAAATAAATATATAAATTACGTATGTATATATATATATATATATATATCAATATTTTATATATTAATTGCTTTATTTTTCAAAAGCATTATATATAAATTTTGACATACTTTATATGTCAATTAGGGGAGCATTTGCAAACAATATAATAAATTTTTATCAAGACTATAATTATATAAACCAAAATAAAATTTTAAATGATATTTAATGAATTTTTTTCCATAAAATAACTCCTTATATATAAATAAAAATAGAGACTGTTAAAGTATATAAATTTTTTGTACGAACTCAAATACTTAACTGTTTTTAATAACTAACAACAAATATTAAAATCATCAATTTTAATAATGTTTTTTTTAAAAAATAGTTATATTAAAATCAATAAGTTTTACATGTGTTTCAAATTTGTATTTATCATATATTATGTAAACAACATATATTCTATTTTTTTTAAATAAATCTATAATAACACATATTTTACTAATCTATATTTTAAAAATAATATAAATACATTTATAATATCACATATTTTACTAATCTATATTTAAAATATATAAAATACTAATTTGATGTCGGTAGTGTTTGACTTGAAGCTTTCACAAGGCTGAGAACTCTTCAAAGTAAACACAATATCACCACTGTTAAAATAAAAATTCAATAATATTAATTAAATAAATAGCTTCAAAACAAAAATAAAATTAAAAAACTAAATATATAATATAAACTTAACAAAATTGAAGATAGTAAAGAAAAAGGTTGGAGAAATAATTTTTGTAGAGAGAAGGTGGAGAGAAAATTTATAAAAAAGGCTTAGAGAGAAGAAAGAAGTGAAAAATGATAAGAGGAGTGAAGTGATATTTATAGAAAATGGTTGATCCTTTGTGGCAACCAAAGCAGCCACAAAATCCAATGGTACAATGGAATTTGTGGCGGCTTTAACGGTCAGAAAATAAGGCATTTGTGGCGGCTTGGGCAGCCACAAAGTGCAACGGAAAAATGAGAACTTCTGGCGGTCTTTGCAGCCACAAAGTGCAACGGATCAATGCTTTTGTGGCGGCCTGGACGGCCACAAACGGTTTGTCTTTGTGGCGACCTTTTATCCTCACAAAGGGTTAATTTTGTGGCTGAAAAAATTCTCACAAAGGACATAAATTTTAGCTGGATTTTGTGGCGGCCTAAGCCCTCACAAAATAACAACGCTGTGATTTCGTGAGGGCTTAGGCAGCGACAAAATCCAGCTAAATTTTAAGTCTTTTGTGAGGGCTTTTTTAGCCACAAATAAAGACCAATTTGAATATTTGCATTTGTGAGGGCTTTTTCGGTCACTAATCTGTGAGGGTTTTTTTCAGCCACAAATGAAGGAATTTCTTGTAGTATATGTAACCCCATTAATCGTGACAATTTAAGAAATTTTTGGTGTATATCATATGTCCATATACCTAGTGAAGATAAATCTAAACTTGATCCAAAGTCAAAGAAGTGTCTTTGTTAGTTACACAAAAGGTGTGAAGGGGTTCAAGTTATGGGATCCAGTTTTAAAAAAAATGGTGATCTTTATAGATATTGTGATTGATGCGAAATTCATGTTAAAGAAGTCATTTAAAACAAATATGACTACATTAGAGAGAGAAACTTCTACTAGTAAGATGATTCAGGTCGATGTTAAGCCACTACAAGTAGGCAATACTTAGGTAGTACCTGAACCATAAGCCTAAATAGACTCTGATAGCACTGAAAATTTAGGTGAAATACAAGATGAACCGCTAGTACATGACCGAGAGAAAAAGACGAAGAAAGTTTAGACTCGTCTTGTAGCAAAGGGGTATGTGATCATAGCATTTGGGCACATGTTTTTATCTTTTTAGTTTGGTATTTTAAAAGCTCTTTATAGCTTAGATTAATATTTTTAGCTTGTTTCTAAACTTTAGGTCGAATTTGAATTATAATTTTATTATTTACATTTTGACTCTTTCTCGTTGTGTAGGTCATAACTTGCGCTCTGGATATCGGATTGACACATATGAGCAGGCGTTGGAAAGATAAATATTTGAGCTACAACTTTTGTGTTGGAAGGAAAGACCAATTCTAAACTTTACTAGGCCGAAATTGCAAATTTCGTAATATGAATTTTTGTAATAATTTTAATTAGTGGGCCACTTGTTTTTAAAACCTAAACCCTAAAGTCCAATATCAAGTACTATATATTGGTAGTTTTGTTTCTTTTCTAAGGACGGAAAAATTAGGATTCAAATTGCTACAAGAAATAAATAGTGTTATTTTAATTTCATGGAAGACTAATTTTATAAGATTAATCCACGAGTTCATAGTTTCATCAACACCTTGAGATTCAGGTTACACTGTCAATTTCTATTCATGATTCTATTCTTGTTTATTTGATTATATTGATATTTTAATTGCTTAAATTTAATTTCAATAGGATTGATTAAATTTATTTGATAGAATTTGGTTTCGGTTTCTAATTTAATTGAATTATAATTTTGCGACGCTTGATCGTTAATTGAAATATTTTGATAATTGTGATGCTTAATCCAATCAAAGAAACCAAATTCACATATGATTGATTACGCTTGTTTGATCAATTCTATAGTCAAATAAGAATAGAATTATAAATTAGAAATTAAACTCATTGATAGAATCTGTGATAGGTATGAAACTCGAATAAGTGGATTAATCATTTTGCTCATCTGTTAAATAAAAAATTCTAAAAAACCGCTTTTTAATTTCAATTTTTAATTCGGTTATTATTATTATTATATCAGAAGTCCTTGTGAAACGATTTGAGTTATTACGTCTATTTATATTTTATCAATTGTATTTGACCCGTGTGCGACAGCGGATCAGTATGCATAGCAGAAGGGGATTGACTATGATGATACTTTCTCTCTAGTCGTTAGACATACTTCTTTCAAGGAAATGCTAACCTTGATAGCCAATAGAGACATGCATTAAGAGCAAATGGATGTGAAGACAACATTTCTTCACATTCATCTAGACGAGAAAATTTAAATAGATTAGTTAGAGGGTTTAAGGGATACTTGACTGAGCAAACTAGTTTGTAAATTGAAGAGGTCTTTATATGGTATAAAGCATCCTCAAGGCAGTGGTACAAGCGCTTTGATTCATAAAAACATGCTTCAGATTGACTACATAGGGTGTGAGTTTGATTGTCGTGTTTATATTAGAAGCCTTGATGATGGCTCTTTTATTTTCTTGTTACTCTATGTTGATGATAAGTTGATTGCTGCTAATCTTTTACATGATGTAAATAAATTGAAAATCGTGTTGGGAAAGGAGTTTGAGATGAAAGACTTTGGAGCTGCTAAGAATATTTCTTGATATGGAAATTCACAAGGATAAAAGTGTTAGATATTGAAATGGGCAATTTAAAGGTTATGAGTACTTCATTGGCGAATCACTTTAAGTTGTCATTGGACAAATATGCAAAGACAAATGCAAAAGCTGAGTATAAGTCAAATGTTATGTATGCTAGTGTCGTGGGTTGTTTAATGTATGTTATGGTTTACATTATACCAGATTTGGCATAAGCTATAAGTCAAATTTACAAGTTTATATCCAAATCAGGAAGCATCATGTGGAAAGAGTCAAATGGACTTTCAAGTACTTGAAGGTACAACAGGTCATGAAATCATGTTTAGCATGTGATATGGATGATATATGGCCTACAAAATGATATATATTTACCCTTGTAGAAGGACCTATTTGTTGGAAGTCGTCAGTTAAATTCATAGTGACTATGTCTACAAGTGAAGTATAGTACATTGCAGTAGCTAAAGCTGCCAAAGAGGCTTTGTGGCTTACAAGATTAGTAAAGGAATTGGGTGTCGAGCAAGGTGAAGTTTAGTTGCATTGTGATAATTAGAGTGTCATTTATCTAACAAAGAATCAAGTGCATCACATCAGGATCACGCATATTGATGTGAGATTTCACAAGATCAAATAGTTACTTTCATCTGAATATATATTACTTGAAAAGGCTCAAACTTCAGAGAATGCAACTGATATGTTGACCAAGTCATTCACTAGTAACAAGTTCAAGCACTACTTGGACTTGTTACATGTTCTTCATAGGAATTTGATAATCACCAAGATAGAAATTGCTAAGTATGGCTCATAAGTAGTATCAACTGGACAGTATGGTCCAACTGATTGTCGTGGGAGCTAACTGTTTATTTTTAAGAACAAAAATGACTATTTTTTTTTTTAGTTCTATACATGTTAACAAGAGTTGAAAGAGATATATATTGTGCTTCCACTAGTTAGTTTATGTATTTGTCCTTCGACACCTTTAAAAAATTATATCCAACTAAAATATTTGAATTTCAAAATAGATTGGTCACTTTAATGGACGGATTTTGATAATATTGAATAGTGTGAGAAGAAGCTAGCTGAAACAAATTACTCAAAGTTCAATTTCAATTCAAATTTCAATTTTTATCAAATTCAAATTTATATCTATATCAAAAAAAACAAAGGATCATATTTTTTTGGAGTTAAAAATATCATATCTTATTGGTAGGTTTTTTATTTGACCAAATCTTATTGTTAGATTATTTAAACAAATAAGAGTTCTTGATGTTACATAAAAAAAATATCTTATTAAGAAAAAAAGAATCAAATATTTTTGTTTTTGATGTAACAAAATATCAAATATTTATTTTAAGGAAACATGGATTATATTTTATTTTAGGTAATGTATGTTTGTATCTTGTTGCAAGGTTATAGAAACAAATATCTTATTTTATTGGCTTAATTGCAGTTTTGGTCCCCTTATTTTAGCTGAATCGCGAAAGTAATCCCCCCATTTTGTTTCTCTCTAATTTTAGTCCCTCAAGCGAAATTTTGGTCCAAAATTTCATAAAATTTCATTTTCTTTTTTTTGCATTATTTAAGTCACACAATGTCTCAAGATCTCATTTGCAACAATTGAACCTGAAATATATGATCATAAATGGTGTAGTACGACTTTAAAAAATAAAATTTCATCAAATTTTAGACTAAAATTCTATTTGTGGAACCAAAACTGAGGAGAAACAAAATGGAAGGATTACTTTCACGATTCAGCTAAATTAGGGGGACCAAAATTACAATTAAGTATATTTTATTTTTACTTTCAAGAAGTTGTAAGTCACATAAGCAATTATATGAAATGATTTTTTTTCTCCTTAAAGAGGCCGCATATTAAAATATAACTATTATTATTATTATTTTAATAAATGAGTAAATATAAAATTAATAAATTAAATATAATAAAAAATTAAATTAAAAAAATACGTCAAAATTAATGTAGTTGAACGGTGTATTTTCACATATAAATTAGTAATCTTATTCTACTTTGCAACAAACTCCCTTTTATTTTGCTGTATTAGCAACTCCTTCTATGGTTTTAAAATAAAGTAGACATTAAGAATATAAAATACATAGTTATAGTTAGTGGATTATTATTAGGTAATAATATGTGCATTTTATTTTTTCACATCTATGCTATGTATCTTCCATTTTTTCTCTCAAAAAAAAAAAAATTGACATAGGATAGAGTTGTTGTAAAATAAGATCATTAGGTAATTGATAGTGTTGCTAATTTATTTGCAATAAGCTACAAAATAAAAGACTAAATTAGATAGAATTGGTAACAAAATAGTAAATTGCTAATTTATTTGCCTGCCAAATAGGAGGAGAAATTTGTTAAGATAAGATAAAATTGTTAATAAAATAGGATGGAGTTGTTAATTTATATACTTTGTACATTTATTCAACCATATTTTTTATATAAATTTTAATGTTGGGTATATTTGATTTTTCTTAAAGGATATAGTTGAAAAATATATAAAAAGAAGCGTATGTTAGTAAGGTAAAATTAAAAGAATCAAATCTTGTTTTTTCGAAGTAAAAAAAATATCAATACATATTTTTCACTAAAAAAGGATCGTATCATTGTTTTTTATAGGTAATAAAATATCGTATCTTATTGTTAAGTTATTTAAACAATTAAGAATCCTAAATATTACCTTATTTTTTATTATTCGTTAATTGCAGTCAAGTGTCATTCAAGAATCTAATTTTTGTTTGAGTTTCCGATCCATAGCCAACAAAGGTATCCACAACTTTCAATTTTTACTCAATATTATATTATTATTATATAGAAATATCATAAAATTCAGATACATCTCTTGAAAATTTCAATTATTTGCAGAAGAAAACTATGTTTTTTTCCTCTAAAATACCAGAATTCCTAAGTAAACTGTGTTCTTTTTCATCAATTATCTTGTTATCAACAACAAAGAAAAATAATGAAGTGAAGTTAAATGAAGGGTTAGACTTCATAAGTCAGCTACCAGATGATATTTTGAATTGCATCATATCTTCTCTTTCAATTGATGAAGCCATAAGAACAAGCATTCTATCAAAGAGATGGAAACATTTGTGGAAGAATTTATTGCACATGGAATTTGATTGGACACACATGAAAAATCCCATATTATATAATAACAGAGTTTTTAATCCCAAAAGTGTCATTGAAAAACATGCTAGGAAATATGGTGAAATTGTTAACACTATATTGCATCAACATATTGATTATGATTTGACTAGCTGTTGCTTCAAACATCTTCCTCAAACAGTTTCCTTTGGAGATTTGAAAACATTTGTTGAGTTTGTTGTGGAGAGAAAAGAGTTAAGTTCTTTGAGTTTGGAGTGTAAGCCTCTAATTAATGAAGATAAAAAAACTGTGATGGCTAATTTTAAGCCTAAGACATTTTCAAATTTGTGTTCACTTGAGTTGACTAACTATAAACTTGAAAGTTCAGTTTTATCTGCATTTGAAAGTTGCCAAAAGTTGAAAATTTTGAAGTTGAAGTATATGTTCATGGTGGATGGTATCATCAATGGAATTTTGGAAAATTGTATTGGTTTGGAGAAGTTTAGTCTCATTGTGTCATATGGTTTCAATAGCCTCAAAATTGAAAACAAAAATCTTAAATATTTGGAGCTTTTGTGGTTGAATGTTAAAGAGATAGATGTTAATGTTGAGGAGCTTCATGTTTTGGTGATTAATACTCTAAGGTGTCCTCCAAAGAATCTTAGAATTAATTTTCAGAGCCTTTGGAATTTCTCTTCTGCTTGCAATCCTATTATGACATGATGGATGCCTACCATGCTGAAAACATGTGATATTTTTGAAAACTACTGTGGCTTTTTTGTAAGTAATTTCTAATTTTATTTATTACTTTTTTATTCAAAAAAGTTAGTAACAAAATAATTTCATTGGTTTTTAATTTTTCTAGAGGGAATATCATTAAAGTGAATAAATATCTGCTATTTAAAATTTCAGTGTTAATTTGTTAGTTTAAGGATTTCTTTTCTTGAGTTAATATGAAACAAACTTAAAATAATTAGATATATAATGTAATTACAAATGGAAAGTATTGCATAAAAGATTTGAAATTTGTGTTGTTAAATATTGGTCATAAAAGTGTCATGGCTAATTTCGTTTATGTAGTTATCATAACTATCTCTTCAATGCAGCCATCTCAATCGACCAACATTTTTCGAAATCTATTGACATTGTCAATTGATTTGGATTTGAATAACATGAGAGAAGCTTTGCTATTATCTATCGTACTAACAACGTGCTGCAATCTCAATACTCTAGAAATTACAATACCGGTACTAGACTTATTATGCTTTAATCTTCAAATTAATTAGAGAATCACATTTTTACATAGAATATGATGTTTGTAATGTAATTGTATTTTCCAGGTAGAGACAGCTTCAGTTTCCCCAACTACTTCGGACGATTGTGTTCTACGATCTCCTAAGTCAATGTTCTGGGAGACACAAGGAATACACGATGTTGTCAATAACAAGTTAAAATTTGTTTTAATGCAAGGTTTTACCGGCAAAGAGCTAGAATTGAATTTTGCAGAACTTTTAATTACAAGAGCCTACGTGATGAAAAAGTTATATATAATTTGTGATTCAACAATTGTAGAGGAAGCAAAAGATCTCTTGTCATTACATAGAGCTTCAAATAATCTCTCCATCCTATTGGAGTGAAAAAACTAGAATGGTTGTTTTGCGGACTCTGAAATTAAGAAGTTATCACATATTCAACGTGATTATCTCAACTTCTAACCATTGTTTTGCAAACGAAATGATTGAAATATATATTTACAGAAACATTCTATTACGAAAGCGAGACAACAAGACTTATATGATTTAGTAAATTTCACATGAATGAAACTCAATACTGTATAGTTGTTGCTTATTCTTTCTGTTTGCAAATATTTTGTGTCAGTGTGATGTAGTTTTTCTGTTGATTGGGGTTGAAATATGTTTCTGTGTGTGTTATATAGTTTAATTGAAATGAACTTCATTTGGTGCCCCAAATGATTTGAGTAAGCACCATTGTACACAATGGAAATTTGATAATTTTTAAGTATATGAAGTCTGTGAATTCTGTTTTCTTGATTGTTGAAATATATATATATATATATATATATATATATATATATATATATATATAGATAGATATAGTCATATAGGTAAATGAGTTTGAAAGTAATTTAAATATGACAAGATGTGTATTAGTTTTCTAGATATACTAATGCTTGATTTTTTTTAATTAAGATTATTAAATCCTAGTATCCTCTCAGGTTTGGTCTGCTTTTCCTGCATAATTATGCAGAAATTATGTCAATAGGATTTATAACATGAATAAAATAAAATGAATGAGAGCCAACTAAAAAATCAGCTCTAACAGATTGAATTTGAATTTTTAAATTTTCATCTTCAAAATTGACTGAAATTTTTTTTTTTACTGAATTGTCCTTCACAAGATGTTAAGTGCACTATAATATCTAAGACCAATGTATTAAAAACCAATTCAGACGTCAAACCGGTGATCAGAACTCTAGGTCATAGTTCAACAGCTTTAACTGCTCAACCGAGACAAAAGCATGATTGAACCATTCAAATAACCAAATCATAGATAGTGCCGATTCACAGTTCAACCGGTCAAACTGCCTGATTCGGTTTAGTTTTTAAAAAATTGTCTACAATAGTTTTCTCATTCATGACTTAAATTCTTTCCAACACATTCAAATAATTGTATTTGAATTTGAAAACAATAAAATTACTATTATGGCACATAACTATGATGATGTTGATAGAAACATGTCATTGGAACTAGTGATTTTTACAAAGTATCTATAAAGATAATGAATCTAATTTAGATCGGATAAAGTATCAGACTCATCATCTTTTTTAAATATTTTTTTATTTATTTTTCAGTTCTAATTTAGATCAAATTTATCAAATTTTCAGATATTTTTTGTTTATATTTGATTTTTAGACGGAGTGTAATTATTTGAAACACTCACCTCCTTTTTATTGCCATAAATTTGAGCACAATCATTAATGGCTATATTCAACCTGCATTAACTTAGAGAACTGAAAAAGTCAATTGAAGTACTCAAGTTATGGATTTTGTAAATTTACAAATTGGTAAATAGGTCGGTGAAACTATTGTTGATTTTGTGAATTGACAAATATATTTTAGAAACAATAAAATGTCAATTAAATTCACTATATAAACTTTATCGTTATATAGTTTGACGTGGCAATGTAATTGAATATACAGTTTATCTATATTGATCCCACATTGATGCCATATTTTCGGTAATAAATTTATCGAAGAAATTTTATTATCTCACAGATAAATTTATGAGTAATTGTAATTGTGCATAGACTAGTTATAGACAAATTAGTCCATTAAATATTTAAATTTCATCAGAAATTAATTCATGCTATGATGACATTATTATGAGATCATTGTGGAAAAATAATATATTCAATTTAATGGGGAATAAATGCAAAAATACAATAACAAGTAAAACATAGCAAATATAAAATTCCCCTAACTTGCAAGAACTCGTGAGGAGCAATAACAAATATATTTGGAAGCAAATTAATCAAAATAAAAGAGCGTAAAATAATACCGATATTTTAACGTGGAAAACCCCCTCAATGCAAGGATAAAAACAACGAGTCATCCAGACCAAAGAAATAACTCAACTATAATTAAAAAGGATACAAGAGAGTCTCAAAATGATGGACAAAGTGTACCTACAACCAGCCAAAATAGCAAAGCACTAAAGCCTACAAATGAAAGATAAGAAGAAGAAAAACACCGAAAACACCTGCTGCTATGAGAGCACAATTTCTCCCCCTCCATACAGTGTTTCTCTGATCCGACCATTGAAAATGAATACCTGAATGTTGCGAACCTGTTGTCCAAAAATCAGCCCGATTCAACGATTAACGGATGTGCAATCGATATTTTTTTGAGTATGATTTAACAAAATCGGGAATAGAGTTTACTCTTCTCTTTTGGTGGTTGCCTTTCCTTTCAAAATTGTCTCTTTCTTACAACCCTCCACTCTTTACTTAAATAAGTGAGACACATGAGCTACAGTATTTGGGCATCTATCCACATAGGAAGGGATCCCAATATCCAACATATCTCCCCTTCCAACTATGTGGAGATAATCACCATACCGACGATATCACAATAAGTTTCAAATTTTCCTCTTGGTAATGCTTTAGTCACCATATCAGAACCATTATAATCAGTATGAAATTTAGCCAACTCCAACAACTTAGCTTCCAAAATATCAAATATTCAATTATACCTCACATCAATGTGTTTGGACCTACTATGAAATGTCGAGTCCTTACCAAGATGAATAGCACTTTGACTATCGACAAATAATACATATTTGTCCTGAATTAACCCAAGCTCCTGTAAGAATTTCTTCAACTAAATCAGCTTTTTGCATGCTTCAGTAATGACAGTGAACTATGCCTCAGTTGTAGATAATGCTTCACATTTTTGTAATCTAGATTGTCAAGTAACAACTCCCTCTACAAATTTAATCATATAGCCTGAAGTGGACTTCCTTGAATTAATATCTCCAACAATATATGAGTCAGAGTCCCCACCATAATAGGTTTGTCACCTCCAAAACAAAACTTCATACATGTAGTACCAGAAAGATACCTCAAAATCTATTTTACAACATTTCAATGATCTCTACCTAGATTGGACAAAAATTGATTGAGTGTACCAATAATATGCGCAATATTTGGTCTTGTACACACCATTACATACATCAAACTACCACAACAGAAGCATAAGGAACTCGTTCCATGTCTCTTTTCTCATCTTCACTAGAAAGACTTTGTTTACTTAAAATCAACAACAAGGTGGGTACTTGCATCCTTGGAGTTTTCCATCTAAAACATTTGCAACACTATCTCAATATAGTGTTCTTGTGACATCCAAAATTTCTTTTCCTTTTTGTAACACATGATTCTTATGTCAAGAATCTGTTTAACTGCTCACGTGTCTTTCATGACAAAAGACTCATCCAACTGCTTCTTTAACTAGTTAATCTTGGAAATACTTTTCCCAACAATAACTATGTCATCGACATATAATAATAGGATAATGAAATCATCGTTAGAAAATTTTCTAACAAATACAAAATGGCCGAAGTAGTTTTCATGTATCCTTGGTCACACATAAAAGACTCAAACATTTTGTACCATTGCCTTAGAGCTTGCTTCAAATCGTATAGACTCTTTCTTAGTCTACACTCGTAGTCTTCTTTTCCTTCAATAAAAAATCATCAAGTTGCTCCATGTAAATCTCTTCCTCCAAATCACCATAAAGGAAAGTCGTTTTTACATCCATTTGCTCTACTTCTAAGTTAAGAGTAGCTACCAAACTCAACACAGTTCTAATTGATGACATTTTTACCACATGTGAGAAAATCTCAGTAAAATCAACATCCTTTCTTTGATGGAAGCCTTTCACCACTAATCTGACTTTATACCTCTGAGACTTTGAGTTACTCTCAAGTTTCACTCTATAGATCCACCTACTGAGGTTCCTCTTCATTAGTCAAATTCACATACTCATCAGAAACATACCTTGTAGATGGTTTCTCTACCTCTTAGACCTCCTAAGTTGGGTTAGAGATTATTCAAAAAAAACACTAAGATTCTCATCGTATGACAACTCGTGATCTTCACTAGTTGAAATATTGACCTCATCTCTAAGTCGATGATCATTAACACAATTGATAGCGTTTCAGCAAGTGTACTGAATCATTGCAAGTAATAATAAAACGGTAGTACCGAGTGTCGAACTCAAGGATTGCGTTTTACTATTGAATTACATTTAATTACTAAAATTGAACAAAAGGTTCCCAAGTTGATTGAAATGATATTTGAAATTAACAACAGTAATAAAATTGATCTTTTATAATGAGAAAAATGTCAGGGATGAGTTTCACTTCGAATCCAACCTTGGTGTCTAATTTGATCCTCGTTACTGAATTCCTTTATTGAATTATTACCGAATTCTCTTTATTATTCTTGCTCAAATGTCTTAGTGACAGAACCTTTAATTCTAAAGTAACCCCTAATTCCTTAGTAGATTTAAGATTAGAATTAAGCATTAGCGTATAGAAATTCTCTTGTAAATTATTGCTATGCGACTAATTTAATTGGTTTCATGACATGCATCTATCCCTAGACTACAAATTCATGAATTTCTCATCTCAAGCATTCGTAAAGTCCACTTCCGTTTCAAAATACAAATCGTAGAACATTTTAATGTTGATCAAGCAATAAAAAGCATTAAGCACAGAGATGAGAAAAATAATTCAATAAACTCATTCATATAACTAGAAATCAAATCAGAAAAATAAGGGTTTCATCTGGTTACACTCATCCCTAACAAATAGTGTTTAGTTACTCATGGCAAAGATACACAAGATAAGGATTAAAGAAGATTTACAAGAATGATTCATGGATGATTCTTGATAAAATTGCTTCAATGGCGTTAGAAACGGCCGTCTTTGAGTTTCTATGTTAGGGCACAAGTCTCCCAGCTTCCCAAGAGTCAAAAAGATCCTTAAACAGTAAAAAAATTGCGTTTTTATGAATGATGATGTGCGTCACGCACTCCAGGCGCAGTCTTTGCACTCCGGGCGCGTATTGACAATTCTGAATGGCTGGAAATGCGCTTCAGGCGTGCTCCAGGCGCACAGCATCTGGTGTCTGTCGTATTTTGCATTTTGCTCATCTTTCGAGTCTGAATTTGGTTCTGGTGTCTTCATGAAAGTTATAGATATGGATCTTAGCTTTCATTAGTACTTGGTTTGACTCCAATAGGATAACTAAAACTCCAGATATGGTTGCAATACTCCATATAGGTCATGTTGATTTCTCACCAAAATTCAGCACTGCACTAAAACAAAGTAACAACGCAAAACTACGAAAAATCTCTACTTAATTAAGCAAATAAGAACAAAAACATTTCATTAAATCAAATAACTAAAATCAACAAAATATATCAAATATCTCATTAAATTAACTAATGATTAAAGATAAATAAGACTAAAATCAATAAAAATTATGCATATGACGAAGAGTCATTAACAATCATATAGCTCATCATTCTCAACATTACCATTAGTAGTATCCAAATCAGGAACAGGTGATCGAACTGGATCACCATCTGCTAAGACATTATTTCTCTTAGGTATAGTCTTCTCCACCTTATCAATGTCGCCAATAGTTTGGTCTTCCATGAACACTACATCACGACTTTTGATAAACCTTTTGTTTATAGGATCGTACAACTTTTAGCCAAATTTATCCTCCTCATAACCAATGAAGATACAATGCTTAACTTTGCATCCAACTTGGATCTTTCATCCTTTGGAACATGCACAAAATCCTTGCAAACAAAGACTCTCAAGTGATCATACTTGACATTCTTGCCAAACCATACCTTGTCTAGTACCTCACTATTCAAAGCGACAGTATGAATAAGATTAATAACATGCACCACTGTGTATAGTGCCTCACCCCAATAATGTTTAGACAACTTAGCTTCATAGAGCATACCCCTCACTCTCTCAACAAAAGTTTGATTCATTCTCTCTTCTAAACCATTCAACTGAGGAGTTTTCAAATGAGTCTTTTCATATGTTATATCATTCTGTTTGCAATAAACATAAAAGGATCTGCAATACTCACCACCGTTTTCAGTACGAACACGTTTTAGCTTCTTGAATGTCTGCCTCTCAACCAAAGCATGAAGTTGTTTGAATTTGGTCTTTTATATTCTAAACATAAAACCATAGTTTTCTTGAACAATCGTCAATAAAAGTAAAAAAAATAAAGTGCACCACTAAAATATTTTATCTTTAAAGGGCCATAGATGTCAGAATGCACCAACTGAAGCAACTCTGAATTTCTAGAGGTAAGATGCATTTTGAAGGATAGTCTAGTTTGTTTACCAATTATGCGGTGATAATATTTATCCAAATCTACATTCTTCAATCTTGGAAGCACATCTTTTTTTGCTAAACAATTTTTAACCTTTTTCACTTATATGGCTAAGTCTTCGGTGCCACAAAGATGATTCCATATCCACAACCAAGTTACCTTTACTGAGTTTCCACTTTCCAAAAGCAAAATGATTGTCAAAACCACTTTCATCAAGCATATGCACAAAGATCAAATTGAAGCAAACATTTGGATTATGTTTGATTCCTTTAAGCAACAATTTATTTCCCATGTTGGTTTGCAAGCATACATCACCAATACCAATTACCTTAGATACACCATTATTACCCATCTTCAAAACTCCAAAGTCACCTGAAGTATAAGATGTAAAGAACTTTTTCCTCGGTGTAACATGTAGTGTAGCACCACTATCAATTATCCAAATACTCTCGTCAGATACAAGATTAATTGACTTATAGTCACGGAGAATAACAAGATCATCACTAGTAGCAGTGGTAACACGATTATCATCACGACCCATTTGTTTCTACTTACCCTTCTTGACTTTGTTCTCATTTTTCCACAGGAAACCATTCTTCTGTATGTGCACTTTTCTATGACAATAATGACACTCCATATTTTTGTATCTAGACTTGGACTTGCTTCTTCTATTTTCTCTACCACCTTTCAATTTTTTCTTCTGACTTCTACCCCTATTTTCAGTGACAATAAATTCAGATTGAGATGAAGAACCTTATGCGTTCCTTCTCATCTCCTTATTCAAAACAACACCCTTAGCCGTTTCCAAAGAAACAACACCATTAGGAGTTGAACTCATTATAGAAAGCTGAAATGTCTCTCAAGA
The DNA here is from genome assembly GCA_037974835.1 of Cicer judaicum. Classification (NCBI taxonomy): domain Eukaryota; kingdom Viridiplantae; phylum Streptophyta; class Magnoliopsida; order Fabales; family Fabaceae; genus Cicer; species Cicer judaicum. The sequence goes on from JBBPBS010000207.1 coordinate 2,643,714, forward strand.
CTCTAGTAAAGATAATAGTAAAAATAATCTCAATAACACATCATCAAACTTGATACCCATTCCAAACATTTGATAAAGGAGCCCTTAAAATTCACTCAAATGGTACAAAATAGATGTTCCCTCCTTATACTTTAAACTTATGAAACAAACATTGTATCTTATCCCACATAGTTTTCGCATTTTACTCACTAGCAGTATGATTATAAATATTATCTTCTAGATTTTGCCTAACCATACCACATACCTGTTGATGTTCAAAATCTCATTCTTCCGTAGATTTATCATTCAACTTTTTAGAACTAAAAATAGGAAGATGCATTTTCTTCACAAATAACAAATCTTTCATCTTGCCCTTTCACAAATGGTAATTAGTATTATTCAAGCATACCATCTTTATATTCATATTTGCCTCCATTCTTCCAGTAAGTCAAATAACCCTTTAACCAAGAGCTCTGATATCACTCTGATGGGGAATAAACGCTTAAACACAATAGCAAGTAATACGTAGCGGATATAAAATTCCCCCAACTTGCAAGAACCCGTCAGGAGCAACAACAAATATATATGGCAGCAAATTAATCAAAATAAAATAGCATAAAGAACACCGATATTTTAACATGGAAAACCCCTCAATGCAAGGGTAAAAACCACAGGTCATTCATAACAATTAAATAACTCCACTATAATCAAATAAGGGTACAAGAGAGTCTCAAAATAATGCACAAATTGTGTCTACAACCAGCCAAAATAACAAAGCACTAAAGTATACAAATGAAAAGTAAGAAGAAAAACACCCAAAAAACCTGATGATGTGTGAGTAAGTCAATGATATTTGTAAATTTACAAATTGGTAAATAGGTCGGTGAGACTAATGTTGATTTTGTGAATTGATAAATATATTTTATAAACGGTAAAATATCAATTAAAATATTCGCTATATAAACTTTATCGTTATATAGTTTTGACGTGACAATATAACTAAATATACGGTTTATCTTCATTTATCCCACATTGATATCATCTTTTCAGTGATAAATTTGTTGAAGAAATTTTAGTATCTCATAGATAAATTTATGAATAATTGTAATTGTGCATGGACTAATTATACACAAATTAATCCATTAAATATTTAAATTTTATCAAAAAAATTAGTTCATACTATGATACATTGCATGAGATCATCGTGGGAAAATCAAATATTCAATTAACATATTATATCATAATCTCTAACAACAAAGGTGTAAATATGAACTATTTGGATTACTATTTTACAATTTCAAAGATGTATTTATTAATTTACAAGATTCAAAAATTATATTTAATTTACGTTTATAATTTAAATGATCAATTTACCCGTTTGTTTTTATTATTTATTTGACAAATCATTTATTTTACCATAAATATAGAAGAACACTCTATTTTCAACGATGATCTAAATACTCACTCTATTATTAAGTAAAATCAATGAGTCCTACACTTGAATGGATCTTACACAAAAATGTAGAATCTATATGAATTGCACTAAAAAAACACGATTAATGTTAAATTCACTCTTGGAAAAAGAGTGTTGTTAGAATAAAAAAAAATTATTCTATGCATTCATCGTATATATCTATAAAAAACTATTTGATGTATGCCATGAAAGTCAAGAGATTATAAAAAGATAAATAAATATAGTATTTAAAGATTATAAGTAGGAAATTGTTAAAAAAAATTAGAAGTTATTTCGTGTTTGTCTACAGTAATAAATGTCACTTTTTTTATAAAAAAAATCAAATATAAAAAACTATTTTAATAAAAAATTATTCACAACAGCTTCTCATTATTATGCATTCTCTTTGTGAATCAACTCATGTAGAATTCTTGATGCTCTCACCAATGGGGCAAATTTGGTCATGTGTTTTTTATGTTTGCAATTGGTTTTAGTGATTCTGGATAAGCTTTTGCAGGCTCATCATCAATTTGAAGAAGAACTTGTAATTCCAAGAAACTAGCATATATAGAATATGCATTTGATATTTGTCCAGTCCAACAATTAAGTTAAATTAGTGGTCTTGTAAATATTAATCAATATATATTGTCATTTTAGACTTTGGCTTTAAGGGGTGCTGGCCCTCACTGACTTTTTGCTAGACTAGTAGTAATAGTAATATAAAATATATTAGTATATTTATTTTCTTTATAAAATAATTACAGTTATCTTTTTATAATTGGGCTACCACTAATATTTACTTTTTAGCTAGTTTTCAATCTTTCCAAAGCTTGTGTAGAGAGTAAAAAAATATGAATACTCTACGTATGTTTTGTGTATTTTTGATTTTGTACTCAAGTTTAAAAAAACGAATAAAAAAAAGAAAAATATGTATCATCTGTGTTGCTTTTTTCACTTTAAATACAATTATTTTGAAAATTGTTTTTAAAAATTATATTGCAAAACTATACATTCAAACAAGTTTTTTCCTTTTAAATTTTTAAAAAGTAAATCAAATAGACCCTAATTCAATGAATGTTTTTAAATACCCCATAATTCTATCATCCACCGTATATAATAAACTCCACTAATTGCCTAATTTTCTTTCCATGACTCTAACTAGACCAACATATACATGTAATGATATAACTCATTTGCTATAATATATGTACATTAGTTTCGTTTTAGTATAATATGGTGTAAGCCAACGTTCTAATTTTTCGCTAAAAGATTATGAATAGTAACCAAAATATTGACATAATGATAAAATCTATTTGTACTAATAGTCACCAATTGCACAATATGTAAAGAGTCTAAAAAGTATAATGGTTTTTTTAAAACACGTTTTCTAAGAGAGCTCAATGCCAACAAAGATTTAATCTCAAAGTGAAACACATTAGAAATTAAGGATGACAATTAGACCTAGATCCAATAGATACTCGCAAAAAAAACCCACAATAGACAGGGTAAAAATCCACATAATAAGTTTGGGCACGGAGACAGGTAATTACCCGCAAAATTAAGCGGGTATGGGTGCGGGTACGAATACTATAGTACTCATCTCACCCCGCACCCGCATTTATATAAATATATTATTTATTTATTTATTTATTATATTAATGTTTAGTTTAATTAAATATTTTCTTTTATGTTTTAACATCTATTAGTATATTGGACCACTACAATATTTATAATTGAAAGACAAACGTTTGTAAACTTTTTAAGAATTTGATTATAATAAATATATAAATATGTAAACTATTAACCACCACCACAAACATCGTTGGCCAATTTTCCACCACACAAGTTACTTATCAACTAGCCAGTGGTGGATGTCATCAAACTAAATACATGTTTAAAATAGCTTTCTAAACATTTGTTGAGAAAGGAAAATCTTCTAAGACATGCAACATAGATTTCATCCCATTACCAAATATTGGATAGGCTACAATTGTGGCCATGTCCCTATGATCATATATCTCATTCATAGGTTACAATTTGCACCACGTTTTTCAAGGAACACTTAAAGATGTTGTGGAACGATCCGCTTCTAAATCCATTTCCAAACATCATTTTGTTCTTTATTTGTGGATTTCTAACAAAGAAATAATCGACTTTTGAACTGAAACCACCATCACGTTCACCCCACTAAATCACAACATCATCATCATAGGAAAAAATGGACAATTCAAGGCACATATTATGTCTAGCAACTCATTATGAATCATTCGTTGCAAATTAAAGATATCTCACTCACCATTGATATCTCACCCAAACAACCTTCAAGATACATGTTTTATTGATATTCATAGCATCACTAATCCTTGCGCCACCAAACTATTTAGGATAAACAAATTTATCCTAAAAAACCAATTGAATCTTATTAGAGTCTCATGAACCTCCTCAGAGGAAATTTCTACATTGTTTATCCACAACATCACAAATAGATTAAGAAAGGTGCATTTATTGCATATCACATACTTGGGTAAAACTTGAATAACTAATTTAGTAAAGGTGGGTAGCTAGGTGAAATAAAATACTTTTTCCTTCCAGTCATTAAGTTGTTGGGTCCCCTTTATAAAAAATAAATTAGAAAATAGATTACTTACTAATTTGTAAATTAAGGGAACACCAAGATATTTCTCAAGTTAGTTTGTTTATTTGCAACTTACGTTCCTGACACATATGTTGTTGAACACTCCATGACACATTTTGCAAAAAGAAAATCATTAACTTCTCATAATTTGTACCCTTAATATCTATTTTTGTTTTTTTTGTGTTTTTTTTATATATTTATTTTAAGACTATTTGTTATTTTAATCACTTATTTTAACCATGTCGAAAAAATAATAAATTATACTTTGAACTTTGATAGATGAAGTGAAAATGACATGTTTTTATAGCAAATGTGACACTCATATAGGTTCAAGGGAATATTATTTAAGATGAATGTTAAAAATAGAGTTAAAAATATTGGTTATTATATTATAATTAAGATGAATGGATTAGACTCCCTTGTGAATTTCAATATAAATATCATTGAAAATAATATTTATATTTAATGTTCATCATGTCTCAAATATAATACTATAAATCGAGTATACCTATAAAATAAAATGATTATAATTATGTATCACTTATATGTTTGTCAATGTAGAATCTTCATAATCAAATCATTGGTATGTTATGGAAATGAGTGAGAAAAGTTCAATTCAGGAATTAACATTGAGTTCTAGTGATGTGGAATTTCATAGTCCTACATTAGAAAATGTGATGGTACTAGACAACAATGAAGTAGGACAAGAATCAAAGCAATGGGAGCAAGAAATTGAATGTATATCACATGAACAAATAGTGTCTCTTTCAGCTTCTATGCATGAAGAGGCTATTGGCATCATTACAATGGAAGATGTTATGGAGGAATTATTACAGGTTAGCATAGTGATTAATTCTATAGCCTATAGTTTCACCTTTTTATATTAAAAACCAAATTATACAATACATTTACCAATTGATATGTTATAATATTGAGAATCCACCAAATACATTTGGAGGTTAAAGTAAATTTTAGTGTAATACTTAAAACGAATTATTTAAATTTTAATTCAATATTATTAAATTAATATAATTAATATTATATAATATTTATTTTAATTGATTTAATATTATTACGAAAAAATTTAAAAAAATGTTTATATATTATAATTTTAATAATATTAAAATTTGAGGTCTAAAAAGGTTGTTTTAATGGTTTTATCTTCGGATCTTAATAATATTATCAAATTAATTGTTGGTAAAAAGATTAAAAAAAAATTATGTGAAGATGATGAACATTGTTCTCCTAAGGTGGAAAAAATTAAAGGGAAGTAGGTTGTCGTTATATTTATATATTAAAAAAAATCTATACATTAAGGTTCACAAAAGAAAAATTGTAGTATTGAGATCCATTGAATTATGTTAATGGGCAAGCCCAAGTTAAAACCAACTCAAATAATTTAGAGCTCAAAATATAAAGAAAACAAGGCTATGTACTTTCCCTGGTCCAACATTAGTTCAGAAGTATGCATTGAAAAATACCACCAATATTTGCAAGTCTAGAAGCATCCTTATGTACAATTATATTGAAAGCAAAAAAAGAACAATTTGTGTGGTCCTAATATACATTTTTCTTAAATGGATTTTTTTTAAAACGATGAAACTCACGAATATTAATTATAAATATTTACGGGACAATACGAGAGTTTCTTTTATAGTTAGGATGAAAAATATGAGAATTTCTTTATAAAATGTTTTTTCATGTATCTTTTGTTGTTTCAAATGTGTTTAATTATAGAGGTTTTTTTACAAAGAGGAATAATTAGAGTTGCTCATTATAATAATTGTAAAATTAAGACACTCTAAATGTTTTCTGATGCATTGAAAAAACTCTTAAACCGCCTTAGTATATAGTTAGGATACATTGTTCCAAAATGCAAATTTAACATGGAGATATTGTAGAGTTTAATTGTTAGTTTTCACTTTAATTGTTAAGAGTTGATTTAGAAATTAGAAACCAAAAAATATGAAATTTCTCTTTAATTCAGCTTCTGTGTCAAAGACACCAAAATATGAGGTCAATTAAATCTTTTCTTCACAAATTTCTATTAGTATATAATTCAATTTTATTATTTAGTAATAGTAGTAATATTTTATATCACCATGTATGTTGACTTTTATTTCTTTGTTTTTAATTTTTTGCTTTACTAGGTTGACATATTGGATGAAACTGATGGATATGTTAATGTTCAAAAGAAGTAAGTAAATTTAGAGTTTGTATCCTTTTTATCTCTTTTGTTACTTTTATTTTATTTTATTTTTCTATTTTTTATTGGATTCAAAGTTTATATAGTATAGATGGTATTTAATTTTTTTTTTGACAAATTTAAAATTATTTAATATATCATTGAAATACATTAAAATTAATATTTGATTCATTTTTATTGAATATCGAAAATCTTTCTAAGTTTCAATAACATATTAAATAATTTTAAATTTCAGTAAAATTTTATGGGCTTAATTTATATGATATAAATTTTCATTCCAATAAATAAAACTAAAAAATAAAATAAAAGAAATAAAGATAATTGGTCGATATTGAAATCGAGGAGATCTAAATTCTAGGAGAACATGTTTATTTAATAAAACAATAACAAATTCCTTGCTTCAAAATTTGTCTTATTTTCAGCATTAGAATTAACCTGCAGCAATCACAAAGATCACAATCAAGATCATCAAGAAGAACTTCTGAATCCAGTCGTCATTCAAGAATTTTTTGACAAAAATTTACTTTATTACCTAATCCCAAATGGCATAAGACTTAAGAAGCTTTTAATGTAGATTCTCTTATTCCAATGTCATATTTTAACATTTTTAGATATTTAACAACAATCATTTGTTTCACTATAAAAATCATTTGCTGATAAAAGAATGCCCCATAATTTTCTTAAAGCAAAAAGTTTATTAAAAAATAAAAGAAAACTAACATTAAGGGATATAAACCTAATACATAAATCACGAAAGAAAAAAGTGTTGAAAAGTTCTCAAATTATGCCCTTTATTTCGCATAAGGTCATAAATTATATAATATCATTTATATGTATTTTTTTTTGTCTTGTCTGTATAAAAAGTTGTTTACTAGTAGTAGAATAATTATGCAAATTAATAAAATATGTATTTGCTTCATTATTGATAAAATCTTATATTATTTATTTTTAAAAACATTTGTAATACCTTCAAGTCATGTGAATATTTCCTTACATTAAATGAGTATTCAAAATTGGTTCCCGATATTAGTACCTCGATAGTATAGTATTATGAAGTATCAACATATAAACAAAGAAAATAACACAAATCCATTGTAATAATTTAAGAAAATATAAACAATTGAGTGTAATTAAATATTTGAATATCGTGTCTACATCAAATATTAGCACATGTAAACCTTTGAAATTTTTTCTCTAATCACCATTTAAAACAAATTTATCTATTGATTTTTATTTGAAAAATTTATCATCCATCCCGATATACCTCCCCTATCTATTTAGAAAATTATAATATTTCTTCACTTCACTTCTCTAATAACTCATTCAAAACTTTCAAACTTTTAAAAAAAAATCTCGTAATATTTGAAGCACAAGTAAAATTTTAAACCTTTTTGTTAAATTTTAAATTTTCAAAATGCATTTTTCTAATTTTTCATATATCATTTAAAATTTTTGTTCCTTTTGAAACTTCTAAAGTATTTTTTATTTTTTTCTTCAAAAATTTCAAACAATCTAAAACTTTTGAAAATAATATTTTCAAATATTCAAACATTTTTAAAATCTCTAACATAATATTTTACCTTTAATTTTAAACATGATCTTAATTGATCTCATCGTTATCTTTGTCAAAGAAGAACCAAAACAAATAATAATTCCCTAACCAACAACCTGCTTGTGGGGTGTCTATACGAATCAATAATTCAACAATTCTCCAAAATAGATCTAAAAAAGCATATAGTTCATAAATCTCAAATCCTTGAGTTCAATATATTTAGTAAAATATATGAGTACTCCAATTAAAACCATAAAGAAGACCAAAATGTTGCTAATCAAAATGTTGCGATCACAAGCAAAAGAAATAATACTCATGGTTTAGCACCGCATCACCAGACAGCAATTGATGTAATTTGGTTAGTGAAATTTTTGGGAGTTTTACATTTCGAAATTTTTCCATGAAGGTGAAGTTTTTGAAAATTTAACAGCATAAAAAAAAAACTATAATTTAAATGTTTTCAAATAAATAAAATTTTGAAAATTACCAAAAAAAAAAAAGAAACTCATTTTATATTTTAAAATTTTTAGATTCAATAAAATTTTCAAAATAACAAGTACATTTTTTTTAAGATATAATAAATTTTATCGTAATTAATTCACATAAGTATGAAATATTAGATTTGAATCTAAATAAAATGTTCAATCTAAAAATATCGGTATTTATCAGTTCAGTTAGATTTTAAGAACTTTAAAATTATTTTTTACTAAAGTTGAATGTGAATATCAAAATTTTAAAATATATTTTATATAAAAAATAAAAAAAAAAGGATAAAATATTTTTTTGTGTTTTTTTTAGGAGGGATGAGAGGTATAGCCAGGGTGGTAGATAGTGAATTTCTCTTTTTATGTTTTTGCAGTCCTGCAAATGAATTTTTTGTAATGGTCTAACTTTATACCTATTGAGTTTTGTATATTAAAATCACCAACTCTGATACCTACTAATTAAGAACCATATAAAGGCCCACCAGAAAAACAAAAATAAGATAAGGCGATTAAAAAAATATTAATTTCATTTCATGATGACCATACATTAACTTTTTAGGATAAGATCTATCTCAATAAAAATATCTTCACTCAAAACCAATAACCAATTCCAAACATTATCACACAAAGGAGCCAGCCATGAAAACTCTAATTTTTGCATCAAACCAAATTCTCCATCTATCAAAATATTCTCCAACATGTAAACCAAAATTCCCAACTTTTCACACCAAAACCACACAAAAATTCCATTATCCATTAACCACATTGAAACCACAAGCTAGTGCCAAAGGCTTCTCCAATACATCAAATATTAAAACAAATGATGTCACTATAAAAAAAAAATCCCAACAATAAGGATGATGATGATGATGATGAAATTCCTAAGGTAGTTATGTATAGAATAATAGGTAGAATATTGTTTAGTGTTATGGTTCCAATGGCATTGGGTTTATGAATTTTACATCTTTATGGTGTATTAAAAGATAGACAAATATGGAATGCTCCTTTGTGGATACCATTTTTGACAACACTTATAACATTTGGAGATTCAGCACTTGGAATTGCATATGGAGTGCTTTCTACAAGTTTGGATGCAGAGAGGGAAGGTTCTTTGTTTGGTTTGCAAGAAGTTGAGAAGAATTGGGTTGAGATGTGGAAGGAAGAGGAAGCAAGTTAGTCAAAGGTAGTGTCTTTTTGAAGATTGGGTTAATATTTTGCAATTTGTATTTGGTAATTAAATTAGGAGAAATAGATGTATGTTCAAATAACACAACTATTAAATTATTCCTATTATTTTCATTATGTAGAGAGTTGTGTAGGCTGTTTCCATGCTTTAGCATAGTCACTACAAAAATTCGGTCAATTCCATGTGATTAGTAGCAATAGATAATTCAACTTCAATTTTACCTACAACTTATTAAATTTATTAATACTATGCAAAATATTCTTATTAATAGAAATTTTAAATTCATTTCAAACTTATTAATTTTTTATTATGCAAAATTTTTTTATCAACAAGTTATTTCCATCTTTATTTTTTATTTTTTATTTTATCTCATGATATATTTTCACCATTTGTACACTCAATAAAAATTAAGACAATAAAAATAATATAAAAATCAAACATCAATTTATTTCATAGACACAAAAAGTCAATCTTATAATTTATAAATCAAGGCAAAAATTAATTCCAAAAGAAGGAGAAGAGTTTTATTTTTCAGAAATGATGGGTGAAATGGGTTGGGTGAAAATTTGTTTATTGGATGAATATAAAAGTGTTTATTTGAAAGCCGCTAATTTCAATTCATTTCTCATATAGGACGCGACTTACTTGTGCCCATTTTCTCTTTTATGATAGAGCCCACATTTTCACATGTGACAAATACATCACGATTTCCCATGAACAAGACTATGTGGTAATATTAATTATGCTTAACGTTAACTAGGGACAAATAGTTTGGTTAAAGCTAAAGCCGGTGGAGGTAACAAAATTCTTTTTAGGTTGGACTATCTAATATTAAAATTGTTTCTATTATTTAATAAAAAAAGATGGATGAGGTTTATGTTGTTTGAGATTGAAATGGGTTTTGGAAGATACAACTTGAAGATGTGGTGTGTTTACTTTATCAATCTAGCTACATGTTCATCTATTTTTTTACTACTGTTTTATTTTTGTCTTTAATACTTATTTTATTTTGTAGATATTTAATATTCAATATTAAATTTTAATTCTTAAAAAAATATTAGATATAAAATTATAATCAAATGTTTAAAGATTAATTAAATATAACTTTTTTTAATCTTCAAATCATTGAGACGCAAGTTGAGTTGTTCTAAAAATCTTCACAAACAAATTAATTAATAAAAAGATATTTTTTAAATAGCTAATTAAATGTGATATTTTTTTAGTTCTTGAATTTTTTTAAGACACAAGTTGTACTAAAACTCATACTTTAAAATAATTATTCAGATCACAACCTTATTATTATTATTATTATTATTATTATTATTATTATTATTATTATTAATTTTAAATAGCTTTTTGTCAACAACAAAACAAAAATATTTATATGGAATTATTTGAGATATGACATCTTATTGATATTAGATATCTATGACACCCAAGTTGTGACAACTTGACAATCTCAATGCTAAAATAATATTATTTTTTTATAAATAAAATAGAATTAATTGAGATGCGATATTTTGTTAGTTTTAGTTTAAGACGTCTGAGTTTTGACAATTTTGTAATCTTAAACTTTCTCAGCTAAATCCATATAAATAATTAAATGTACTCATCAAAATCAATTTCTCGGACTTGATGTCTTTTTTTATTCATCAAATCAATAATCTTTTTTACCACATCAAGTTTTTGCAACAAAATGCATTTTTCTAAAAGCAACCAACACATAAATATTTTCTACAAAGAACTACGTACCTTTGATTTCTCTATTGCACCTAGAGATACGTAAGAACAAGATTGCACTCTTGTCAAGCATAATAATAAAAAATATTATTTATATTTTAAATACACTTTTCTCTAGATTTTTTTTAAAATGATTATATTTGAATTAAAAAAAGTAGAAATAAACAAGTTAACATTAATTTTTTCACAATTAATTATACATAACCGTATTTTAATGAATGTCGTAGGATGCTAATACATTTCCAACGTGTAATCAACTTCCGAATTCAAATTTGGTTTCAAAGATCATTTATATTTTATTTTTAAATGTTTCTCAATATTTTTCCTATTTTAAAATAAACTTTGTTGACAACTCCATTGATTTCGGAAAACACTAGAAATTTTAGACCACAACAGCTGGAACTCTGTTGGGGACCCTTAGAGAGTTAAGTCTAACATAATTAATTATGCAAAAAAATTTACCTTTTTCTATATTTGTTTGTTATTCATTTTCTTTTACTTTATGTGTTTATTATTTCTCAATAAATATTAGTTGTCATTATAATATTCTTGTAAACTAGTAGATGATTTATTTTATTTTATTTTATTTTACTTTATTATTATTATATATATATGTGTGTGTGTGTTTTATTAGCATTATGAAATTATTGAATTATGCTTATTTCACGCATTATTAGCATTATGAGTGAAACTCTATACCCGGGCTTGAGTAAAACTTAAGTTTAGTTAGAGGTTTAGTCATAATCATATTGGATGCATGTTCTATTTGGTTATTGCAAAGATCTCATCTAGAGCGTGACTCCATTAGAAATACCTACATTTTGGATGTACTTTCTATTTGTAGTGATGTTTCGACACCAGTACCTGACTCTAGAGACCAATGAATTTTAGGATTATAAAACCCGTCCAGGAAAGTGTTCATGAATTTAGAAGCTTATAACTTTTGTCGTTAATGATAAAATTAAATTTTTTTATAGTACCATGCATTCCTTTCATACATCAAAAATTATTTTTAATATCATACTATACAATATTCATAATCATTCATTTTTATGTAGGTCCATTAGAGAACCATTGAGTTCAAAGTTAGGTTCTGGATATCTCTAATTAAAAATGGAATCTAACAATGAAACCACAATCCCAATGTTAAAGAAAACTTTAATGTGAAAGCCAAAAAGCCTCATCTTAATAGTTTAAAAAGACTTCCTAACTTGTTGGAGCTTAATCACCATTTAACATATACTAAGTGTAGTACCTCAATTTTTTCCATTAAATTATACTTTTTTACGTCGTAATTATTTTATTTATATTTATCAAATCTAAAAAATAAAATGAAGAAGATATACAATATATGTATATATATATATGTATATATATATATTTATGCATTCATAATTATAAAAAAAAGAAGTATAAATAAGAAACCAAAATAATATAGCTAAAAATAACAAATGACTCATTTTGTCTCATCATTTTGAGTTTAAGGTAGAAGCATGAAAATAATATTCTGCATAATTAAAGACACATATAGGGAGAAACATTAGCTCATTCAAAATCTGTTTTTTCTTTTTCAAACATAAAGAGAATTAATACACTCAGATAAAAAAAAATAAGTTTAAAATGTGAATGCATCAGACATGTATAAGAACTCAAATGATGAATAAAGAAAATAAAACATAAAGAAGGAAATTAACAGGAAACACAAAGCAGAGCAAGAAAGCAACTAAGCAAGTGAACTAATTCTATAAATATATTTTTATTTGTTTTCAAAAGAGGGACGAGGAAGAAAATTTGATGCTAACTCTCTCTTTTAAACAAACACTAAAAAAAATCAAAAGTAAAAAACGAGAGAGTTTTATTTTCTTTTGTTTCTGAAAACAACCAAAGAAAATGAAAGAAGTTAAAAACAAGACAAAGAGAAGATAAAAAAATCCGCCAAAGTTCAACTACTGGAAGGAAATTAGAGGGAAAAAATATCATTCCCAATTTTTTTTCCTAGGGAATGGAAATAAGTGAGAAATGAGTGAAAATTTTCTCCTTTTAGACATTTTTCATTTTACCTTTTGTCCATTTATATTTTAACTAAAATTCTTTATATTTAAATTAATATATTAATAATTAAATAAATCTTTATTTTAATCAAATTTTAATTAAGCGAGTTGTTACACTTTGAGATCTATCGACTTTGTCTAAATTAAGATGTATCCACTTTAAATTAACTATAACAACTTTTTATTTAATTATAATTTTAGATATATGTCTTATTTATAAATAAAATAAGAATTATATTGATTATGTTACTAACAAATTATTCTCGATGCATCTCAATTGATTATATTACTACTAAATTATTCTCCATACCTTTCATCCTAAAATATGACACATTTCCTATCACAAATTATCATTTGCCATAAAAATATTTAATAAAATAATTATAATTAAGATGATTAAACATAATATATTTATTAATTTTATTTTACATTTGCGGTTACAAACATCTCCATAGTTTACCTCTTTTTAGTGGGAATACACCATTTTGATTATTTTCAATAGAAATAATAAAAATTGAATAATTTATTTCTAATTAAAGCACCAATATGAATCAAGCACATTT
>JBBPBS010000207.1:2661821-2751955 GCA_037974835.1 Cicer judaicum
TAAAAATAAGATAAATTATTATTATTTAGTTAAATTTTTTAAATGAAAGACTAAAATTATCGACTTTTAAAACAAAGAGATTAATTTCTTGAATTTATAAAAATAAAGAAATTAAAATTATAATGAAATCTACAATATATAAATAGAATTTCTGACTTCATATTGTGGAATTTCTTATATATTAATTATTACTATTATTTTATCTTGGTAACATACTTAATATCTAATAGAAACATGATTCAAAAGTATCGATTCAATTGAAAGGAGTGGGAATTCAATAAATTTTTTTATAATTTTTTTGTTTAAATAAATCATTATGCAACAATGTTCTTTTATTTTAGATTGATTAAACGGATTAAATAAATAGATTATGCAATTCCACCAATTAAAATAAAAAAGGTGTAACTTCAATTATCGTTACAATAAATATTTATTTTTTATATTAATACGATGAATATTAATTATATACTCAACCTTATTCCAAAGTTCATTTGAGCTAATTTCGCATGTGAATCATGATTCTAATGTTTAAAAATTATATTAAATAGATGGTCCATGGTCCATGGACGATTTGAACATTAAATTTAAATAATATTTTTTAATTCATATACCTTTTAACATTTTCAAATGCTGTAAAGGAATTTGTGATCTTAACTCTTAAGTTCATTGTACCGCCACGTTAAAGTGCTTTTCGTCGCCTCACGCTTCACTCTCGCCCCCTCACCCTCACTCTTGTCTCTCACTCTCACTCTCACTCTCACTCTCTCTCACTCACTTTCACTCTCTCATTCTCACGTACGAGATTGGGGATTGAATCGGTTTTAGGGTTTTAATACATACTTTCCACGTGCTGATTTCGAAGATCTACTTTCACAAATTGCTTTTGTAGTGGTTTCCATTTTTATTAATTGGCTGATATGTAAATGCAATTGCAAAGGTGAGCCTTTGTCCTTCATTGCTAATTTGATCGGAATCTTCAATTGCATTTTGTTACAACTAATGACTATTGATGCAATGCTGATTTGCAAAGGTGAGGCTTTGTCCTTCATTGCTAATTTGATCAGAATCTTCAATTGCTTCAACAAATTTATCACACTCTCTTTGTAGCTATTTTCTTACAACGAATGTCAATAATTGATGCAATGCTGACCTGCAAAGGTGATACACCATTGAAGGTGGTTGTCTTTAATACAAAGAGGAAGAACAGCAACAAGTTAGTGATATACTGATTTGCAAAGCTAAAGGTGATCCACTTATTCTTTATATTTTCGTTTATTTTCTTTGCTTCATTCATGTGGTTAGGTTGTGTATAAATAGAACATAGATCAATGTCAATAATCATTCTCATAACACCCTCCTTGCACTATCATTCTCTCTTTCTCTATTCTATTTATATTTCAATTTTCACTTCACCTATTCCACCACCATCCCTATTAGACAAGAAATAACCATAAACAAAAATGCAGTTCATCTTCATTACACTGCTGTTGTTGGCCAGCATTGCGGCACCAACTGTGTGCACCACTTACCTTCCTCTTAAACGGGTCATTCTACTTAACCACAGCGTTAAGATTGAGACATTGATAGCTCGTGACAGAGTTCGCCACTCAAGAATCTTGGGTGACTTTGGCGTCAACTTCCCAGTCCAAGGGATTGCTGATCCACACTCCTTTGGTAAGGCTAATCCTCTTTCTCGTATACTCCATTTATTTCTTACTTACTTGTTCTTTTCATTTTCTGGTATGCTCTGTCATGCATTTCTTATATTGTACAGAATTGAATTTCATTTTATTTTTATCAGTGACAGTGATATTTAATTAATACTATTGTTGGTTTGTTTCCTCAGTCTCTATACCACAAAAGTAAAGCTTGGATCTCCACCAAGGGAGTTTATGGTTCAGATTGACACCGGAAGTGACGCTCTATGGGTTAACTGTCTTCCTTGTACTGGTTGCCCTCATTCCAGTGGACTTGGGGTCTGGTTTTTCAATTTCCATCATTGCTTTTTTACTATACACATACTTGTAGTGTAGTGTGTATTTTGTTGCCTTGGGAACCAAGGTTTAGATTTGGAGCTTAACATTTGTTGCTTGTTGTGTTGTATTGTTTACAGATTGAGCCCAGTTTTTTTGACGCAACTAGTTCATCTACGGCTGCACTAGTACATTGCTCAGACCAAATATGCCCTTTAGGGGTTCAAGGTGCGGGTGTTCGATGCTCTCCTAAGGTTAAGGATAATAAGTGCCGCTACTTTATTTCGTTTCAAGATCAGAGTATAACCTCCGGTGTTTATCTCTCTGATGACATGTATTTTGGCACGATCATTGGGCAATCTTCTCCGACTAGTGTCAACACTTCAACCACTATTCTTTTTGGGTGAGAAACTCCTATTCTTATTTATTTTGGATTAATATGTATTTGTATGTTTTGTGGGATTCACAACATATAGAAATTAGACCTGGATAGGTGGGTCAAGGGAACCTATCCTTGTAGAGGGAACTCTTGGACATGCTTGGTAGGATTGAAAATCAGAGAGAATGTTGGGAGAGAAGAGTGGAATTAAATTGGTAATGCATGTTTTGTCAATAGATTGATTTTTTAATAAAATGGAGAACTTGTAAATAGTGGGATTTGCCTATCTTCTCTTGTAGTTTTTTCTTTCATTCTCGTGTTTTTGTTAATACTGATTAATATGGATTTTGGTAAACTTTATTGGATTGTTGTTTTGGAAATAGGTGTAGCACCTATCGATTTGGTCTTTTGACCCAGACGTTAAGAGCGTTTGATGGAATCTTTGGGTTTGGCCCTGGTGATGTATCAGTTGTATCACAATTATCATCACAAGGGAAAACACCCAAAATTTTCTCTCACTGTTTGGAAGGAGATGACAATGGAGGAGGAGTTCTAGTTATTGGCGAAATTTTGGAGCCCAATATGGTTTACAGTCCAATTGCCCCATCACAGTATGTTCTCTTCTGCATTGCTTTTCCCATTTTCTTTCCTTAGTTTGTGGTTCATTTCTTTCCCCATCAATTTAGTTATGTTTTTTCATCCACAAAGTTTCATCACACGGTGCACCCTTTTTATGTTTGAATCAACATAGCAATGGATAAGCATTTTAAAATATTTTTATTTAATTGAATGTAAAAAGTGATATTGTTAAGAATCAGTTTAAATGCTTCTTGTGTTGTTTTTTTTCTTGTATTTTCTTACTCTCTTAAGGTGATATTTTGCAGTATAATTAATTGACTAGTATTTTCCTTTTTAATTAAATCCCAGGCTTCATTACACCTTAATTCTCCAAAGCATTTCTGTCAAGGGGAATCTTCTTTCAATTAATCCAGCTGTATTTGCACCATCTTACCACCAAGGAACTGTACTTGACAGTGGTACAACCTTGGCTTATCTTATTCAAGAAGCTTACGATCCACTTGTTAATGCAGTAAGATTTCTTGTACCCTGCTCAAAAATTGAAATATTCAACTTTGTTGGGCATATTATTCTTTTGCTTATTCTATGACGAGGAATCATCATTGTGAGAAAATAATGTGGATATGCTCTTACTCTTTGGTTTGCTTGTCTCATGTTTTCATTATTTCCTAAAATCACTTGATATTTTTCCATTGAGTTAATATGGATTCTCACGTTCCTGTCTTATTGACTGATATTAAATATTATTATGTTGGATATAGATAGATTTTGAACCATTCATTGATCTAGTCGATAATTCTTTTTTGTTTAAAATCTTAATATGATTTAATATAGACTTGTATGTCTTCAATATTTTAAATTAAATACAGTATTGAGGTTTAATCTTTTTTATATAATTTTTATTCATTTTCATAAATGGGGGTTGGCTTATTTCTCTCATATTTTATGAATGTTTTGATCAAAGATATATTGATGTTTAGTTTCTAAATGAATATGTAGATAACTACTTCTGTGTCACAACTTGGCATCCCCGCAATTTCAGAAGGAAGTCCTTGCTATCTGGTTTCACCCAGGTAATCACAAATATAATATTTGTTATGAAGATTTTTATATACGTCATATGAAAAAAGTGTTTTTTCTATTAAGATTTCTGATTATCTCATTAAATATTGTGTTTGTTACATATTCAGTATAGATATTTTTAAATTAAATGATTTAATATAGACTTGTATGTCTTCAATATTTTAAATTAAATACAGTATTGAGGTTTAATCTTTTTTATATAATTTTTATTCATTTTCATAAATGGGGGTTGGCTTATTTC
Source organism: Cicer judaicum (assembly GCA_037974835.1). Lineage (NCBI taxonomy): Eukaryota > Viridiplantae > Streptophyta > Magnoliopsida > Fabales > Fabaceae > Cicer > Cicer judaicum. The sequence goes on from JBBPBS010000207.1 coordinate 2,666,077, forward strand.
TCTCATATTTTATGAATGTTTTGATCAAAGATATATTGATGTTTAGTTTCTAAATGAATATGTAGATAACTACTTCTGTGTCACAACTTGGCATCCCCGCAATTTCAGAAGGAAGTCCTTGCTATCTGGTTTCACCCAGGTAATCACAAATATAATATTTGTTATGAAGATCTTTATATACGTCATATGAAAAAAGTGTTTTTTCTATTAAGATTTCTGATTATCTCATTAAATATTGTGTTTGTTACATATTCAGTATAGATATTTTTCCTTCGGTCAGTTTTAATTTTGCGGGTGGAGCGTCTATGGTTTTAAAACCAACACAATACCTTGTGCGTAATGATTTCATGGTATGCATTGACGTATTTCTGTTAATGCTTTGGTTATATTCTTGCATACAAGTAACTCATTCTTTGGAATTGTTTGTCACTGATGTGAAAATATGCTTTAACAGTACGCTCCATCGTGGTGCATAGGTTTTCAAAAAACACAAGGTGGACCCTCAATATTAGGAGGTAAGATGGTAGACAAATTTAAACAGACTGAATGCTGCTAGGAATTGGAAAAAATAAATAAATAGAATTCTCTCATTTTATTATGAAATGAAAATTTTCATAAATGATAAAAACTTCTAGAAATGTCTTATGGATATGTTGATAATGGAAAACACACGATGATAATGATTAGATTCTAATTATCATCATTCAACTTGATTTCATTATAAATTTAAATTTATGTTTGCTCTCTGTTTGTTACCACAATCTGATTTCCAAAAAGAAACCAATGTACTATGCTCAAGTATCCTAATCATGAATTATCCTTTACATGCAAGTATGGTAATAATAAACTAACAAGTATGATTGTATCTTACACAGATCTTGTCTTAAAAGATAGGATAGTTGTTTATGACTTGGATAATCAGCGCATAGGATGGACCGACTATAATTGTAAGTTCATCATTTGAATTGTTTTTTCTTGCAAGAAATATCCGTTCCTTCAATATGTCTTACAATTGAAAACTCTTTTTAGGTTCTATGCCAGTCAACGTCTCTATGACCCGGAGCAAGGATAAAAACATAAATCCAAGAACAAAACGATCAAGTGCCAGTAGCTCCGAGATAAGGATTCTCTACACGGTTTTACATGTAACCTTTGTAGCTTTTCTTTTGCACATATTGTATTTTTTGTGAAGGAAATATATGATATAAATTGTGCTAGAAATAAATAATTTAGGAATTTTGGTACACTTTCATTTGAGAAGTTTGGGAGGCTAATGAAACAAATGACTAGGATGAATGAATATGTAAAGAGAGTTGAAATTAACGTTGTCACCAAATTTCACAATGAATGGATAGTTTAGGAATGTTTGAAATCTCATTTTATTTTGATTTTAATTAATGAAATTTGTATCGATTATATATATCAACAAACCATATTTTCTTTTAAACAATTTAATGGTGTTTATATCTATATAACTAGTGGCAGCTAGCTCAAAATAAAAAACAAATCAGAGATTTGATCTATTTATATTGGCATAAAATTGAAAAAAAACATCGAATTTACACTTCTATTGATGCAACCTGAACTTTTTCATTTTTAGTTGAATGTTAGAAGCTGCAACTCCTCTTTTCCCACTTTGGTTTCTTCTCTATAGATGTTTTCCCATTCCATCATGCTCATCAAGGTGATGAGGTCAAAAGAGATATTCTTTGTATTGGATGGAAGCAATGAATCATTTTTTGTATCATTTATTGGCTAATAACTATTCCTTAATGCTCAAGGATTCTTCTCTGCACAATATCTATAATCTAAGTATTGCCACATAGTTGCTTTTACAAAAATCCCATTAACTGCTTCCTTATGCAGAAGCTTTTAAGTTTAAGTAAAATAAATTAGTTCAAAAAAAAGTTTTGAATGTTGTCATTAATTATTAATAAAAACATATGTTTTGTGTAATTTTGATTTTGTACTCAAGTTTAAAAAAACGAATAAGAAAAAGAAAAATATGTATCATCTGTGTTGCTTTTTCACTTTAAATACAATTATTTTGAAAATTGTTTTTAAAAATTATATTGCAAAACTCTACATTCAAACAAGTTTTTTCCTTTTAAATTTTTAAAAACTAAATCAAATATACCCTAATTCAATGAATGTTTTTAAATACCCCATAATTCTATCATCCATCATATATAATAAGCTCCACTAATTGCCTAATTTTCTTTTCATGACTCCAATTGGACCAACATATACATGTAATAGATATAACTCATTTGCTATAAGATCTGTACATTAGTTTCGTTTTAGTATAATATGGTGTAAACCAACGTTCTAATTTTTCGCTAAAAGATTATGAATAGTCACCAAAATATTGACATAATGATGAAATCTATTTGTACTAATAGTCACCAATTGCACAATATGTAAAGAGTCTAAAAAATGTAATGGTTTTTTTTAAACACGTTTCCTAAGAGAGCTCAATGCCAACAAAGATTTGATCTCAAAGTGAAACACATTAGAAATTAGGGATGACAATTAGACTTAGACCCAATGGATACTCGTAAAAAAACCCACAATGGACAGGGTAAAAATCCACAAAATGGGTTTGGGCACGGAGACAGGTAATTACCTGGAAAATTAAGCGGGTATGAGTGCAGGTACAAATACTATAGTACCCATCCCGCATCGCACCCGCATTTATATAAATATATTATTTATTTATAATATTAATGTTTAGTTTAATTAATTATTTTCTTTTATGTTTTAATATCTATTAGTATATTGGACCACTACAATATTTATAATTGAAAGACAAACGTTTGTAAACTTTTTAAGAATTTGATTATGATAAATATGTAAACTATTAACCACCACCACAAACATCGTTGGCCAATTTTCCACCACACAAGTTACTTATCAATTAGCGAGTGGTGGATGTCATCAAACTAAATACATGTTTAAAATAGCTTTCTAAACATTTGTAGAGAAAGGAAAATCTTCTAAGACATGCAACAGAGATTTCCTCCCATTACCAAATATTGGATAGGCTACAATTGTGGCCATTTCCCTATGAACATATATCTCATTAATAAGTTACAATTGGCACCACGTTCTACAAGGAACACTTAAGATGTTGTAGATCGACTCGCTTCTAAATCCATTTCCAAACATCATTTTGTTCTTTATTTGTGGATTTCTAAAAAAGAAATAATCAACTTTTAAACTGAAACCACCATCACATTCACCCCACTAAAGCACAACATCATCATCATAGGAAAAAAATGGACAATTCAAGGCACATATTATGTCTAGCAACTCATTATGAATCATTCGTTGCAAATTAAAGATATCTCACTCACCATTGATATCTCACCCAAACAACCTTCACGATACATGTTTTATTGATATTCATAGCATTACTAATCCTTGCGCCACCAAACTATTTAGGATAAACAAATTTATCCTAAAAAACCAATTGAATCTTCTTAGATTCTCATGTACCTCCGAGGAAATTTCTACACTGTTTATCCACAACATCACAAATAGATTAAGAAAGGTGCATTTATTGCATATCACATACTTGGGTAAAACTTGAATAACTAATTTAGTAAAGGTGGGTAGCTAGGTGAAATAAAATATTTTTTCCTTCCAGTCATTAAGTTGTTGGGTCCCCTTTATAAAAATTAAATTAGAAAATAGATTACTTACTAATTTGTAAATTAAGGGAACACCAAGATATTTCTCAAGTTAGTTTGTTTATTTGCAACTTACATTCCTGACACATATGTTGTTGAACACTCCATGACACATTTTGCAAAAAGAAAATCATCAACTTCTCTATATTGTGGTCCTCTTCTAAATCTTTCTAGTTGGCGTGAATTCTTGCAAAGCCTCCCTTTCCAAAAGACGTTCATCATAGGGATAGAAATGAAATACAACACAAGGAAAATAAAACTCTCTAATAGACAATTGTCTTCTAGAGTATTTGTAACAAAATATAGATTTATCCTATCATAGGCTTTATCAAGATCAATTTTCTCCACTATTAATCCATTAGTGCCATATTTGTGCTTTATAAAATAAAGAATCTTTTGAGATATCACAATATTATCCAAGTTTTGTCTTTGGAAGACAAAATTGCCTTGACAAGACCTAACCAAAGATCTTATTACATAGTGCAATTCACGAGCCAACAATTTCGTAATAGTTTTATAAGAAACATTGCACAAATTAATGGGACAAAATAATTTCATCAAACCACCTTAGATCCCTAAACGTTTCTTGGATCTTCCTAGTAAAGGAGTCCATAATAACATTCCATGAGTTTGACACAAAACATTCAGAAAATAATTCATGTTTGAGGCTTTGCACACATCCATAGTCCTAATGATGGAACAATTCTCCTCCTTAGCGAACATTGACGCTCATCCACACCTAAAACAAGTAAACTTTTCTATGAACAAAAACTATTTGTACTAACATATTTACACAAGAGTTTTATATTAACTAGTTGCAAGTCTCTCAAGCAATTTAGGATCGCTAATCAAACATCTCTATTAACAAAATATTATTGTTTCAATTTGATTGTCATTTTACTATATATTCAAACTCAAACCATAACTCTTACAATAATACTTTACAATATGTTTTCTACCTAAATTTACATAGATTTTACATTGAATATTTTATTTATCAAAATCTCATTATCAACTTAATAGAGCTAATGTTGAGTAGAGGGCTAATGTGGTAAGATTATACATTCTAATAAGTCCCTAAATTTTGATTTGACCAATTCTTTAAACTCTAAGTTGTTACTAGACCCGAACAAATCAGGTATTTGACGAGCCAATGAAACAAAGACAAAAAGTAGAGTTGTGTTTAGGGTTTTTCATAACAATTGCATAATTAAACTATATTGTTGAATCGAATCAAATCAAAATTAACCGAGTAATTTACAAATCGAACTAACGTTTTTCACACAATTAATTAGCTATAACCAAACCAAAACAGTTCGGTTCATAAAAAAATGGTATGGTTATAATTCCAAATTTAGAAGTCATTTGTCAAATCATTAATCCGGTCCAGTATGAAAAAATTTTATTTGATTTAAAGGTAAAAATTAAATCAATTAATTTATCATCCATTCAATCCGCTACTTATTTATTCATCTAATCCAACCACAAAATTAAAAATTTGTTAATAAATTGAATTACATCTATGTATTTAAGGAGATTGATTAATTCAATTCATCCTACACTTTTTTCCGAATCTAATAGATTATATATATTTTTTTCTTTATTTACATCTAATAGATTAAATTTACTTATTATAAATTTATAATACAGATAACTTTCTTAAATATTATAATTTTTCTAAAAATATATTTTAATAACTAAACAACAATTTAATTTTTTTTAAAATTATATTTTGTTATAAATTAAAAAAAAACAAATTTTTTTATATAATTTAAAATAAACCTTTTTTTTTCATAATTTTAAAAATAAAATAATTTCTGAAAATAAATTTATTATATGAAAAAACTGAAACTTTTATTATGATAAACTGAAAATTTTGTGTTTGAAAAACCAGATTTTTTTAATTAATTTAAAGATAAATAATCTAATTGTAAAATAAAATGTAAATATTGTAATTTACTTATTAATTATGTTAATATTTAGTTAATAATATTTATGGTGGATGGAAGTGGCCGACAATTACAGCTCCGTCAAAAAAATTATCGGAGTTCCGCCACATAGCATCGTAATTCGTCATAATTATGTCGCAGTGGCCGCCGGACACCATCAATGCCCTCTTATTATTTAATTAAAAATAAATAAATTATAATATGTATATTATTATATTTATTTTAAAAAATTTATTATTAGACATTTTTTTCTTTTAATAAATACTATTTTTTTCTTATAAAGATACTGCTTTTTGAAATATAAATAACATTATTTCCAAATAACTAAAAAACACGTCTTTTAATGTGATAAATAACATCATTTTTATAAGTTATTAATTTAGTCATTTTTAAATAATTAGAAACTGATTTTTTAACATTAATAACAAAAACAATTTTTTTAAAAATAAAAAGAACAAACTGACATCAAAAGAAAATATAGTTCTTTATAATAATAAATAATACTATTTTTGGAAAAATAGATTAAAACACTCTTTCTTCCTCCTTCCTTTGTATATCTTTACATTTTCTGATTTTAGAGTTCAAAACTAAATCTTTATCCATGGTTGAAGAACCCACACCCACACCCACACCTCCTCCGACCAAGCATGATTTCCCTCCTCAAGACCCGATTCTAAACCCTCGAAATCCCTATTACCTTCATCTCGGCGAAAATCCTGGCTCCGTTCTCGTCGCACCGCCGTTGAACGACAACAACTACCATAACTGGAGCAAATGCATGAAACGGGCACTTTCATCCAAGAACAAGCTTTCTTTCATTAACGATTCCCTTCCTCAACCTTCTTTCACCGATCTAGATTTTGAATTGTGGGATCGCTGCAATAATATGGTTCTCTCATGGATTACATGAACCCTAGCTCCTCACATCACATAGAGCGCCATTTGTTTTGATAACGCCACTGACTTGTAGAAAGACCTTCAAGAACGATTCACCAAGGGTAACCACTTTAGGGTTTCCGATTTGCTCAAAGCTTCTAAGGCAACTTCCTCAAATTCTATTTCAGCTAACAAGGAGAATCGCCTTGCTCCTGATACTCCAATTGTTTCAAGTATCTCCAAATTAGGGACATCTAACTCCCCTTCAAATTTTTGGATTTTAGATTCTGGTGCTTCTGACCATGTTTGCCCTAATATTAACTGCTTTAGCTCTATTCAATCCATTAAACCTGTCTCTGTTTTGTTTCCTAATGGCATGAATCTGTTTGCACATTTTTCTGGCACCATTTCCTTTACACCAACATTTTTTTTAATTGATGTTTTATTCATTCCTCAATTTAGATTTAACCTAATTTCTATTTCTAAATTGATTAGAAATCTCAATTGTCAATTGGTCTTCTCACATGCTTTTTGTGCGATTCATGATATGGTTACCAAGAAGATGATTAGGAATGTGGAGCTTCATAATAATCTCTACATCCTTAATCACTCCCCCTCTAGACATCATTTTCCTAATAGCTTTCATACCATTTCAAATCCTAGATTTGCCAATAATGTAAATACTGTTTCTTGTAATTCTTTTTGATCTTTGGCACTTTCAATTAGGTCACCCATCATTTACTGTTTCCAGCACCATGTCTAAACAATTTCCTTACATTTTTATCAATATAGATTTAGTTTGCAATTCTTGTCATTTGGCTAAACAATGTAAATTGCCTTTTTCTTCAAGTACTACTAAGACTTTACATGCATTTGATCTTGCGCACATGGATATATGGGGCCCTGTTAATACAATTTCTTTAGAAAGCTTTTCTTATTTTCTATCCATTGTAGATGATTTTACACGACAAACATGGGTTTTTCTTATGAAAACTAAATCTGAAACAAGAACCTATATTAGGGATTTTATTTCTTATGTTTCCAATCAATTTTCATGTACCATCAAAACTATTAGAAGTGATAATGGCTTAGAAATTCTAATGCCTGAGTGTTATTCTTCATTAGGAATTATTCATCATACTTCATGTGTTGAAACTCCTGAACAAAATTCTATTGTAGAACGTAAACATCGACATATCTTAAACGTAACACGTGCTCTTCTATTTCATGCTCATTTGCCTAAATGCTTTTGGTCTCATGCTTTAAAACATGCCGTTTACATCATTAATCGGATATGCACCCCTGTATTGAATCTTAAAACTCCTTATGAAATGTTATACAATATTCCTCCAACATTTACTGAATTAAAGGTTTTTGGCTGTTTGGCATACACTGCCACTTTAACTAATGCCCGCACCAAATTAGACCCCCGTGCAAGACAATGCATTTTCTTAGGACTTAAAATTGGCATAAAAGGTTACATTTTATTTGATTTACATACCCATGCTACTTTCATTTTTAGAAATGTTATCTTTTATGAATCTGTTTTTCCTTATCCTCAAGAACATGTTTATGCCCCTGTTTTAGATGACGACACTAACATCGATGATGCTCTTACTTTTGATAATTCTGTTGTGATGAATCCCCTGACCCATAATTATAATTCTGCTTCCGTTATGCATCCTGATGTTTCCCATGTTGCCACCTTTCTCATGATCCTCCTTGCATAAATGATTCTATTGTTCATCATACTACTCTTGATAATGATTCTTTAAGAAGATCTGATAGGCATCGTCATCCCCTTGCATACCTAAATGATTTTCAATGTAACGCTCCTTTACGTCATGATAATTTGCCCCCATTACATTCCTTATCAACTATTTTATCTTATCATAAATTTTCCCTATCTCACTTTAAGTACATTAATGCTATCACTGTTAGTCATGAGCCATCTCATTATAAACATGCTATTAAACATGATGAATGGATTAAAGCCATGGAGGCTGAACTAGATGCTTTAAATAATAACAATACTTGGGTGATAACTGAGTTACCACAAGGTAAAAAGCCCATTGGTTGCAAATGGGTATATAAAATTAAACAAAAATCTGATAGCAACATTGAAAGGTATAAGGCGTGATTGGTTGCCAAGGGTTTCAATCAAATTGAAGGTATAGACTATTTTGACACTTATTCTCTGGTTACCAAACTAACCACTCTAAGATTACTACTTGCCTTAGCTTCTTCTAATAATTGGTTTTTACATCAGTTGGATGTGCATAATGCCTTTTTACATGGGGACTTGGATGAGGAGGTTTATATGAACCTACCTCCGGGTATGTCCACTACTCATCCAAACCATGTATGCAAACTTTTAAAATCGCTTTATGGGCTTAAACAATCTAGTAGACAATGGTTTGCTAAACTGTCTACTGCCTTACTTTCTAAAGGATATATTCAATCTTCCTTCGATAATTCCTTATTCATTAAAAGAGTTCATCAGTCTTTCACTGCCCTCCTTATTTATGTTGATGATGTTATTATTGCAGGTAATGACATCAACGAATGCACAAATATTAAATCATTCCTCAACTCCAAATTCAAGATCAAAGACCTAGGGGGCTTGAAGTATTTCCTTGGTTTGGAAGTATCAAGATCAAAGCTAGGAATCGACATTTGTCAACGCAAATATGTTATGGACTTGCTGCACAATGCTGGCCTGCTTGCCTCTAAACCAACTTCTACACCTATTTTAAAGTCACCAGACTCACTTCCACTACCGGAACCCCACTCTTTGATCCTTCTCCGTACCGACGCCTAGTGGGACAACTCATCTACCTTACAAACACAAGACCTAACATTAGCTTTTCAGTTCAAAAATTAAGCCAACATATGTCTTATCCAACTGACACTCATTTTGAAGCTGCCATACGTGTACTCAAATACGTCACATCATCATATGCGAATGGTATTTTTATGTCTGCATCTTCTCGCATTCAGCTCAACGGATTTTCTGATTCTAACTCGCCACATGCCCAAAACCCCGTAAATCTATTAGTGGATATTGTATATTTCTTGGTGATTCTTTAATATCCTGGAAATCTAAGAAACAAGCCACAATTTCCAGAAGTTCTTCTGAAGTAGAGTATTGGGCCATGGCCTCCGCAGTATGTGAAATACAGTGGCTGACTTATCTCCTTCAGGACCTTCAAACTGAGTTTACAGCACCAGCTCTTCTATATTGTGATAGTCAATCTGCCAGACACATTGCAGCCAACTCTTCATTTCACGAACGCACCAAGCACATAGACCTTGATTGTCACCTCGTCTGCGAGAAACTCCAACAGAAGTTGTTTCATCTTCTGCCTGTCAGTTCTGTCCAACAGTTGGCAGATGTCTTCACCAAAGGTTTCGATCCAAAACCATTTCAGAATCTTTGTTCCAAGCTAGGCTTAATGAACTTATGCGCTCCAGCTTGAGGGAGGCTATTAGATATAGTTATATTAGTAGACATGGTCAATTTGTATTGTTTTAGTTTGTTAGTAAGAGTAACTACTTGAGTTAGATTAGTTAGAGTAGTTACATCCTTTTTCCTTTAGTAACTGATCACATATAAATAACTTGTGATATACCATTATAATTTCTTAATGTTGATAGATGTAATTCAATAATATGCCATGTATGTGTTATATCTGTAATATTAGATGTATCTTTATTGTGTTGTTTTTTTAAATATACTCTTTGATGTAATATTTTTATCTTTAGATGTTTAACAAGTAGTCATCGAATAATTTTTTTAAAAAAAAACTGTATATTTGAGTCGCAATTGATATAGTAACGAGTAATTATAACTTTCGCAAAATTTGTTGCCCAAATTACTAAACATGATTTCCTTGTAAAATAAGTACTAGTAGCTTCACCACTAAACCTGGTATAAAATTTTACGAAGATTAGTGATGTCAATAGTAAATACATCTTAGAAGTTTTGTCTCTTGTGATTCCTTAAATAGAATACTTTCTTTAGTGCCATGTAAGTAGGGATGTAAAATCATTTATTAAGTTATCATTCATCTAATTCAACCATTTATTAATCTATCTAATTCATTTATAAATCTAAAAGTTAGTCAATTAATTGGATTCAATTCCTCCATTTAATGATACAGATGAATTCCAATTCATGGGACTATTTTTACAAATCCAATTGATTACATATGTTTGTTTTCTAAGGGGGTGACACGTGTTTGTGACCTAAATCTAATTGGTTATATTTATTTATTATAAAATAGATACCTTTTAATATACATTATTATAATTGTTTTAAAAAAACTCTTTTTATAAATTAAAAAAATGTATTTATTTTATAATTTAGAAAACACTAGTTATTTTATAGAATTTTAAAGAGCTCAACTGCAAACCACTGCAAGTCGTCGAGTTATATCGGCCTCCACCGAAAAACTTGTTGGAATTTCCCCAACAACAACAGTGGATCGTCGGAGCTTCGCAATGGTGGCTGTCAGAGCTCTGCCATTGGCTGCGACCAACCACCTTCTTTATTATTTAATTAATATTAAATAAATAATAATATTTATATTCCAAAAATAGTAAAAAAATTAAAACATGTTTTTCTTTTCTTTATTTTTCTCAAATCTAAATACATAGAAAATAATATTGTCTAGCCAACAAATAACAACAATTACATAAAAGATTTAGTAAAAAATTTTGGTTTCTTCATACGAGACCTTTCACCCATAAAGACATCATTTGCAATTTCCAATGCTTGGTAAGAGGTCTTCATGTCTTCCTCTGTAGCTTCAACGTAGTCCATAAAAGATAAATGCTTACTAATATGTCTTTCTTACCAAAGATTATTATCAACTTGTTGTTGTCTATTATAAACTTCAACTTTTGATGCAAAGTGGATGTCATTGCTCCAATAGTGTGAATCCATGGTCTCCTCAAAAGTCAACCATATCCTCTGCACTACAACTTCTGCATCCGAGTACTCGACCTTTTTTATTGATTTTTTTTCCCAAACTCGACTTATCCTTCCTAACATATATGGATCTTCTATACCTATATTGTTCAAAACTAAATCTAATGACTCAGTTTCGTCAATATAGAATAGCCAAGTTCCCACAGAGGTATGGCTATACTATCATTAATGCATCATTTGGTTCCCATGAGAAATATATTTGGAAAATCTTTGAATTGACAAATTACTCCTTCCACCTCTTGTTCTTTATAATACCATGAAATTGTGTCCCCAATAAGGTTAGCTATACTCTGAGTCCAACCAATCACAATTACTTTTAACTCTAACATGATACCATTTCTTGTACATATGAGACATGAGCCAAATATACAACAGTAAAAAGAAAACTAAAAATTTATCTCCATATTCTCAGGTCACATATGTAGAGAGTAGTATATGTCAACAAGTACTGTGGGAACCAAAATTTCTTCAATTTTGTTAAAAGTCAGGAAGACATAGATGGTGGTAAAATCCATAAAATTGTCAAGGTTTAGAAATAAAACAATCCTATAGATAATGAGAGTCAAATCATCTATATATTTTCTTGAAAAACTATGAATAGCTCATTGTTCCTCTTTTTTACTAGCTAACTTTCTTTTGCCAATTTATAACACTTCATTGATTGTGCTCAAATTTGGAGGTTCTCAGTATATCTATATGAATTTCCTCCTTGTAATGGATAACCAAATATTTATTCGAATTCTTCCAATGTTGGGGCCAATTAAAAGTCTTGATAGATAAAACATCTTAAAAGAGGATCCCAATACTGGGTTAAAGTAGTAAGAGCCTCTATTTGCACGTTAACTCTCAAAAGGTTTATGCTATTCTCATATTTATTATAGAAACTATCATGTTATATGGTTTTTATTTGGTTACTAATGCCTCCTAAACTTTTAAAATCAGTCTGCTTAAAGTTTAAAAGTAATTTTTTTTTTCAATCCCATTTTTCCACTTAATTCACCACGTGACTAAGGTACTTAAGATTCCATAACAAACCTGAAAAATGAATGCAAGATGCCATTATGTTTTATTTTTTAGTCAGAGAAAGACCAAAAAATTAAATTTCCATAAGATATAAATATAACTACGTATAATTATTGTTTTGAATATATATATATATATATATATATATATATATATATATATATATATATATATATATATATATATATATGACTCTTTTATTTAGTGAAGTTCTTAACGAGAGACTCTATTGTTTTAAAAGTGGTTCATAGAGCCAATTATCCTATCTCAGAATATTGTCAACAACAATAGGTAAACTATTTAGAGTGACAATACCATCAGAAAAAGATCAAACTCTATGTAAGATTTTTATGTTAACCAAGTAAGATGTACATCCAGAAGGCTAATACTATGCAACATCTAACTCCTTAAGCTTCACTCAAACTCAAGTATAGATTCACACTCATAAGTGTGTGTAAAAGTGACAATATAGTGTGTGAAGGGAAGCCTAATATGAAAAATGCTACTAAATAATAAACATATATATACAAAATAATAAATGATATTCGAATATAAATTTAAGTAAAATCACAATACAAAATAACAAAAATATAACTACTTATCGTAAATTCATATAATTAATGATAGTGTAGGAGAAATAAATGTAGACGAAGTTAACCATTTAACACAATTATTTGTATTAACCTTGACTTACGAAAGTATCCCTAGTAGAGTCACCAGCTGTCGTGGCCTAAAATTGAGTTTTAGGTCGAATTCAAAGGAGTCGCCACTGAAGTTTATTTAAATATGGAAAACATTGGGTAACCCTTAAAAATAGAAAATAGTCTTCAAAATCATATTTAAGATTGAGGAGTCGATTATGCGTAGAGAAAGTATTAGTACCCTACGACATTTGTTAAAAAACAGTTACTTATAATTACTTGCGCAAAAATTTATGTTAACGTTAAAATTTATTTTATTTAATTATTATTGTGATTAACAAGAGTACTATTTTGCTCCTACGTCTCTTCAGGTGAGACGGATAAATCAAATTTACGTAGTTCTTAGGTGCATAATGCAGATGTGTTGGATCTTTTTAAAGAAGATGTGTTTTTTTGCTGATAAAAAAAATTTATTTTGACGAAAGAAAATAAATTTTTAATCTATTTAAGAATAACTTTATTATGTTGGTTATAAAATGTGCTTTAAAATTATTAAGTTGTACAATTTATATTTTAACATCTCAAACACAAAAATAACGTTATATCTAATTTATCAAATTTACAAATAGATTTTAGAGTTATTTATTTATAAAAACGAGTGTTAGAACTAAGAAATTGTACTAACAACTCAAACTCAAAGATCAAACAAATATATAAGATATGTTTAAATTAATGAAAAGAAGATATGTTTAAATTTTAAATAACTGTAATAAGAATAAAAATATGAATTAAAAAAAGGTTGAATAAATAAGGTAAAAACATGTGAAAAAATGTATTATTTATTCATTTTCATTCACTATCCAAATAATAGTTCTATTTCGTTTAATGTCACTTGTTTTAAAATATTCAAAAAGAGTTTTAGGGCTCTATTGTTAGATTAACTATATTTTCCATTTAGATTAATTGAATTTAGATTGACAATTCAATTTCATCATAGACATATCATATATGTATTTAGCTATTTACTTTGTTTTACAAGGGACAAAAAATCAAAGACTTCAAAATCATTTTTTTATAAACAGAATATTTAAATTTTTCTTTATAAAATTGAATAAGTCAATTCGTTGATGATCAATGTAAATAAATTCAATGTCTAAAATACCCTTTTAGACAAAATCACTTATAAAAATGATGTTTAACCTCTATATATTTTGCCCTTGAATGTAAAATAAAACATTTGATTACAAATATAGCTGAAGTACTATCACAAAAGATATGAATGTTACTCATTGATTTTGAAATCTTCTAGTTAATACTTCATCCACAAAAGTTAAGTGTTACAACCTACTGCTAAATTATATTATACTTTTTGTTGTTGATAAAACAATAGTACTTTGTCTTTTGCTTGAATGGGAGATTAGATTCTCACAAAGGAACGTTTCCTTTCTAGCTTGTCTTCAACAAAGTCAGAATCAAGTAAACCTTTTAACCTAAACTTAGAGGATGACTTATAATACATACCAATATTAATATCCATTCAGTATCTAAAGATCCTCTTAACATCTGTTATGTGGGATTCTTTAGGGTGAGACTGAAATCTGAAACTAACACACATACTAAACATAATATCAAGTCTAGAGGTAATTAAGTAGAGGATATAATTAATTATTCCTCTGTATACCTTGTGATATACCTTTTTACCTGACTCATCCTTATCAAGAGAACAAATTGGATGCATAAGTGTAGACATAGACTTACATACATCCATTTTAAATTTCTTAAGAAACTCTCATGTGTATTTGGGTTGATGAATGAGTTCAACTTTTGGGTTTTCATGAATTTGAATTCTAAGAAAGTATTTTAATTCTCCCATCATGCACATATAAAATTTATTCTGCATTAACTTAGAAATATCTTGGCAGAGTATGCCGTTAATAGAACCAAAAATGATATCATCAACATAGATTTGAATAATGAGAAGGTCATTCTTAAATGATTTTCTAAATGAAGTAGTGTCAACCTAACGTCGTTCAAAATAATTTTTTTGTAATAAAGTTTAGTCTATCATACCAAGCTATTGGAGCCTGTTTTAGACCATACAAAAATTTATTTAATTTGAAAGCATAGTCTAGACATTCATTATCTTCAAATCCATTAGGTTGATTCACATACACTTCTTCATTTGTGTAACCATTTCAGAAAGAATTTTCTACATCCATTTGATATAAAATGATTTTCTTAAAAACTACAAATGAAAGTAAAATTTTGATAGCTTCTAACCTTGCCACAAAGGCAAAATTTTCAATGTAATCAACACCTTGATGTTGATTATATCCTTGAGCTACAAGTCTAGATTTATTTCTAATCACTTCACCTTTCTCATTCAGTTTGTGTCTAAAACCCCACTTGGTTCTAATTGACCTTTTTTCTTTAGGTTTGGGCACAAGATCCAATACGTCATTTCTTTTGAATTGATTTAACTCTTCTTTCATATACATTATCCATCAATTATCTGAAATGACTTCGTTTATTGTTGGAGGTATGATTTCAGATAGTATTCCAAACATAGATGTTTCTATAAAAATGGATATGGTTTTCGAGTGATTATTTGATTTCCTATAATTAGATCGTTTGGATGAGAAGATTCATATTTCAATCTAGGTTTGGATTCTTAATGATCTTCATTTGTGGGAGGTTCATTATTGTTTACTCTTGAGTTATTAGGCACATCTAGTGATTCATTGAATGTTGTTTTTGTTGGTTCCTCTGATATATCTTGTTCCTCTTATATATGTAGATTTGCAAAAGAAACACTGATTTTTGAGGAATCAATTCATGTTAGCTTTGAATTTTTATGGTCCAGCTTTTTGTCACCAAACTTGACA
Source organism: Cicer judaicum (assembly GCA_037974835.1). Classification (NCBI taxonomy): domain Eukaryota; kingdom Viridiplantae; phylum Streptophyta; class Magnoliopsida; order Fabales; family Fabaceae; genus Cicer; species Cicer judaicum. The sequence goes on from JBBPBS010000207.1 coordinate 2,682,136, forward strand.
TGAATTAATTCCTAAAAAATTATTGTTTGTTTGTTGAGTTTTCTATAGGCTTTAGACCTTTCAATGTATCCCAATAAGGTACGCTTTTGAGACCATGAATCAAATTTGCAAAGATTCTATTTGGTATTCAAAATATAACATATGCAACCAAATTGATGAAAGTAAGAAATGTTGGTTTTTTTTTCCTTTCCACAGTTTATAAGAAATATCATTAAGAATAAGCCAGATATAGATTCTATTATGAATATAACATGCATTTTTAAGTGTTTCTGCCCAAAAGTGTTTGACAACATTCATTTCGTGAATTATGGTGCGTGCCATTTCTTGAAGAGATCTATTTTTTCTTTCTACAACACTTTTTGGTTGAGGTGTTCAAGGAGACAAAAGGTTATGTAAAATGTCATTCTCTTCACATAAATTTTTGAAAATCTTATTTTCAAATTCACCGAAATGATCATTACAAATTATTGCAATACAAAAACCTTTTTTATTTTACATTTTTTTGTAGAAGATTGTGAAAACTTTACCTATGTCTATTTGGAATAATCATCACCAATAACAACTGCATACTTTTTACCACTAACATATGCAATATTTATAGAGTCCAATAAATAAAGATGTAAAAGTTCAAGTGGTTTAGAAGTGGAAACAACATTTTTAAAGGAAAAAAAATGTTATTATGTGTTTCCCTTTTTTGGCATGTCTCACAAAGAACATCTTATTCGTATTTCTGTTTTGGCAAGCCTCTGACTAAATCAAGACTTTTCAACTTTGAGATTAACCTCAAAATGGCATGTCCTAATCCTTTGTGCTAAATTGGTTGTTCTTCATTCACAAATCTAAGCCATATTACTTCTTGTTTTTCAAAATCTGATAAATTTATTTTGTAAATATTGTTTTTCCTTTGTACAATAAATAGTATTGATCCATTTGTTTGACTTATTGTCTTACATGAATTTTGATTGAAGACAACATCATAACCACTATAGCTTAATTGACGTATTCTTAGTAGGTTATGCATTAGTCTTTTTACAAGTAAAACATTTTTAATAAAGGGAACAGTAAATAGTGTTGGACCTAATGATCTTACCCTTATAATCAACCCAAAAACCTACGAATCCTCCATTCTTGAGGTTCAGATCGTGAGCATCCATTTTCCATGTACAATTAATGGTGTTTTTAAATATGTTGCTAAGTATATCTTCAAGATAATTTGTTTCATTCTTAGGTACCCGCATTTAGTTAGATCTTGGTTTGTTAGTTTTGAAATGTGTTTTGACATTCCATGTTTTTTGCATATGACAAGTTCTTTTATTGTGAAGAAAGAAAGAGTAGAGGTTACGATGATCAGAGCATGTCTCATAGACCTTTAGAAAAATAACAGAATCAGGGTGTTTATTAGAGGATGCATAAAATATTTGTCTTATTTTTAGCATTGACTTTTATTAGTGCATTCACTTTCATCAGAGAATACATAATTAACTAGAGGCAGAAAATCATTTGTTTGTCAAGGTTATTAGAGAAACACGATCATATGCTAGACATTATGTTAGAGCTTTTATCACCTATATCACCTTCATAATCAAAATCAACATATCCTACAACTGATGGATTAACTTGTCTTTTGCTAAACATGATAATATGACCTATTATAAAGAGACATAAAAAGGACATTAAAAAGACATTAAAAAGGATAGTTAAAAAAAGTCTCACGCACGCACTAAAGCACGTATAGGGTCCAATGTGAGCTTCACCAAAATGCACAATGGGTAGTACTTATTGAATGTTTTATAAGAGGAATACCAAAATCTTATTTGTTTCTTGAAACTAAGGTCTCAAAAGCTTAAATCATAAAGGACAACTGCAATAAAATCCAAATGATCACTAAAATCTTATTCTATAGGTAAAATCTTGTTCCCCACTCATGCTAAAATACTTTAATTTTCAAAAATAAATAAATAGAATAAATAAATATTTGCAATTTATATTAACCAATAAATTATATATGAATAAAATTTATCACACAATAAAAAACATACATGTAAAGAAAACAAATCAGAATATCTATCAACATTTATTCTGAAACACATTAAATACTAAATTAATTCTTTAAAATCTTATTTAATTAATATAATAGTTAATTATAAAATTTGGGGTGTTACATAAGATGCATTTATCAAATCCAACTCTCTTTTAACTTTCTCACAATCTCAAGTATTTAAATAGGATGATCACTCAAATTGAAAACATGCATCATCCTACCACATGTTTGAATGTTTTAAAAACAAATTCTCAAAGTAAAATACACATACATTGTTAAATCTCTTTAAGAGTTGTAATGAGACTGAAGTGATGGCATGTAATTTGAGATAATAGGCTTATTACTTCGAGTTTTACAAACCTACTTCTCATTTATATTAAGACTACGACTTTGACAACTTATCAGCATGCAAAGTACAAGAGAGTAGAAAACTGATTTAATTCACAAATTTTGTAGGTGTGCACTCCTCTTTTTGACATCAATGATGTTTTAAGAATCACGTAATTACAAATTAATGGAATATTGCATCATTTTACTTTTTGACATGAATTATGTTTTAAGGAGCATCCAATTACTACTTAGCAAGATAACATATTTTTTTGTATTTTTTTTCCTTCAATAGTTTTCTACTTTTCATTCTCTTGTACACCACCCCACACTTAAAAGTTAATATTTCATGACCAACCCAATTTTTTTTTCCAAGTCACAAAATCAATAGTTTACCTAACTCCAAGTAAGATTTTAGGATCTATACAATAATATCTTCTAGAGTAATTTTGTAATAAGTTACTCCGCTTAGTTACTCAATATCAACAATAATTTTCACCAATGAAACCATCAAATAAAAAGTTATTATTGTATAGATCAACTCCATAGATTTTTATACAATTTTAAAACTATTTGATATTTCATTAAATAATTTCAAATGAACGTATAACAAGCTTTTAATAAATGTAAGTAAGTATCAATGACTAGATTACATAGCTTCAAATTTCATATTTATATAAAATTGTGTGCTTGATCATTAATATAAACAAAAACTGTGTGCTTGATCATTTGTAGAAAGATTATCACATGAAAGAGAGGTTGAATTGTGTTTCAAATAAACAAAAACTTTTTTAACAAGATTAAAACAAAGTGATGAAAATAGAAAATATAAACAAAAGTACAAAACGACGCAGCTAAATTATCCTTGTTTACCGCCAACACAATAGCTACGTCCAATCTCTTCAACCTCAAGGATTTAACTCACTAATTCAAGAACTAAATCAAACTTTCACTGAATGCCTTCTACCTTAGTACAATTAAGTAATTGGAAAATGCAATCACTATTGGACTAGGTTACAAAAACGAAAGGTTTAAGGATTTTTGAAAAACTCACACTAGAGGGTGTTTACAAAGTTGTATTCTCAAAAGATTGTTTCTTAGTACTTAGACATACAAAACAACAAGACAACTGTATTGCTCTTATTGTGGTATGTTGTTCTATGGTTGAATTTAGATTTTATTGAGAACTTTAAATATTTTGAGAACTTTAGATTTTTTGACAACTTTATTGAGAACTTTAGATTTTTTGACTGTTGTCCTTTTTGCAAGAAATTAGCATGAATCGTGATATTTTGTATTAAATCTTTCAGAGAATGATTCACAATTAAAGCTTGTCTCAAAATAGTCCTTGTAATAGATTATGCGTATCTTGATATAGAAACAAAAAGAATAGAGGATATCGTGATCAGAGTATGTCAAATAGACCTTCAGACAAAGAACATATTCAAGGTGTTACGTTGATGACACGCAAATTTGTCTTCTTCAGAACATTGACTATTTATCGCTTTGACTTTTTTTCATAGCTTATTACTTCAAAGCGATTACTTTGATTAGAGCATTAACTATCTTGAGTGTTGACTTTTATATCAAAACGATGACTTTTGAATGAAGGCAGACGATTAGATGCAATGAAAGCATTTCTTGTATTATATAGTGTCACTCGAGGCACATTTTAGAGTGCATTCCCTAGACTTAGAATACAAAAATCAGAGCAGAGTCTTGATGTTTCTTTAACTTAGATCATACATCAGAGGATGCAGTACAAAGATTTATACAATAATTTGATCTGCACACTTAAACAAAATATTTGTGCTTTAAATTGTTCCCACAAAATAATTTTGTTATCATCAAAACAAGTAAATGTCATAGTTCTTAAAAAAAAAATTGATTCTAATATAATGAACGATTGGATCAGTGTAATTTATCGTTGACAATGAGTTATTAAACGAAGTAACTCATATATAATAGAAATAAAATAATATTTGCAATTTGTAGAACTTTAGTAGAACTGTTCTACTTAAACGATCAACTTGTTTCGCGGAATAAAAAAATTAACACAAAACTACGCAAAATATCTAGTTAGTGAATAAATGAAAAACATACGTACCTAATTAATCTAAGAATCAAAAGGGAACAATTTATTTAAGTACCTCATAATGTTGGATAAAAACTACAAAAACAAACATAAATAAATACTTAAAAAGATACGTAAAACATGTGTATGATGTTGTCAAATGCAAACACTATAAAAGTGTACTTTTTCACACAACTCAACGATTTTTTTGGTAGGAGGAATTGAACCGAATAATTGAATGTAAATTCCAAAACTTAACCAGTGAGCCAATTTAAAGTCTTGTAGTTATACAGACACACTTATACATATTACATTTTAATATTTAATGTATATCATTTTAGTTTATCTCTTATTTTCTATTTTCCTTTTTTTTTTCTTCCAGTTTTTATTGTTTCTATACAGATTATAGCTATCACTAATTATGTAGTATTGAAGGTATTTATTCTCCAATTTTCAAATGATATATACTATAATTTACAAAATGTCAAAAATAATATATATAAATGCAAAATTTTAAATTTAACAGTTTAAGTAAACAATAAATAAAATTACCGAAATTTGATACCTATATATATATATATATATTTCAAATTATAATATTCATATTTTTATTTTGACATCAGTATAGTAATTTTTAATGAATTTAGAAAATTTGTTGTAACACCCCATTTTTCAAAGCGAGGGTGTATTTTTTTTTCTACAAAAGATATTAAAATAAAAGAAATAAATAAATAAGATAAACACCTTTGAATAAATAATTAAGTCATTATAATTTAACAAGCAGCGGAAAAGTTTCTCAAAATATGAATCCAAAGTATTTACACAATAATAAGTGATACATGGACTCGTCAAAATAAGATGTCATCCTGACAATAATAGTAAAGACACAATCTTCCAATTTTAAAAAGAAAGCCGCAATTCAAAATAAAGACATCTATTCCCTCTATGTCATCCTAATCTGATCATTCTACCAAAAAGCTAAAAACCCTGAGTAATCGCCACGCGCCCCGTAGGGTCCTCCTAACATAGCTCCAGTCAAGCATTCCCATCCACAGGGTACGAATCGGTAGGGTTGTCCTGGCTCTCATCTGAGGGCAAGGCCCAAATTTCCACAATAATTGTAAAGGGTCACCAACCGAAATTAACATTTAACACATAACATTTAAGATTTTAAATGCACAAATAACCTTTCAACTTAGCATGCACCTTAAAAGGGTTTCCATATGCTAAACATACATAAACAAAGTTGAAAATTGAAGTTTTTAACAAAACAACATTGTTGTATTCAAATACATCATCTCTGTATTCGAATACAAGGCTGCTTTAGCATTCAACAGCAAAAACAACATGTTTGTATTCGAATACAACATTCTGTATTCGATTACACAGCAAGTCAGTAGCAAAACAGCATGTCTGTATTCGACTACAGTAGTCTGTATTCGACTACACAGTAAGTCAGTGGCAAAAACAGGATGTCTGTATTCGAATACAGCTTCCTGTATTCAAATACACAGCAGACAGCAGTAGAAAAACAACAAAATTCAGCATTTTTCAGCTTTTTAAAGGGTATCGAAACCAATCAACACTTACACACAAATCCAAACAATCATACTTAACAATTATAGCGCAAACACTTCGACATCTTGAGTTTTGAAATGGTTTTGCAATCAATCACACTTACAAACAATTCCAAAACATCCACACTTGGCAATTATAACAAAATCACCACGACAATTTAAGTTTCGAAAAGGTTTTGCAATCAACCACACTTACACGCAATTCTAAAACATAACGCTTAGCATTTTCAACACAATCATAAACTTGAATCGAACACGAATCGCGTGCCAAGCACCCTAATGCAATGCGTATATGCCAAAATGCATGGACTCGGAATTCCAAACCAAAACCCTCTTCGAAGGGCCGTAAATCATAATTGTACCGCCTATCGCAGGCCAAAATACCAATTACCAAGGTGCCACCTATCATAGGTCAGCACGATCTACTAAAAAAAACGTAAATCACAAACGTACCACCTATCACGGGTCAGTACTGTTTACGAGGTGCTACCTATCACGGGTCAGCACGATTTACTAAAAGAAAAAGCGTAAGTCGTAAATGTACCGCCTATCACAGGCCAAAGTACTATTTACCGAGGTGCCACCTATCACGGGTCAGCACAACTTACCAAAAAGTAAATCGTAAACATACCACCTATCACGGGTCAGTACTGTTTACCGAGGTGCCACCTATCACGGGTCAGCACAATTTACCAAAATGAAATGCATGAGCATACACTGACTCCATCCACAACAATCGATAAATAAATGCAGATATTAAAAGATTCCCCATTTTTAATACTCATTTAACTTAACCGATTTTCACCCCAAACATTAAGCAAACAGACATATTAAGAGATTCCCCATTCTTAATATCCAGTTAACTTAAACGATTTCCAAAAACAACATTAAGTAACCAAGACATTAAGAGATTCCCCATTCTTAATATCAAGTTAACTTAAATGATTTCCAAAACAACATTAAGTAACCAAGACATTAAGAGATTCCCCATTCTTAATATCCAGTTAACTTAAATGATTTTCACAAACACACATTAAGTAAACAAGACATTAAGAGATTCCCCATTCTTAATACTCGTTTAACTTAATGGTTTTCAAATTCCACACAAAACAGCTCAAACATATTATCAAATTCAATCCACGATTCGCACCAAAACATAACCATTCATTTCTCCACAAAATCGTTTTTACGACAACATTAAGTAAACACAGACATTAAGAGATTCCCCATACTTAATACTCGTTTAACTCTAATGGTTTTCAAATTCCACGCAAAACAACTCAAACATTTTATCAACTTCAATCATAAACATATCAAATTTCATCAGTATTAATTAAGAACACGTCAAATATGATGAACACAGATCAACACAACATACCACTCAAACACATCAAAATTTCATTTACTCAAAACATACACAAATGAGTTAAATTCATTTTCCCCAAATCAATACTTTAACCCTAACAAAATTCTTTTCCACACAACCACAGATAAGTTCCTAAATGCAAACTAAAAGTTTGGAAGGAGCCCTTACCTTCACGTTAGCTTTAACGTGCGATTACAGCACCGTGAGTAAATTCGGTAAATTTTTCGCTTGCTACGCCGTTTCCAAAGTTGTTCGCCTAGCACCGTAGCGTGGTAGTGAGCAACTTTCCCTTCTATCTCTTCGTGAAACGAAGCTTAGATCTAGATGAAATAAGGAGGTTTGTGTTTGACGGTTTTGAAATCCCTCACACCGTTTTTCTTCGTTTTCGAATCAAAGAGGAAGAGTGAAGTTGAGAAATCCTTGCTTTCTTACCCACTAAGCCTTGGGTTTCTATTCTTGAAGTTAAAGAAAGCAAAGAAAGAAAACAAGAAGGAAGAAGGAGGAAGGACGATGGGCGGCGTGCTAGCTTCCTCTATTTCACGTTTACGTTTTCTTTTTTCCTTCTTTCCTTTCCTTCTCTAGCTTATATATATACATATATATATATATTACTTACTATTCTAATATATATATATATATATATATATATATATATATATATCTATTACTTATAATATATATTCATATATTTGTATACAGATATATATATATTTATATATATATATATATATATATATATATTATAATTGAAACTAAACCAATAAATATCTAACAACTCTCACCTCCATTACTCCACTCACATCTGAAACTATTTTTATAAAAATGCCTACTCTCGTCGTAACTCAATTGACAGATACAATTTTCAGCAACCTGAGATATTTTGAACAAAACTGTCCAGTATTAAATCCTTCGTGACGTAAATGAATTATTTTCCGACAAATAAATTTAATCCAATTTCCAAAAATATATTTTTGGCATTTAACTCACTCAATACCAAAAACTGAGCTAACAGCCTAAGAAATTCCACACAAAATACCCTAAAATTGTATAATTTAGGATTTAAAAACTACGGGTCTTACATTACTACCCCCCTAAAATTAGTTTCGTCCTCGAAACTTAAAGTACGAGTAACAATCCACACTAGGTTTGTACCCGAATTCAACATACCAGTCACAACTTGTTTCACCCCGCCTTCTCGAAAAAATGTTGTATACCCCTTTTCATATGGTGCTTAATAACTTCACACACATCCATAGTCGGTAAGGCTCATCCGTTCCATTCAACATGATTTTGTCTACTATCAACAAGAGATTAAGGATGATCAGTCCCTCAATTTGTCAATAAATAGCCAACAACCATGATAATGGCTTAGACTATCTTAACTGAACGGTAATAGCGTTCCTTGCAACTTACATATGAGGTTATCTTAATGTACAAGCAGTCAACAATCTTCTCAAGGTCCATTGAGTTTCCCTTATTTTCCTATAACTTTGATCCTGTCGACGAAGTAAAATATCCCATACCCATGTCACGTAGTCTCATTTTCATCCACTTGGTACAAAACATCCATTTGGTATCAAACTGAAGCACTTAGAATGACCCCACCACACTGAGCATAGAACAATCACTACATCCGAGAACTCCTAAATTTCTCCCTTGTCCACAAATCCTCGATTTTTCTTAAGTCGTACAACTACGTCAACTGTAGTGTTCTTATCACTGTGGTATTCCAGTTATGAATTTAATAATTCTATCCCCACATATGCTTGGTGATCAATGCTTCCTCAAATATTTTCGAAATTATGCCAAAGACTATACCACTTAGGACACACAAACTTCCTTTCAGTTTAGCACTTCATTTCAAGAGTCACGTTTTCCATTAAGATCCAACTTGAATTTAATTCACATATCAAGGTCTACATTTATCTCATGCCTGACATCTCAAATTCAAGCTTCACTAGAAAATTTCTTGCATACTTCGTAATTATGCACAAACCCGAAAATAATCCTCCTACCTCTACTGCCAACATTCATTCTGATACTTCTTAATTTCGCTGTGTCCTTCATTTTCAACTTGATGATTATCCTTTCATTATGACAGGTCAACCGCATAGTATTCACTCCATCACTTTTCCATTCATACAAACCTTAAATTTCTACCTCGAACCTTGATACATCTTCATTATAGTGATTCCAATAAATCAAGGCTTACTAATTCCCACCAAACTTTTCCATTTCATGTTCAATTGTTTCCTATCAAACAAACATTTAACTCCTTTGATTGACGAACACAATAACAATCCCCATGACATGCACTCAAGTAATGTCTTTATATCTTGGCATACCTTTATAATAATAATGTCTGAATTATAGGTGAGATACTTCCTTTCCTGAATTTTTAATTGTCATAAACTACATCTCTATGTACTGCTCCAACAAATTTTTTGGCACATTTTCCAATATTTGTTTCACTTGCTGGTTCTTATTCCTTCACAACCTTCACCTAGATACAAACTGAAAGATTTCTAACAATCGAACGTCCTAAAGAATTATTTCTCACACATTCCCCATAAGCATTTCCTAAGAAATAATTATCTATAACTTCATCGTCCAAAATTTTGTAGTAAAATGTCTCAAAGACCCACATACCTTTCATTGTTCATCTAGTCACTACAACACTCATTTTAAACCTCAGCGCTTGATTTCCCAAGACCAACAACTAAATCACAAATCATTCATTCCATCTCTTCTTTTTCATTTTCTATCATTTAATAGGATTCTCAAATTTGATCTTCAAAATCTCCAAACACTTCCATCCTTAACATGAATCATTTATCACTTGCCTGCCTCAACTCCTTCGATTATGAATGTTTTAAGCATTACTTGTCCTCCATCCAACTTTGTGGATATTAAATCATCAACTAATAAAATCAACCATCTTAGGGCCCCAAATCAAATCTCAAATAATCCTTCCAACCTATCAAAATATTAACGTCCTCTTAGTAATTTTCCATCCATTTATAGACTCTCAAACTTATATTACTGCAATCTCAAGTATTCTCGTACTCGATACTTCAAATTCCACTTAATGGTAACATAGAGTTCAATACATCAAGGCTTAACTCATTGTGTTTTTCTGAACATCGCTCAACATTCACACTTACGTGTCTATAGATTCATCCAATATCCCTACCCATACTTAATAATCCAAGTTGCGAATCTAGTCTAACTCGAATGCTCGACTTTATCCCTCAAGGTATCGACTGTTCCTCAAAGCGTATTTTATCTAACCAAGGGAATATTTACTCCTAATGTGCAACACTCCCTTAACTTCAATACCAGTCTCTTTCATTGACACCTAGGCACCAAATGTTATTCCAAATGGAAGCCTTATCTTCTCAACAATTCCATGATCTTCACATCTCCTTGACAGTAGTCAAACTTCATCTAGTTTCATCCTAAAATCAACCAGGAAAACATCTAATACTTTTCTTAACAAGAGTCCTCAACTTAGATCTTTACTTGAAATCCCTTATTAGTCTAATATTAATCCATGCATACTCATCATCTTCGAGTTTACACCAACACATAGCTTCTGTTTCCTTGGAACCATTTTATAAATTCCATGCCGTCATGATTTGCTTCAGGTCTGCTGGACAATTCGTCATCTCGAAGATCTTTTCCATTTCTTGAATCCACTAGTCATCTATTTTCCTGAGTTCTCATCACCGTTGAACTTTGGAGGATGGTAACGAAGAAAATCTTTCAATCCTCTTGACTTAATAGCATAAATCCCTCTTTCCCTCTTCTCCAGATCCCATCGAGTCTTTGCAGCAATTCGTGCAACAACAAAACATCCATGTTATTTGTAGCTTCAACCATTTGATCATCCCTACTGACGTTCGTCCTTGCAACGTTGTTCCCTCTTGGAGGTAGTGTTTCCAAAAAACCAACATCAGGAAGAAGTGTTAACACCACTTCGAATAACATCTATTCCCTCTATGTCATCCTAATCTGATACTACAAATGTAACTAACACCCCCGACATCTATTCCCTCTATGTCATCCTAATCTGATCATTCTACCAAAATGCTAAACACCCTGAGTAATCGCCACGCGCCCCGTAGGGTCCTCCTAACATAGCTCCAGTCAAGCATTCCCATCCACAGGGTACGAACCAGTAGGGTTGTCCTGGCTCTCATTTGAGGGCAAGGCCCAAATTTCCACAATAATTGTAAAGGGTCACCTGTAACACCTCGGCCATTCCCGATGCCGGCAATGTTACCTCACGAGCTTCTCGCACCCCCCTTTCCCCCAAATTAGAAATCTTTGCGAGTTTTTACCTTCTGTGGGATTCGAGCCCGGTACCTAGGGGATAAGTACCGCCTCATCGCAATCCCACTACCAATTGAGCTACTGGCTCAATTGGTAACTTAAATGATTTCCAAAATAACATTAAGTAACCAAGACATTAAGAGATTCCCCATTCTTAATATCCAGTTAACTCAAATGATTTTCACAAACACACATTAAGTAAACAAGACATGAAGAGATTCCCCATTCTTAATACTCGTTTAACTTAATGGTTTTCAAATTCCACACAAAACAGCTCAAACATATTATCAAATTCAATCCACGATTCGCACCAAAACATAACCATTCATTTCTCCACAAAATCGTTTTTACGACAACATTAAGTAAACGCAGACATTAAGAGATTCCCCATTCTTAATACTCGTTTAACTCTAATGGTTTTCAAATTCCACGCAAAACAACTCAAACATTTTATCAACTCCAATCATAAACATATCAAATTTCATCAGTATTAATTAAGAACACGTCAAATATGGCGAACACAGATCAACACAACATACCACTCAAACACATCAAAATTTCATTTACTCAAAACATACACAAATGAGTTAAATTCATTTTCCCCAAATCAATACTTTAACCCTAACAAAATTCTTTTCCACACAACCACATATAAGTTCCTAAATGCAAACTAAAAGTTTGGAAGGAGCCCTTACCTTCACATTAGCTTTAACGTGCGATTACGGCACCGTGAGTAAATCCGGTAAATTTTCCGCTCGCTACGCCGTTTCCAAAGTTGTTCGCATAGCACCGTAGCATGGTAGTGAGCAACTTTCCCTTATATCTCTTCGTGAAACGAAGCTTAGATCTAGATGAAACGGGGAGGTTTGTGTTTGACGATTTTGAAATCCCTAACACCGTTTTTCTTTGTTTTCGAATCAAAGAGGAAGAGTGAAGTTGAGAAATCCTTGCTTTCTTACCCACTAAGCCTTGGGTTTCTATTCTTGAAGTTAAAGAAAGCAAAGAAAGAAAACAAGAAGGAAGAAGGAGGAAGGACGATGGGCAGCGTGCTAGCTTCCTCTGTTTCACGTTTACGTTTTCTTTTTTCCTTCTTTCCTTTCCTTCTCTAGCTTATATATATACATATATATATTACTTACTATTCTAATATATATATATATATATATATATATATATCTATTACTTATAATATATATATTCATATATTTGTATACATATATATTTATATATATATATATATATATATATATTATAATTGAAACTAAACCAATAAATATCTAACAACTCTCTCCTCCATTACTCCACTCACATCTCAAACTATTTTTATAAAAATGTCTACTCTCGTCGTAACTCAATTGACAGATACAATTTTCAGCAACCTGAGATATTTTGAACAAAACTGTCCAGTATTAAATCCTTCGTGACGTAGATGAATTATTTTCCGACAAATAATTTTAATCCAATTTCCAAAAATATATTTTTGGCATTTAACTCACTCAATACCAAAAACTGGGCTAACAGGCTAAGAAATTCCACACAAAATACCCTAAAATTGTATAATTTAGGATTTAAAAACTACGGGTCTTACATTTGTACCCTAGCTCATGTGTGTTAGATAATATTATTATATATTAGTAATAAGGGTATTTTAGACATTTCTATTCTTTTGTATATATACTCATTGTAACCCTATTAACTATAGTTTTGTTCATTCTATGTTATGAAACCCTAGAGTGGTTGTCTCATGATTGTCTATCTTCTTGCCCCTTTCATTGTTAACATGGTATAAAAGAGCTTTGGTTGATTTTGAGATCTACTATAAAGAAGAGAGAGACTATTTTGATAGGAAAGACAACCATCAAAAGAGAAAAGAGAAGAGTAACCCTATTCCCAATTTTGTTAAATCAGTCTTACAAAAACATCGATTGTACATTCGTTATCTGTTGGATCGGGCTGATTTTTGGACAGCAGTTTGCAACATTCATGTCTTCAACGGTCGGGTCGGCATAACAACATTTGTAGGGGGTGAAATCATGCTCGCACAACACCAGATTATCCCTAATTTATTTTGTCTCAGTAAATGTGTTTGTCGTATTTTTTTGTGATTATTTGTTATGGCTGGTGCTAAGGATGATTTTCTTCAAACACATTGGAAAGAACATTGTCCGAAATTAGGGAGAGCACATAAGAAGAATTTTAGGGGACCATCGTCTAATGTTGTTGCTTCTGCTCCTCCTACCATTGTCTCTAGTTCTGATTCTGTATACTCATCTGAGACTGCTTCCTAAATATCTGATATTGTAGAACAGCTTCAAAAACTTTTTGCCACTCAATCACATGCCATGTCTGCCACCTCTTCTAATTGTTTGAACTCCTCTGGTATGTCATGTATATCTCCTTCCATATGGATTCTTGATTCCGGAGCATCTCATCATATAACATACGATGATAAATCTTTTGTGTCTGTGAAACCTGTCTCGTTTGTGTCGGTTATGACTGTTGATGGCACTCCTATGCCACTAGCAGGTGTTGGTTCTGTCTCGACACCTAACATGTCTCTTTCTGATGTTCATTATATTCCTAATCTTACTTTGAGCTTTGCTTCTATTAGTCAAATATGTGATCTCGGTTATTCAGTTATGTTTTCTTCCACTTCTTGTTGTGTGAAGGATCCATATTCCGGAAGGATGATTGGGACAGGTCATAGACAAGGGGGACTTTATGTTTTGGATGACCTGCAACTCCCAAATACTGCAGCCTCAACAACTACTGCTGACTTATTATCTAGTTTTCGCTTGAATTCCTTATCTTCTAGTTTTTATGTATGACGTTCCCGCCTTGGACATGTTTCTACTTCTAGATTAAAATATTTGGCTTCTACTGGAGCCTTAGGAAAGTTGCAAACCTGTGATATCTCAGATTGTTGTGGTTGTAAACTTGCTAAACTTCTAGCTTTACCGTTTAGTAAAAGTGTTTCCGTTTCACATGCGTCTTTTGATTTAGTTCACTCTGATGTTTGGGGTGCCTCACCAATTCTCACCAAAGGTGGATCTAGATATTATGTTTCGTTTATTGATGATTACACTCGTTATTGTTGGGTTTATCTTATATAAATCGGTCTGAATTTTTTGACATTTATCATATGTTTCGTGCAATGGTCAAAACTCAACATAATTCTGTTATAAAGTATTTTCGTTGTGATTTAGGTGGTGAATATACCTCTAATAATTTTTTTGAATTACTTTCTTATGATGGCTCCCTCCACCAAACATCTTGTACTGGTACTCCTCAACAAAATGGAGTTGCTGAAAGGAAACACTGTCATATTATAGAGACTGCTCGTTCCCTTTTGTTGTCCGCCTCAGTTCCTAGTGAGTTTTGGGGAGAAACAATTCTTACTGTTGTTCATGCTATTAATAGAATTCCATCCTCTATCATATCCAGTTTGTCTCCCTTTGAAAAATTGTATGCTTCTACCCCTGATTACTATTCTTTGAAATTTTTTGGTTCTACTTGTTTTGTTCTTCGCCCTCAAGTAGAGCGCAGTAAGTTGTCTTCTCGTTCAACCATGTGTGTTTTTCTTGGTTACGGGGATGGTCAAAAGGGTTATCATTGTTATGATTCTCATGCAAGAAAATTTTATGTATCTCGTAATGTTGTTTTTCTTGAGCATATCCCTTTTTTACTCTATTTCCCCTCTAATTCTCAGATTACTAAGAGTTTTGAACCAACCCATATTGATCCATTTGGTCCTAATGATTATGCTTCTAGTGATTGTAATGTTGAGAATTGCAGGACAAATACTAATACTCCACATGATGACATCCCTCTTGTCCCCCCGGCTGTCCAACCACCTTCTGCGATTGTTGATCCTCCTCGTTACCGCTCTCGTCAACGCAAGTCTACTCAGTTACCTGATTTTGTCTATTCCACTTACACAACTTCGTTTGTTTCTTTCTTAACCTCTATTCACAGTATGTATAAGCCCTCTTCCTATAAAGAGGACGTTCTTGATCCTCTTTGGAAGCAGGCTATGGCAGAAGAATTATCTGCATTGCACAAAACCAATACTTGGGAATTAGTACCTCTTCCTCTTGGAAAATGTGTTATTGGGTCTCGTTGGGTATAAAAGATAAAAACTAAGTTTGATGGGTCAATTGAGCGCTACAAAGCACGTCTTGTTGCTAAGGGTTTCTCTCAACAATATGGTATGGATTATGAAGAAACTTTTGCTCCTATAGCCAAGATGACCACTATTCGTACTCTTATTGCAGTTGCATCTGTTCGTCAATGGCATATTTCCCAAATAGATGTCAAAAATACTTTTTTAAATGGTGAGCTTCATGAAGAAGTCTATATGGTCCCCCCACAAGGAGTTTCTCATAATCAAGGGGAAGTATGTAAGTTAAAAAAGGCTCTATGTGGTTTTAAACAGGCTCCTCGAGCTTGGTTTGAGAAATTCTCTATTGTGATCACTTCTCTTGATTTCCGCTCTAGTGAACATGATTCTGCATTGTTTATAAAGTCTACCACTTATGGTCGCATTATACTTTCTCTATATGTTGATGATAGGATTATTATAGGTGATGATGTTAGTGGAATCAATGAGTTGAAATTGCAATTAGCCAAACAATTTGAGATGAAGGACTTGGGAACTCTTCGCTTTTTCTTGGAGATTGAAGTTGCCAACTCTCCTAGAGGCTACCTTTTTTCTCAATCCAAGTACATTGCCAACATTCTTTACCAGGTTCATCTTTCTAATACTAGAGAACCAGATACTCCTATTGGGTTGAATGTGAAATATGTTCCCTCGGATGGTGTTCCTTTACCAGATTCTACATTATATCGTACTTTGGTTGGCAGTTTAGTGTATCTTACGATTACCATACCTGATATTGCTTATGTTGTTCATGTTGTTAGTCAGTTTGTTGTCTCTCCCACTACAGTACATTGGACAGCAGTGTAGGGAATATAGACCTCAGTTTAGCAGAAATTATGAAGAATAAATCCTATTCTAACACTATTGCTAAACAGTTTACTAAATTCAAAATTAATTAAACAAAAGATTAACCACAGTCTCAAATTTCAATCCTAAAAGAAAATTAACAATTACAAGAATTGTCTAATAAAGAGTGCAACAGATACATTGATTGTCCAACAGATTGATCAAGATACAAGCATGCCAAAATTAACAATTCAAGCAATATAAATTAATACAGAATTTTGGCTATCACATGCAATCAATATTAATCATACAATCATACAATGCACAATGGAAATAAAGAGTAGTGCACCATGATTTTTATACTGGTTCAGCCGTCTTTCTGACGGCCTACGTCCAGTCCCGAAATTATACTATTTCGGCCTTTTCAATAGAATCTTGTAGAGTGTTTTACAGATGTTCCAGCGCTCCCGGCCTATCAATCTTAAAACTCTCTCCCTATTCTATCTTTCACCCACTGTATCCCAAAGTTCCTCTATGAACTCTTCCAAGATCACAACAAAGTTTCTTCTTGATGAGCCCTCTCAACAATGAAGATAACTACCAGTGTCACTACTGGATTTTTCTCAGTTCTTTGTTTACAGAATCTTTGTTACAAAAAATCTAAAAAGAGATATACAGAATTTGTCTCAAGCAGTATTCTTCTCAAGTTCTTTTTCTCAAGCAATCTTTTTCAGGTCTCTATTGATCACGAATAATGGTTGGTTCAAGTCTGAAAAAGTAATATTCAAATGTGAGAAAAAGATGTTAGAAATTTATGGTTGTTGTATTGGAATGTTATTGAGAAGAAGTGATTGAAAAACGTTTATATAATTTCTGTAAAACAACAGATAAATCGATTTACCAATCGATTTATTAAAGTAATAAAACAGGATCAATCGATTGCCCAATCGATTATCGCGAGTCTTGTTTTTCTTGAATCTTGAAACTACATAAACTAATCGATTTACCTAATCGATTATTTTAATGCACCTTTCAGAAAATTATGTGCAGTTCATTATGAAACCGATTGCCTAATCGATTACAGATGTTTTGTTCCAACAACGAGATCAAAACAATCGATTACTCAGTCGATTCATTAATTCACATAGTCGATTCATTAAATCACATAATCGATTTGGCCCTTGGCTAAGCTTCCTCTGTAACTTAAAATTTTGTTCCAATCGATTTGGATTATTACAGGGACTTAGTTTATTTCAAGAAAATCAGTGTGCCAATCGATTAGGGGCTATGTTTTTGAAAAATGATTTTCCAGTTGGTTCATTCAATCGATTACCTAGTCAATTGATACCAAACTTGTAATAAAAGAAATTTGATTCAATAGATTGTCCAATCGATTGTGTTTGTCACAGACCATGTTGTCTTTGAAACATTATTTTCACAATCGATTAGCTTAATAAACGACTTGGCTCTGTGACTTGCACAATCGATTTGCACAATCAGTTTAGTCTTTGTGTTTTAAACAATCGATGTGTCAATCGATTAGCTTGCTAAACGACTTGCTTCTGACTTGCACAATTTTTTTTCAATAAATGTGCCAGTCGGTTGCCTAATCGATTAGCTTGCTAAAAGGCTTGCTACTGACTTGCACAATTGTTTTTCAATAAATGTGCCAGTCGATTGCCTAATCGATTGTTTAATCATAGACTACACATTTTCATACAACCCTATTACAGAATCGATTTGCTTAATAAATCTTCCAACTTTAGTTGATTCCTTGAGTTCCAAGCTATTGTCTCAAGTATGTAGGGTTGAGTTGTTGTTCCTGAAATATTACTGAATTTAAAATGTTAGATTAATCAAATGATGTATGAACATTGTATGTTCGTTAATTATGTCAAAATCAAGATCAAGGGGACTTATGTCCAACAAGCAGTTGTTCGTATTCTTCGTTATATTCGAGGAACTCAATTTCAAAGCCTTCTATTTCCATCGTCATCCTCATTAGAGTTACGAGCTTATTCTGATTCTGATTGGGTTGGTGACACCACATATCGTAAATCCACCACAGAGTTTTGTATCGGAGACTCTCTTATTTCTTGGAAGAGTAAGAAACAAGACATTGTGTCTCGCTCATCTACAGAAGCTGAGTATCGTGCTATGGCATCCACTACCACTGACATAATTTGGTTGCGTTGGCTTTTGTCTGATATAGGTATCTCTCTTTCTGAGCCAACTCCGATGCACTGCGATAACAAGAGTGCTATTCAAATTGCTCCCAACTTGGTCTTTCATGAACGCACCAAACACATTGAGATTGATTGTCACTTTATTCGTCATCATCTTCAACATGGAACCATTACTCTACCGTTTGCCTTTTCTTCTTTACAGATTGTTGATTTGTTCACAAAGATGCATTCCATTAAACATTTCCGTTTTTAAGTTGACAAACTCTTGATGCTCAATGTTAATGCATCATGAGTTTGAGGAGAGATGTTAGATAATATTATTATATACTAGTAATAAGGGTACTTTAGACATTTCTATTCTTTTGTATATATACTCATTGTAACCCTATTAACTATAGTTTTGTTCATTCTATGCTATGAAACCTTAGAGTGGTTGTCTCTTAGTTGTCTATATTCTTCCTCTTTTCATTATTAACAATGTGGACCTGCTAGGCTGTAACCGTATCTGGGTGAGTTTTGGCGGTAGTAAAGGAGAGCGCTATTTTTATTAGTTTTTTTTATAGATAAAATGAATAAATACCTACCAAAAATTTACACATAATTGTTCCTCATTTTTAAGATACGAAAAAAAAAGTAATCATCATATATCTTTAAAAAAAAATTGGGTATTTGTGTTTGTAATAACTAGGGGTGGGAATAGGCCAGGCCTGAGTCTGACCTACGATTTATTTTTTCGGCCTAAGCCTAGCCTACGGCCTATCGTAGGCTTTTTTTTTGCCTGACCTGGAAGCCTTTTTAAAAGTCTTTTTAAACGCAACCATTATTAAACGCAACCATTATTCTGAGTGATTGACTAATTGAATTGTTACCGACTATGAAACGACTACCAAATATAGAATCGCTACCGAATATGGAACAACTACTGAATATGGAATGATTACTAAGTGATTGCATAATTGATAAAATTTAAAATAGAAAATAATATTATTAATATAATAATAAAAAATAATATTAATAAAAAATAAATATATATAGGCCGGTATGTCAGACCTAATAGGTTTTTTTATAAGCCTGAGTTTGACCTATTTAAATAAATAGGCTTTAAAAACAGCATGAGCCTAGCCTTTTTATTAAATAGGCTAGGCTAGGTCAGAGCATAAGTAGGTCAGGCCATAGGCCCCTACGGACGACCTAACCTATTCCTAGAAAGTTCATTTACATGCAGCGTTGGATAAAAATAACCATTCATTTATCTTTTCTATTTACATGCAGCGTTGGATAAAAATAATTATTGTATCCTAGAAAGTTTTAAGTATTACTTATGAGAATAATTTAACCGACTAATTTATCTATGATGGCGAAATAATCTTAAGTTTAATTCGTTTGCACGCCTTAGCCAAATTCTATATGTTTTGGAATTTTCAAATTCTATCTTGTTTTATTAAATGCTAATATTTATTTGTTGTTTATTATTTGTCATAATTTAAGGTCTAATATTGTCTAATTTTGTTTTCATCATCACCATTATATTATATTTATCTTATTATTATCTCTATATTTTCTCTCCCATAATGTCTAACGGTAGGGCATGACAACGGGATGGGGAAAATCTGTACTCGTCCCTGTTTCATATAGCAGGTGTAAAATTTTGGGATCCATTCCCGCCCGCTACGAGTCTCGGGTTTTTCCGCCCGCACTCGCACCCACTCATATATATAAAATTATAAGTTTAAAAATTATATTTATTATAATAAAATAATTATTATTAAATAATAATAAAATTAAAAAAATATTTTATATAGAGATAAAATTATAATTTTTAATTTTTAATATTTAAAAAATATTAAATATATTATATATATATAATTTAAAAATTATAATAATAATACTTGCGGGGCAGGTTTGGGTGCGGGGCAGGGTGAATATCACCACCCCCAAACCCGCCCCTGCCCCCGCCCCCGAATTTTATTGTTGGAAAAAATCTGTACCCGTAACCATTTAAAGCGGATTTTCCCCGCCAAAATCAAACGGATTCAGATGAATACTCGTAGGTGGGAATTTTATTACCATCCCTATCAAACATGTGTTTGATTTTAAACATTTTTCAATTTAAATACATCCAAATGAAATTCATAATTGCGACTAACACAAATATTTGCCCACGGTGGACAAATTCTTTCTCCATAAAAGTAACATGCAAATGTCCGTGCAATGTCTTAGCGAAAATTCTTTTTGCTTAACGATTTAGTCTGGATAGTTCTAGTTTGAGTTTTTTTTGGGTTTGAGAATTATTTTTGGTTTCATAACTCGTCCAATTCAAAAAGAAAGTTATTCTAAATGATCCTATACATACAACGATAATTTTGATTTTACCACACAAACAAGTCTTTAAATAATGGAGTTTTATAATATTATAACTTTAGTGTAAAAGTCATTTAATTTAATTTTTAATAAAACTAAATTAAAAATATCATTTTCTCATCTTTGATTTGCATAACAACAACATTATGGAAAATGGGACCAATACATGAATATTTTGATATTTAATGGATCAATAGAAGAAAAAAAATATTTAAAGGAGGAATTCCAAAAACAAATGTCAAACATTAAACATAGTTAGAGTAACTTTAAATACGAAATTATTATTTTAAAATTTAAATTTGACGTTTTTTGTCAGAGTTATAATTTGAACTTGCGATAATTATTTCTCATCTCAAAGACCAAATATTGTGTACCATTTATGCAAATATAACACATTTATATTTATTAGTTATCTCATAGTTTTTCGATCATACTTTATAATAATATTTTATGTTTTATTACTTCTAGTAAAGCTTATTTATATTTATAAAAGATTATATTTTCTTCAAGCTAGAAGAAAAAGTCTAATTTACAAGTTTATGACCATTAAAATTGTAACAACAACATAGAATAAGATTAGGATTAGAAATATCTGGATTACAATCTCCTTCATAATATCCCTTGCCAGTGCAGAATGACATGCAATTAGGTGTTTGGGAACATGGAGAAAAACATTTCTCGAATTTAAGTATCAAATGTGTCGAATCTATTGAAAAGAGTAGTATTAGTGTACTAAATAATCAATATGCATAAAAAAAACAATATATAAAAAATTCAAATTCTATTATGTAAATTGTCTACATACCTATTGAGGTCTTGATAATATCCCTTGCCAATGCAGAAGGACATGCAATTAGGTGTTTGGTAACATGGAGAAAAACATTTCTCGAGTTGAAGTACCAAACTTGTCGAACCTATTGAAAAGAGTAGTATTAGTGTACTAAATAATCAATATACATAAAAAAAACCAATATATAAAAAATTGAAACTCTATTATGTAAATTGTCTACATACCAATTGAGAATAGAAGAACTACCATCAAAGTTATCATAATAAACTTCTGTCTATTGATCATTGTTCTTTCTTTTCTTCAATTAATAATCCTCATTAAATTAATAAGTAAATTTGAAATGTTTGTGTATGTATATATATAATTAATTGTAAGAGAAATATAATAAATAAAACACATATAGATATTTAATTTACTTTAATGATGCACAATTTTATATTATTTATTTTAAAATTCGGTAAAAAAAAAAATCAAATTTTCTTTTAAGATTACATTTTATTATTTACCATTTTAATATTTTATATACTTACACTTTAGTTTTTTCTATTGTGTTGAATTACACATAATAATAATAATAATAATAATAATAATAATAATAATAATAATAATAATAAATAATATATAATAACAATAATAACAAAAAATTAAATAATGAGCGGGGACATTTGCTTTGCTAGAATTTTCAAAACCTGAGGCTTTTTTTTCCTTGCCACGTTGGGATTTTTATGTACACCATCTGCAAGTGTCCTTGTTTAGGTTACTACCTCCTACTAGTATCCCTCATGTCCAAAATTGTGCATATTAATAAATACGGTTAATTGAATCATATTAATGAATTGAATTGTATTGTATCATAAAAATCAAATCTTTTAAATAGTTTATGAATTGTATCACATATTTAAAATAATTCAATTAACTATATTTAATTTAAAAATCAGTTTAACAATTTAAAAAATATTAAACTTTAAATAAGAATTTCTTTCTTACAAAACTTTTAAAATTTATTTTTTGAAAAAAATCAAAAAAAGTTAAATAATTTTCTGAAATTTTTTGATTTGAAAAAAATTGAAATTTTTTACTTCAATTTTTTTATTGGGAAATTTTTATATCTCTTTTTCTCTAACAAATTTTTGCCAAAAGAATTTTGAAATTATTTTTTCGAAAAAGAAATTTATAGGAAATTTTTTTACATTTATTTATCTAAAAAAATATTGATATTTTTTATCAAAAGAATTTCAATTTTTTTAATAACTATTTTGAAATTAATTTTAACTAAAAATTTGTTCAAAATATTAAACTTATTTTATATTTATAAATGAGTTTAACCTAGTTCAGAATTGCACTGAACTTAATTTCAAAGTGATTTTTAATAAGTAAATCAAACTATTAACGTGGTCCAATGAACTTAATCTCACGTGTTCTTTGGGGATTTGATCATAAACATTTTCATAGTCTTTTGTCCACAAGTGTACGAGTTTGTTATGTAATAATATTTAAAATCATCATAAAAACATGGACTAATTTAACAATTATTCAACTAATCAAGATTTTATATTATTTAGATTAGCAAAAATTTATGGTTGGTTCATCGTAACGAAAACGCAAGAATTAAATTTATAGTAACAATGTAAAAGTAATTCAATTGAGCGAAAACCTTGGGTATGATTTTACTCGTGATTTTAATACATCAAATCCTAGTTTTATATGATTTTTATTGTCCTTCTAACTATTAATTCCTCCTCTAAAAACAATTAAAAAAATATTGATAATTCAATGTAACATTCTTTTCTATAAATTAATTATTTGATTGATCATAAAGAAAAACATAATTAAGAGAAGACATAAATAATTAAGAAATTGAAAGATTAGTATTTATATTTAATAATATAGTTTGCAACGGTTGCAATAAAACCACCCTCGTCTTAAATTTGTGACAATTCATGCGCAACTTCGTAAGTCTCTCTACGCCACAGCTTCTATGTCTGTCATGCCATGTAAGCTCTTTCTCTCTTCTCCTCTTCTTCCAAATTCTCCTCTTCGTGCATGTTTCGCTTTTTTGATGTTGCTCCATTTTTGTTAGGTGCTCAATCAATTTCAATTTGAAACCCGGTCTACTTCCACAATCTATCAAGATGCAAAACATCAGTTGCAATACATTATGACACTTTAATCATATACTAAAAAAGTAATTAAATAGATTCATAGTTATCCATAAAGTGAAACAAGGATAATTGATAAATTGTTTTTAAGAACTTCTAATGGATTTTAAATTGATTAATGAATTATTTTGATAAACCAATTACCATTCAAATCCAAATTCATCCAATCAAGAAGGGTTATCCCAAATTTTTATTTCATTGTTCTACGCTGAAATATTTATTTAACTCAGATTTGGATTTCTTAACCAAGTGTTATGTTTGTCGCATCAATGGTATTCACATTTGACATATCTCACCTTGACCAAGATCCTAGTCATGTATTTTGTATATATATGTAGTAGTTGTTTCGCCAATTAACATATATATAATATGGTATATGATTGTTCTCTCGATAATGTTTGTAAAACTCCGCGACTATATTCAATTAAGGTTGGCCTAATATATTTGAAGACTTAAAATAAGTTTAATATATCACAAAATTAATATAATTGATGTCATGTAATAATTTTTCTTCAATTAATTTAACATTGTTGAGATATTATTAAAACATGAAATTTTTTATTAAGTAAAATTATTTTTTTAAGGCATTTTAATAAAATAAATTTTTTATTTTTTACGAAAGTCTAAAACGATTGGTTTAGGAGTTTTACTTGTTTCCACGTTGTTTACTTACTCTCAAATTTTAGTATGAATTAGCAAAATATATTTGTTTGTTTTCTAAGGTAGAATTAGCAATGAATTAGTGTGGTTGGTTTTTTCTTTTTGCTTATGAGTAGCTTATATTTCATTTGTGTGGATTGAGTGTGGTTGGTGTTTTTATTTTTTATTATTACCTCTTATGGATTTTATATAATATAAGTTTAATTGCAATTTTAGTTCTCTTATTTTTTGTTTTTTAATATTTTTAATTAAAAATGATGAATTAAAATGCTTAACACTCCTGAAATTGAAAAAAAATATTGTAAAAACTTAGTTTTCAACTTTAAATTTTTAATTCAATTGATGATATATGAGTAATTAATACATTTAGGTAGTTTTATATCATATAATTGTATGTTACGTCATTAAAAATAAAATAAACTATTATTTTAAAATTAAAAAATCTAATTGAAGGATCAAAATTGTTGACTTTTAAAATAAAGATATCTTCCGTGAAATGATAATCATAATAAAGAGACTGAAAAATAAAAGGTGTATTTTGTTGTATATCAAGATATTTAGAGACATCTTGTCTTTTATAGAGACAAAACTTTTTAACTAGATCGAGGATTTTGATTTATGTTTTTTAATATAATGAATTTTCATTTAATTTATGTTTTGTATTTTAAAAATAATTTTAATTAAATTAAAATATAGGTATTTAAAAAATGATAGAAAGTCCAAATAGTTATGCCACGTCGTAGAACATTAGAAGAAAAAAACAGCAGGAATTAAAACCAGATCAAGAAAATTAAAATTTTGAAATTGTGGTGAGTTGTTGAAATTAAAATTTTTAAATTATGTTAAGATTAAATTGGTAAACTATAGATAATTAAATTTATAAGTTATAATGAATTTAGTTATTAACATTAAATTGGTTAATCAGTCAAATTTAACTAGTTGAAAATTACAATTAATCGAAGTGATTATGAGTTAGAAATTCTAATTTGGAGGATCTAACACTTCAATTTTATTTAATTAGAATTCAATATGATTTAAAAATTATGATAATTAAAATCTTAATTAAATAGACTAACTATAATTTATAAATATTAATTTTTCCGATTCGACGGTTTAATTATGATAAACTAGGTCCATTGTAATTTATCAATTTAAATTTTGACAATTCAACAGTTTCATTTTAATTAATTAAATTAAACATAATTTAAAAATTTTATTTTATATTATTCAATATTTTACTAAATATGACTAATAAATTTTAATTTTAAATTCGAATATATTATCCAACATTTATTTTTTACAAATTATGAACAAATAAACTTCTTTTAACATTTTCAATTGCTATCAAGGATTTGTGTTCTTAAGTTCACTGTACCTCAAAGTTAAAGTGCTTCTCACCACTTCACCTTCACTCTCGCCGTTCACTCTCACTTTCGCCACCTCACCCTCACTCTTGTCTCTCACTCTTCCGTAGGGGAGAATAGTTGCCACCTGTAGATTGAATTGGTTTTAGGGTTTTGATACATACCTTCCACATGCCCATTTCGAAGATCTACTTTCACAAATTGCTCAGTGGTTTCCATTTGTATTAATTGGATGATATGTAAATGCAAATGCAAAGGTGAGACTTTGTCCTTAATTGCTAAAGTCTATCAATGATGCAATCACTCAGTAGTCGTTCTATTTTTATTATTATTTATTAATAATATTATTTTCTATTATAAAGTATATCAATTAGGCAATCACTCAGTAGTCGTTCGATATTCGGTAGTCGTTCCATATTTGGTAGCGATTCTATAGTCGATAGCTGTTCCATATTCAGTACAAAATCTATTATTTGAAATCAAAAATAATTTTGTATGGGTTAAAGAGTGTTTGTTTCATATTTTTTAAAAATCATTTTGTTAGAAAAATCATTTTTTGTTTAATATATATAAATATGTACATTTGTATTGGTATGTGAAGAGCATCATGTGGTATGAGTAGATCATAATGTAAATTGGTATGGATAGAGCATGTAACTAGATATTTGTAAAGAGACTAATTATGGATTCATTTTTTTCTTGCAAGGTTGTTGCAGTGCAGACTTGTTAGTTATAATTTTATTAGATTTGATTATAATTTTATTAGTTTCTCTTTTATATAAAGGCATAGTTTAGCCTATCTAAAAATATGTAAAATATAAAATTTAATTGTTTTAATGTGAATAAGGTTTTTAAATAGGCTTTTAGGTTAGACCAGATTTTTAAAAAGGTCAGACAGGCCGGAAAAAATAGCATATGGTTTGTCGTAAGTCAAACTTAGGCCTACAAAATTAATCGTAGGTCAGACTCAAGCCTTTCAAAACATGGCCTAGTCCGACCTATTTCACCCCCTAATTGCATGTACTCCAACACACTGTCCAGAAAGGTCACAACGACGAGAGTACGAACGTACCATTAGCCGGTTGATTAGTAGCTAGTGTGGAAGAAAATTGACCAACGATGTTTGTGGTGGTAGTTAATAGTCTATCAAGATAGTGAAGTGAGCACATATTTAAGAATATAGCGCCAATGTTCCTTCAAGTTGATTGTTATAGATCATTAGCATGAAGTGGCTTCATCTTTATAATGTAGATGAGATTGGATGAGACAACGAGTACTCTAAAAGGGACATATGCTACTAACTATCTTAGTTTTCTTAGCATAATTCAATTGTTGGTTGTGTGAAGCTAAACATTAATTGAGCAGTCACCAATGATGGTTCCAAAGTGGCTTGCGGATAAATAGTTATAACATTATGAATTTTGAGATGTTTTTGTATTTAAATTAATTGCATTTTTTTAGAAAGAAAAAATTGTTTTATTTAAGACCCATGAAACCAACCATTTTATAATCGGATTGGTTTGGTTTGGGTTTGATATAAAAATCACACGTTAAGAATTCAATCTAACACAAATAAATTTGAACTATTCGCATAATAGATTTAACCAAAGTCAACTCAACCCATAAACACCCTACTTCATATGCAAAACCTCCATACAGACGTTTTAAATGTTTCCTAAAAATGTGCTACTATAGAAAATAAGTTGAATTGAATTATATATACACTATAAAATGTTAACCATTTTAAGTATGATAAAACATATGTTTAAATTATTGAAAAAAAGATATTTTTAAATTTTAAATAATAACTGTAATAAAAATAAAAATATGAATTAAAAAAAGGTAAAAAGATGTGAAAAAATATATAATTTATTCATTTTCATCCACTATCTAAATAATAGTTCTATTTTGTTTAATTTCTTTTGTATTAAAATATTCACACAGAATTTTATGGTTCTCTTGTTAGAGTAACTATATTTTGAATTTAGATTAATTGAATTTAGATTGACAATTCAATTTCATTAGAGACATATTATATGTACATTTAACCATTTACTCTATTTTAGTAGGGGCAAAAAATCAAAGACTTCAACATCATTATTTTATAAACAAACTATTTTGATTTTTCTTTATAAAATTGAATATGTCAATTCGTTGATGATCAATGTAAATAAATTTAATATTTAAAATACCCTTATAAACATAAACACTTATAAAAATGATGTTTAATCTTTATATATTTTGCCTTTGAATGTAAAATAAGAAATTGGAGTAAAAATATATCTGGAGTAACACATTGATTTTGAGTGTAACTCATTGATTTTGAATGTAACTCGTTGACTGTAACTCATTAAGTTTGAAATCTTCTAGTTAATACTTCATCCCCAAAAGTTGACTGTTACAACCTGCTGCTAAAGTATATTATACTTTTGTTGTTGATAAAGCAATAGTCCGTTTGTGTTTTGCTTGACCGGGAGAATATATTCTCACCAAGGAATGTTTCCTTTCTAGCTTGTGTTCAACAAAGTCAGAATCACGTAAACCTTTTCACCTAAACTTAGAGGATGACTTATAATACATAACAATATTAATATTACCTTTCAGATATCTAAAGTTCCTCTTAACATCTGTTATGTGGGATTATGTAGGGTGAGGCTGAAATCTGACTCTAACACACACACTGAACATAATATCAAGTCTAAGGAAATTAAGTAGATGAGATAACTAATTATTCCTCTGTATACCTTATGATCTACTTTTTTACCTGACTCATCCTTATCAGGAGAACAAGTTGGATGCATACGTGTAGAACCAAAAATGATATAATCAACATAGATTTGAACAATGAAAAGGTCATTCTTAAATGATTTTCTAAATAAAGTAGTGTCAATCTAACCTCATTCAAAATTATTTTTTAGTAATAAATTGCTTAGTCTATCATACAAAAATTTAGACCATACAAAAATTATTTTTTAGACCATACAAAAATTTATTTAATTTGAAAGCATAGTCTAGAAATTCATTATCTTCAAATCCATTAGGTTATTTCACGTACACTTCTTTATTTATGTAACCATTTCAAAAAGAATTTTCCACATCCAATTGATATAAAATGATTTTGTTAAAAACTACAAATGAAAGTAAAATTTTGATAGCCTCTAACCTTGCCACAAGGAAACAAATTTCAATGTAATCAACACCTTGATGTTGATTGTAGTTGATTTCAATGTAATCAACATCCCATTTGTCATTTCTTTTGAATTGATTTAACTCTTCTTTCATAGTCATTATCCATTAATTATCTAATACAACTTCGTTTATAGTTGTAGGTAAGATTTCTAATTGTATTCCAAACATAGATATTTCTTTAAAAACATATATGGTTTTTGGATGATTATTTAACTTCCTATGATTAGATCATTTGGATGAGAAGATTCATATTTCAATCTAGGTTTGGATTCCTAATGATCTTCATTTGCAGGAGGTTAGGAAATGTTGGGTTTTATTCCTTGCTACAGTTTATAAGAAGTATTATTAAGAATAAGCCAGATATAGATTCTATTATGAATATAACATTCAATGTTAAGTGTTTCTGCCCAAAAGTAGTAAACAACGTTCATTTCGTGAATTATGGTGTGTGCCACTAATGGCATGTCCTAATCCTTTGTGCTAAATTGGTTGTTCTTCATTCACAAACATAAGCCATTTTACTTCTTGTTTTTCAATATCGGATAAATTTATTTTGTAAATGTTGTTTTTCCTTTGTACAGTAAATAGTAGGGATGCATTTGTTTGACTTATTGCCTACATGAATTTTGATTGGTAACAACACCATAACCACTGTTGCTTAATTGACTTAGGCTTAGTAGGTTATGCATTAGTCCTTTTACAAGTAAAACATTTTTAATAAAGGGAGCAAAACCATTACCTATTGTGTTGTGCCTAATTATCTTACACTTCTAATCAACTCCAAAACCTATAAATCCTCCATTCTTGAGGGTCAGGTCGTGAGCATCACTTTTCCATGTACAATGAATGGTGTTTTTAAATTTGTTGCTAAGGATATCCTTAAGATAAGTTGTTTTATTCTTAGGTAGCATTTAGTTAGATCTTGGTTTGTTAGTTTTGAAATGTTTTTTTTTGCATATGATAAGTTCTTTTATTGTAAAGAAACAAGGAGTAGAGGTTACGATGATCAGAGCATGTCTCATAGACCTTCAAAAAAATAACTAAGCCATGGTGTTTATTACATGATGCACAAAAATTTCATCTTATTTGGAGGATTGACATTTATTAGTGCATTGACTTTCATCAGAGAATATATTATTAACTAGAGGCAGAAAAGCATTTGTTTGTCAAGGTTATTAGAGGAACACGATCAGATGCTTCTTGTAATCATCTGATGAATCGAAGCATAACTTGTGTTTTCCAGAATTAAATGAGACGTGTTTCAAAGCGTGTGGAGCAAACTTAAAATAAAAAATTAGAAGAAAAGTCTTGGTGCTCGTTTATCTTAGCCCAATCATTAAAGGATACAATCTAAGATCATACAAAATCCACTTGATATGAGAACTGCACACTTAATCAGACCGTTAGTGCTTTAAATTATTCTCACAAATTGATTTTACTATCATCATAATAAGAATTTGGAATCTAGAAAAAAAAATTCTCAATTTCTTCGTCTTCTTCCATCTGTAAGGGTTCATACTTTCTAACAAGTAGATTTGCCATGGCTTTATGTACCTGCTTATTTCCATCATAATTGAGAACTAGAGAATCAAGGATACTCTTTGTTGTTTATTTGTGGCTACATTTTTCGAACTTTAAAGGATTTAATCCACTACACAATAGCTACATCCAAATACAACTAATTTATTCTTGTTCATCACCTACACAATAGCTACATCCAATCCCTTCAAACTAAAGGATTTAATCCACTAACTCACCAACTAAATCAAATTTCCATTGAACATGTACTAGTCAAATTAACTATTTTCATGGATTTTTAATCATTTAGCTTAGTAAAGTCAAGTTGTTGAGGAATGCAATCACTACTAGGCTAGGTTACAAAAGAATAAGTTAAAGGGTTTTTCAAATACTCTAACAAAAAGGTTTTTACAATGTTATATTCTCAAAAATTGTTTCTCATCACTTAGACCAAAATAAATGATAAATAGCAAGAGTGAAGAGACGAATATATTGTGCTTATTGTAGTGTATTTTGTTGTTATACAATGAGAGTTGCATGTCCTTTTATAGATAACTTTAGTGTTTCTATCAATTGCGTTGACTCCAAGAAATCAACATGTATCATGATGTTCTGTATAAAATCTTCAGAGACTGATTTGTCAATAAACCTTATTAAGAAATATTCCTTGTAATTGATTCTCTTTATCTCGATATGGAGACAAAGAGATTAGTTGATATCATTATCAAAGTATATCACATAAACATATAGACAAATAACAGATTCCGAGTGTTGAGCAGATCATGCATAAATTTCTCTTCTTGAGAACATTTTCTTTTATAACGTTGATTTTTCATCAAAGCATCGACTATCTAAAATGTTGGTTATTTATCAGAGTGTTGACTTTTAGACATAGTCAGAAGATTAGATGTTTGATGCAATTATCAGAGACAAATAATCACTTGCTTGTCACATTTTTCAGAGGCATACAATCACTTGTTTTTTTCACAATAAGAGTGATCAAATGCTTGTTGCAGTCATCAAAGTCAAACTAATCATAACATTACTTGTATATGATAGAGTCACCAATGGCACATTTCTAAAGTCGGTTCACCAGACTTAGAATATGAAAATCAGAGTAAAGTCTTTGTGTTCCTTTAACTTAGTCAAATTATCAAACGAAACAATGTAAAGTCATTTAAAATAAACCTGATATGGTAGTTACACACTTAAACAAAACATTAGTGATTTAAATTGTTCCCACAAAATTATTTTGTTATCATCAAAACAAGTAAGATTCATAGTTCTTCAAACGAACTTGATTATAGCAGACTTATCATTCATGTCTTTCCAATCGACTTCGTTCATGTTTGTTGGTTTCTCTTCACGCAACTCCTTTTGGAGACCTTGTTGGGCAAACAAATCGCTAACCTTTCTTTGCCATTATGCAAAGTTTCTAATTTCATCAAACCATGCTACCTTAAATTCACCAAAGTTACTTATCATACGATTTTGATTGCTATAAAAGTAACATTTCCTTAAAAGAATAAAGACATAAATCGCAAAGAGGAACTCAAGATGTTTGGTAACGAATTTCAACCGATGATGCCTACGTCTTCTACTACAAAATAGTTGTAGTTTCCTTTTATTAGATGGATGAATTTGGGTTTATAAAGTACAAGTTGTGCTTTAATAATAATAATAATATTTACATTACAACAATACCTCTTAACAATACCTTTTATCACCTAAATCACCTTCATAATCAAAATCAACATATCCTACAACAGATGGTTTAACTTTTCTTTTGCTAAACATGATACTATGACCTGTTATATATTTCAAGTACCTGAAAATCCACTTGACTTCTTCCAAACGATGCTTACCTAGTTTGGACATAAACTTTCAATTTCACTTAGAACTTGTGCCAATTTTAGTTTAGTGCAAACCATATCATACATTAAACAATCAAAAACACTGGCATTCGAACGACAACTTAGCCAATGGATTACTCCCAACCGTCTAATTGTTCATATCAAATATGTCTAACAACCTTTCTAGCATTCATATCCCTCTAGATTTACATACCAAAAATCTTCATGACAGCACCCAGGCCTTTCATGTCAAACTTTTTTCCCAACATGATTTTTAGTTTACTTACATCATGTAAATGGTTAACATCAATCAACATATCATCAATATACAGTAACATGAAAATAAAAGTGTCAACATTGAGGCTCCTAACATAAACACATAAATCATACTCAACACATTTTATAGCTAATTTGAAGCATGTAGAAATCAAAGCGCTTGTACCAATTTCTAGCAGACTGCTTTAGACCATACAATGACCTTGTAAATTTACAAAATACTTAGTTATGTATATTATCATTGAAACCCTTTGGCTGTTCCATGATCGTGAAGAAATGTTGACTTCACATCCATCAACTATAAATGAATATTACGAGTGGCTACCAAAATTAACACTTCCCTAGTAGAAGTATGTCTGATGAGCAGAGAGATAATCTTTGTATAGTCAATCCCTTTTATTTTGAATGTAAATGGATGGTTAGAAAAAGTCTCACCCACACACTAAAGCACCTATAGGGTTCGAGTGAGCTTCACTAAAATGCACAATGAGTAGTACTTATTGAATGTTTTTTGAGTGGAATACCAAAATCTTGTTTGTTTCTTGAAACTAAGGTCTCAAAAGCTTAAATCACAAAGGACAACTTCAACGAAATCCAAATCATCACTGAAATCTTATTCTATAGGTAAAATCTTATTCCCCACTCATACTAGAATACTTTAATTTTCAAAAATAAATAAATATATAGAATAAATAAATATCTGTAATTTATATTAACCACTAAATTAAATATGAATAAAATTGATCAAACAATAAAAAACATACTTATAAAGAAAACTAATCACAATATCTATCAACATTTATTCTAAAACACATTAAATACTAAATTAAGTCTTTAAAAACTTATTTAAGATGCATTTATTAAATCCTACTCTCTTTTCACTTCGTCACCCTCTCAAGTATTTAAATAGGATGATCACTCAAATCGAAAACATGCATTATCCTACCACAGCTTTGAATGTTTTCTAAACAAATTCTCAAAGTAAAATACACATACATTGTTAAATCTCTTTAAGAGTTGTATTGAGACCAAAGTGATGGCATGTAATTTGGGATAATATGCTTATTACTTCAAGTTTCTGCAGATCTGCTTCTAATTTATATTAAGACTACGACTATGACAACGTATCAGCCTACAAAGTACAAAAGAGTAGAAAACTGATTTAATTCACAATTTTTTTTTGTGTGCACTCCTCTTTTTGACATCAATGATATATTAAGGATCACCTAATTACTAATTAGTGGAATATTGCATCATTTTACGTTTTGATATGAATTGCGTTTTAAGGATCACCCAATTACAACTTACCAAGATAACATATTTTTTGCTATTTTTTTGTCCTTCAATAGTTTTCTACTTTTCATTCTCTTGTACTCCACCCCATACTTAAAAAGTTAACATTTCATGAACAACACCAAAGATTTTTTTTGCCAAGTCATAAAATCAATAGTTTACCTAATCCAAGTTAGGTTTTAGGATCTACACAATAATATCATCTAGAGTTATTTTGTAATAAGTTACTCTGCTTAGTTACTCAATATAAACAATAATTTTCATAAATGCAACTATCAAATTAAAATTTATTATTGTGTAAATAAACTCCATAAATTTTTATACAATTTTAAAACTATTTGATATTTTATTAAATAATTTCAAATGAACGTATAACAAACTTTTAATAAATGTAAGTAAGTATCAATGATTAGATTATATAGCTTCAAATTTCATATTTATATAAAATTTTGTGTGCTTGATCATTAATATATTGTGTAAATCATTTGTAGAACGATTATCACACGAAAGACAAGTTGAATTGTGTTTCAAATAAAATAATATATTTTTAACAAGATTAAAACAAAGTGATGAAAATAGAACATATAAACAAAAGTACAAAACAACACAACTAAATTATCCTTGTTTACCACCAACACGATAGCTACATCCAATCTCTTCAACCTTAAGGATTTAATTCACTAATTCAAGAACTGAATCAAACTTTTGAATGCCTTTTAACTTAGTACAATCAAGTAATTGGGGAATGCAATCACTATTGGACTAGGTTACAAAAACGAAAGGTTTAAGGGATTCTGAAAAACTCTTGCTAAAGGGTGTTTATAAAGTTGTATTCTCTAAAGATTGTTTCTCAATACTTAGACAACAAAACAACAAGACGATTGTATTAAATCTTTCAAAGAATGATTCACCATTAAAGCATGTCTGAAAATAGTCCTTGTAAAAGATTATGTGTATCTTGATATATAAACAAAAAGAATAGACATATTCAAGGTGTTGAGTTTGTAACACCCCAATTTCTCATTATAGTCAACATGCTAAAAACTTATAATATAAGGTACATGATGCAATATAATATTATTATATTTGAAATGCACATGAGAACCTTCCACTTTTAGCGGATGCATCAAAATAATTTTCAAAATGTCAAACTGCATGAACAATGTTTGAAAATCAAGTTTTTGAAAAAATTCAAAATTGTATTCGACTACAATATCTTGTAGCCGAATTCAAACTCAAGTCATTATCTTCATTTTCACCAAAATCAATTTCAATCACATTACCCTAACTAATTACGAAAGGCATAATTCATCAGCATCCTTCGAATTCCAGCAGCCGCATTCCTATTTTACCAAATTAGGATTGCAACTCCAAATCTAATTTCCAATTCCAATCATAATTCCAAATCCAATTCCAATTCCAATTCCAATCACAATCCCAAATCACGATTCCAATTCCAATTTCAGGCTCCAATTGCAATTCCAATTCCAATTTTAACTCCAATTGCAATTCCGATTTCCAATTTCAAA
Organism: Cicer judaicum; assembly: GCA_037974835.1. NCBI lineage: Eukaryota > Viridiplantae > Streptophyta > Magnoliopsida > Fabales > Fabaceae > Cicer > Cicer judaicum. The sequence continues at coordinate 2,717,979 of JBBPBS010000207.1, forward strand.
CTCCAATCACAATTCTAATTTCAAATCCCAATTCCAATTTCAATACCAAATCATATAAGATATGTTTCACTAATTCCTTGAATTAGATTTAATAATGATACATATTTTGTTAGTACAATAGGATAAGTAATACATATATATATAGATGAAAGTTAAGAAATTGAAAACCAGAAACCCAAAATAAATTTGTATAGCCATGATTTGAGTCTTTACTTTGGAATTTTAGAAGACTTGCCTTTGTTTCTGTCAACAAACAGATTATGCTATTAGATGCAAATTAATTCTTTCACCTAAATGGGTTAATTTATTTGATTATGTTGTAAAAATTAAGTATAGTCAATAATAAGTAATAATTAATTATTATTTGCGTCCATGTGATATATATATATAAATATATTTATAAATCAAAACTATTAAGTTCTTTCTATCATACTTTGTTAAATAAAATTTGATTATAGTAATATGTGTGTTTAACGATATTAAATATATTTTTGAATTATATTACAATGCATTAATGTACTATTAGATAAAAGTATCAATGTATTATTAATAAATTAATTAATTATCTATTGGAGTAAGTAACTAATTTGTAATTGATCGTTGCGTTGATTTATTCTCGCTCGTGGACTGTTAGAGACGGTGGTTGGCGAGGACATGACACATTAAATCAGCGGATCGGCTTCGTTGAGAAAAATCTTCAGCTAAGGTAAGGGGTGAGATGAGGTTCGATTTTATGAGTATAAAATAACGTGAGATGAACGAGAATATTGAAATTCCCAAATGTCCATTCGGGGCTTACTACGTACAGTTGAGCCCTATTGAGTAATAATAATTAATTAATAAAATGTGAATGGTAATAGTGAGGATTAAAGTATAATTTAGCAACCAATAGAATTATCGTGAAATTATTTATATCAAGATTGTATGTCGTCTGACTTTATGAATATTATGTTGATTGTTACTATGTGAATGATATGTACTGGAGTATTCTTGCTACTTGAATGAAATTGTGATATCACTTGAATATGCCACTGTTTGACCTTTTATTGGTGATTGTGTATGGTGAGTAGTGTAAACCAAATATTGTGATTTTATTGTGATTGACTGATAAAGATATATGATGATGAATATTGTGAAGTAAAATTAAAACTTATTGAGTTGTAATGATCGAGTAAGTCTGAGATATGTGTTGTAGATTTTGGAGTTAGGATTATTTTGTCATCATATAGGGACAGTCTGACAAACCTAGTGATTCGGGGAAGTACAACTAAATGAGCCTGATCGTGGAGGGCTATAGTCGAACTGTAAAGTAAGACTGATAGACCTTGGGGTACACCTAGTGGGGAATTCCTAAGTAGATTAGTGGGTTATTCCCTAAGGTCGGGAGCTACCGTGCAACACAAGAGTACCCCGATCGTCGCGTATATGTGTCTCGGGTTGAATTGAGGGGATCTATGAGGACTTGGCCATTCATGAATTGTCCGTCCACTCTTGTAGTGGCATAGTAACAGGCCTCCTAACTAAGTACTTCAGAGTAGAATGGTACCAAATGATGAAGTGTAGAGTATAGGACATGCATAGCATTTCATCCTTGTAATTATCTTATTGTGAATGAATTTGATAAACCGTTGATACTATACACTTGACTGGTTTTGAGGTTGTGATAATTTCATTGCTTGCGTGTTCTCCTCGTATATTTTATACTATTACATAATTTTGATACTCACCCCCTCTTTGTTTGTGTTTGGCATTTGCGATAGACGTAGACGAGTTGTAAGTTGTAGGTGATGACTAGTACCATCGGAGAGGTGGAAGCCATCATGTCTTGGAGACCTTTATTATTATGCATTGTGTTGATGTTATTTTGAGTATTTTTATTTTGGGAATTCCTGCTCTGATAGTGACATCGGGTTGGGACCACATTTTCACTTAATTTAACACATAAGTAACTGTACTTCTAAAAAGATTTTGTTGTCGGATATTGTGATTTCAAGTTGTTAAGTTTGATGGAAACTTTGAATTTATTCGACGTGTTCGTGATTATATGATACTTTTTACCTAAAAATAAAATGTTTGAAAGTTTATATTTATTTATTTGTTCGAAGTAATTTCATTGTTTAGAAAATAAGAGAAAAAAATATATTGGGGTTTAGGGTGTCACAGAGTTGATGACACGCAAATTTGTCTTCTTCAAAACATTGACTATTTATAGCGCTGACTTTTTCAGAACTTGTTACTCCAAAGCGATTACTTTAGTTAGAGCATTGACTATATTGAGTGTTGACTTTTATATCAAAACAATGACATTTTAATGAAGGCAGACGATTAGATACAATGAAAGTATTTCTTGTATTAGATAGTGTCACTCGAGGCACATTTTAGAGTGCATTCACCAAACTTAGAATACGAAAAATCATAGTAGAGTCTCGATGTTTCTTTATCTTAGATCAAACATCAAAGGATGCAGTACAAAGATTTATACAATAAATTGATCTGCACACTTAAACAAAATATTTGTGCTTTAAATTATTCAAACAAAATAATTTTGTTATCTTAAAAAAAATTGGTTCTAACATAATGAACGATTTGATCAGTGTAATTTATCGTTGATAATGAGTTATTAAATGAAGTAACTCATATATAATAATGAAATAATATTTGCAATTTATAATCATTTTATCATTAGACAATGTAATAATAACTTCTAAATTTCAGTAGAATTGTTCTACTTAAACGATCAACGTGTTTCACTGAATAAAAACAATTAAAACAAAAACTACGTGAAATATCTAGTTAGTGAATAAATGAAAAATATATGTACCTAATTGATCTAAGAATCAAAAAGGAACAATTTATTTAAGTACCTCATAATGTTTCACTTAATTTAACGTATGTGTACTTCTAAAAAGATTTTGTTGTTGGATATTGTGATTTCAAGTTGTTAAGTTTGATGGAAACTTTGAATTTATTCGACGTGTTCGTGATTATGTGATACTTTTTACCTAAAAATAAAATGTTTGAAAGTTTATATTTATTTATTTGTTCGAAGTAATTTCATTGTTTAGAAAATAAGAGAAAAAAATATATATTGGGGTTTAGAGTGTCACAGAGTTGATGACACGCAAATTTGTCTTCTTCAGAACATTGACTATTTATAGCGGTGACTTTTTTCAGAACTTGTTACTCCAAAGCGATTACTTTAGTTAGAGATTGACTATATTGAGTGTTGACTTTTATATCAAAACAATGACTTTTTAATGAAGGCAGACGATTAGATACAATGAAAACATTTCTTGTATTAGATAGTGTCACTCGAGGCACATTTTAGAGTGCATTCACCAAACTTAGAATACAAAAAATCATAGTAGAGTCTCGATGTTTCTTTAACTTAGATCAAATATCAAAGGATGCAGTACAAAGATTTATACAATAAATTGATCTGCACACTTAAACAAAATATTTGTGCTTTAAATTATTCAAACAAAATAATTTTGTTATCTTAAAAAAAATTGGTTCTAACATAATGAACGATTTGATCAGTGTAATTTATCGTTGATAATGAGTTATTAAATGAAGTAACTCATATATAATAATAAAATAATATCTGCAATTTATAATCATTTTATCATTAGACAATGTAATAATAACTTCTAAATTTCAGTAGAATTGTTCTACTTAAATGATCAACGTGTTTCACTGAATAAAAACAATTAAAACAAAAACTACGTAAAATATCTAGTTAGTGAATAAATGAAAAATATATGTACCTAATTGATCTAAGAATCAAAAAGGAACAATTTATTTAAGTACCTCATAATGTTGGATAAAAACTTCAAAAACAAACTTAAATAAATACTTAAAAGATACTTAAAACATGCATATGATGTTGTCAAATGCAAACCCTATTATAGTGTACTTTTTCACACAACTCAATGAATTTTTTGGTTGGAGGAATTGAAACTAATAATTGAGTGTAAATGCCAAAACTTAACCAGTGAACCAATTTAAAGTATTGTAGTTATTGACACACACTTATACATATTACATGATTTTAATATTTAATGTATATCATTTAAATTTATCTCTTATTTTCTATTTTCTATTTTCCTCTTTTCTCAGTTTCTATTTTTCTCACTACGCCAAAAATAACATTTTACAGCGCTTTTTTTAGCCTTTTACAGCGCTTTTTCAAAAACAAAAAAAAAAAACGTTGTGGAATCGAGCGTTGTAAAAGATACAACAGCGCTTTTAAAAAAGCGCTATAAATCATGTAAATATAACGCGCACTTGTTATGCACCTTTTACAGCGCTCTTCGTAAAAAGCGCTGTAGAAGGCATACCATATTTCAAATATTTGGTGTACCTTTTACAGCGCTTGTTACAAAAAGTGCTGTAAAAGGCAAACCCATAATTCATATATTTGGTGTACCTTTTACAGCGCTTTTTAAAAAAAACGCTGTAAAAGGCATGCCCATATTTCATAAATTTGGTGTACCTTTTATAGCACTTTTTGCAAAAAGCGATGTAAAAGGCATATCCATAATTCATATTTTGGTGTACCTTTTACAGCGCTTTTTTGGTGTACCTTTTACAGCGCTATCACTAATTATTTAGTATTGAATAATTATATAATATTGAAGTTATTTATTCTCTAAATTTCAAATGATACATACCATAATTTACAAATTGTGAAAAATAAAAATAGTTGTAGGTTACAAAAATTTTATGCTATTTTTTTTAAAAAAAAATAGTGTTATTTGAATGGGTAAAAATGCAAAATTTAAAATTTAGCAGTTTAAGTAACCATTAAATAAAAATACCGAAATTTGTTACCTATATATATATATTAATATATATATTTATAACTATAATATTCATACTTTTATTTATATATTAGTATAAATAATTTTTAATGCATTTAAAAAATTTGTTCCTTAACTCAGGTGGCCCTGCCAGGCTGTCACCGTATCTGTGTGAGTTTTAGCGGAAAAAAAGGAGAGCACTAATTTTTATTAATGTTTTTTTATAAATAAAATGTATAAATACTAAAAAACAATTACACATAATTATTTTTCATTTCTAAGATACGAGAAAAAGAAGTATTACACATAATTATTCCGCATTTATAAATTACACATAATGTATCTTTTCTATTTAGATGCGGCGTTGGCAAAAATTATTTATTGTATCCTAGAAAGTGTATTACTTTTGAGAAAAATGTAACCGACTAATTTATCTATCATGGCAAAATACTCTTAAGTTTAATTCTTTTGCACGCTTTAGCCAAATTCTATATGTTCTGGAATTTTCTAATTCTATCTTGTTTTACTAAATGCTAATATTTCTTTGTTGTTTATTATTTTAAAATTTAAATCGACGTTTTTCTTCATGGTTATAATTTAAATTTACAATGATTATTTTTTTATTTCAGAAATTAAATATTGTGTATCATTTATGCAAATATAATATATTTATATTTTATTAGTTATCTCATAATTTTTCAATCATATTTTATGATAATATTTTATGTTTTATTTCTTTTAATAAATCTTATTTATATTTATGAAAGATAATATTTTCTTTAAACTAGAAGAAAAAGTCTAATTTACAAATTTATGACCATTAATATTGTAACAACAACACAACATAAGATTAGGATTATAAATGTCTGGAGTACAAACTCCTTGATAATATCCCTTGCCAATGCAGAAGGACATGCAATTAAGTGTTTGAGAACATGGAGAAAAACATTTCTTAAGTTGAAGTGCCAAACTTGTTGAACCTATTAAAACGAGTAGTATTAGTGTTCTAAATAATCAATATGCATAAAAAAAAACAATATATAAAAAATTCAATCTCTATTATGTAAATTGTCTACATACCTATTGAGAATTGAAGAACTACCATCAAAGTTAACATAATAAACTTCTGTATATTGATCATTGTTCTTTCTTTTCTTTAATGATCCTCTTTAAATCAATAAGTAAATTTGAAATGCTTGTGTATGTATATATATAATTAATTGTAAGAGAAATATAATAAATAAAACACATATAGATATTTAATTTACTTTAATGATGCACAACTTTATATTATTTTGGTCAAAAAAAATATCAAATTTCCTTTTAAGATTACATTTTATTATTTACCATTTTAATATTTTATATACTTACTTTAGTTTTGTCTATTGTGTTGAATTACACATAATAATAATAATAATAATAATAATAATAAAAATAATAATAATAATAATAATAATAATAATAATAAAATATAATAACAATAATAACAAAAAATTAAATAATGAGCGGGGACATTTGCTTTGCTAGAATTTTCAAAACCTAAGGATTTTTTTCCTTGCCACGTTGGGATTTTTATGTACACCATCTGCAAGTGTCCTTGTTTAGGTTACCCCGTCCTACTAGTATCCCTCGTGTCCAAAATTGTGCAATCCTAAACCTCAAGTGCTTAAACCTTGTTTTGGAACAAGACTTTGAAGATTTCGTGGCCTCCTTTTTATGGGTTGGAGAAAATATGGTTAATTGAACTATATTAATAAATTAAATTGTATTGCATCATAAAAATTAAATTTTTTAAATAGTTTATAAATTGTATTATATATTTAAAATAATTCAATTAACTAAATTTAATTCAAAATTCAATTTAACAATTTAAAAAAGTTTAACTTCAAATAAGATTTTCTTTCTTACAAAACTTTTAAAATTTATTTTTTTGGAAAAAATTACAAAAAAATTTAAATAATTTTTTTCTTGAAATAATTTTTGAGAAAATTTGAAAACATTTTTTTTCTGAAAATTATTTGATTTGAAATTTTTTTTCTTCAATTTTTTTATTGGGAAATCTTATATCTATTTTTCTCTAATAAATTTTTGTCAAAAGAATTTTGAGATTATTTTTTCGAAAAAAAAAATTTATAGGAAAATTTTTTACATTTATTTATCTCGAAAAATATTGATATTTTTTATCCTATGAATTTCAAATTCTTTTTTAATAACTATTTTGAAATCGATTATAACGAAAAATTTGTTCAAAATATTGAATTTGTTTTATATTTATAAATTAGTTTTAAACCAGTTCAAAACTGCACTAAACTTAATTTAAACATAATTTTTAATAACTAAATCAAACTATTAATTAATGTGGTCCAATGAAGTTCGGTTTTTGCACCATGCGTATCCGAACAGTCATTTCTCACGTGTTCTTTCGGGCTTTGATTATAAACATTTTCATAGTCTTTTGTCCACAAGTGTACGAGTTTACTATGTAATAATATTTAAAATGATCATAACAACATGGACTAATTTAACAATTATTCAACTAATCAAGATTTTATATTATTTAGATTTCTAAATATTTATGGTTGGTTCATCGTAACAAAATGACAAGAATTAAATTTATAGTAACAATATAAAAGTAATTCAATTGAGAGAAAACCTAGGATCATGATTTTACTTGTGATTTTAATACATCAAATCCTAATTTTATATGAATTTTATTGTACTTCTAACTATTAATTCCTCCTCTAAAAACAATCAACAAAAAATTGATCATTCAATGTAACATTCTTTTCTATAAATTAATTATTTGATTGATCATAAAAAAAACATAATTAAGACAAGACATAAAGAATTAATAGTTTGAAAGATTAGTATTTATGTTTAACAATATTATAGTACAAGAAAATTTAAAATTTGCTACATATAGTTTGCGACGGTTGCAATAAAACCGCCCTCGTTTTAAATTCAACAGCCGCATTGTTTTCTGGTGGAAATATTTGTGCCCCTTTTCCTCCCTCTCAAATCCCAACCCCTTTCTCTGGTAAGTTATAACCCTTCATCACAATTTGAAACCCACTAACACTAGACCCTTTTCCAATTCGAAGCTGCGTAACTTCGTAAGTCTCTCTCCGTCGCAGCTCCTATGTCTCTCTTCTCCTCGTCTTCCAAATTCTCCTCTTCATGCATATTTCTCTTTTTGATGTTGCTCCATTTTTGTTAGATGTTCAATCAATTTCAATTTCAATTTCAAATTCAATTTTAATTTGTTAGATGCAAAACATCAGTTGCAATACATTATAACACTGAAGTGTTATGTTTGTTGCTTCAATGGTATTCACATTTGGCATATCCCACCTTGACCAAGATCCTAGTCATGTATTTTGTATATATATGTAGTAGTTGTTTTTCCAAATAACATATATATAGTCTATGATTGTTCCCTCGATCATGTTCGTAAACTCTGCATCTATATTCAATTAAGCTTGGTCTAACACATTTGAAGACTTAAAATAAATTTAATATCTCACAAAATTAACATAATTGATGTCATGTAATAATTTTTCTTCGATTGATTTAATATTAATCAGATACTATTAAATTTAGAAAAAAATTATATGCTTTAATTTTAAAAATATTAAAACATGAGACTTTTTATTAAATAAAATTATTTTTTAAGGCATTTTAGTAAAATAAATTTTTATTTTTCACGAAAGTCTAAACGATTGATTTAGGAGTCTTATTTCCACGTTGTTTACTTACTCTCAAATTTTAGTATGAATTAGCAAAATATATTTGTTTGTTTTATATGGTAGAATTAGCAATGAATTAGTGTGGTTGGTTTTTTTTTTTTTGCTTATGAGTAGCTTATATTTCATTTGTGCGGATTGAGTGCGGTTGGTGTTTTTATTTTTTATTATTACCTCTTATGGGTTTTATATAATATAAGTTTAATTGCAGTTTTAGTTCTCTTATTTTTTGTTTTTTGATATTTTTAATTAAAATTGATGAATTAAAATGCTTAACACTCCTGAAATTTAAATAAAATATTGTAAAAATTTAGTTTTCAACTTTAAATTTTTAATTCAATCAATGACATATGAGTAATTAATACATTTAGGTAGTTTTATATCATACAATTGTATGTTACATCATTAAAAATAAAATAAATTATTATTTTAAAATTAAAAAATCTAATTGAAGGATCAAAATTGCTGACTTTTAAAATAAAGATATCTTCCGTGAAATGATAATCATAATAAAGAGACTGAAAAATAAAAGGTGTATTTTGTTGTATATCAAGATATTTAGAGACATATTGTCTTTTATAGAGACTAAACTTCTTAACTTGATCGAGGATTTTGATTTATGTTTTTTAATATAATGAATTTTCATTTAATTTATGTTTTGTATTTTAAAAATAATTTTAATTAAATTAAAATATAGGTGTTTAAAAAATGATAGAAAGTCCAAATAGTTATGCCACGTCGTAGAACATTAGAAGAAAAACATAGCAGGAATTAAAACCAGATGTAGAAAATTTAAATTGTGAAATTATGGTGGGTTGTTGAAATTAGAATTTTTAAATTATGTTACGATTAAATTGCCAAACTATCGATAATTAAATTTATAAGTTATAATGAATTTAATTATTAACATTAAATTGGTTTATAAGTGAAATTTAACTAGCTGAAAATTATAATTAGTCGAAGTGATTATGAGTTAGAAATTCTAATTTGGATGATCTAACAGTTCAAAATTATTTAATTAGAATTCACTATGATTTAAAAATTATGATAATTAAAATCTTAATTAAATAGACTAACTATAATTTATAAATATTAATTTTTCTGATTCGACGGTTCAATTATAATAAATTAGGTCCATTGTAATTTATAATTTAAATTTTGACGATTCAACGGTTTAATTTTAATTAATTAAATTAAACATAATTTAAAAAATTTATTTTATATTATTCAATATTTTACTAAATATGACTAATAAATTTTAATTTTAAATTTGAATATATTATCCAACATTTATCTTTTACAAATTATGAACAAATAAACTTCTTTTAACATTTTCAAATGCTGTCAAGGATTTGTGTTCTTAAGTTCACTGTACCTCCAAGTTAAAGTGGTTCACGTGAAAATTGAGCGCAAATTTAATAGTTATTAGATTATTTGAAGTTAAAGTGCTTCTCCCCGCTTCACCTTCACTCTCGGCATTCACCCTCACTCTTGTCTCTCACTCTCCCGTAGGGGAGAATAGTTACCTACTGTAGATTAAATTGGTTTTAAGGTTTTGATACATACCTTCCACGTGCCCATTTTGAAGATCTACTTTCACAAAGGTGAGGCTTTCACAAAGGTGAGGCTTTGTATGAATTGGATGATATGTAAATGCAAATGCAAAGGTGAGGTTTTGTCCTTAATTGCTAAACTCTATCAATGATGCAATCACTCAGTAGTCGTTCTATTTTTATTATTACTTATTAATAATATTATTTCCTATTATAAAGTATATCAATTAGGCAATCACTCAGTAGTCGTTCCATATTCAATAGTCGTTCTATATTTGGTAGCGATTCTATAGTCGGTAGCCGTTCCATATTCAGTACAAAATCTATTATTTGAAATAAAAAATAATTTTTTATGGGTTAAAGGGTGTTTGTTTCATATTTTTTAAAAATCATTTTGTTAGAAAAATCATTTTTTGTTTAATATATATAAATATGTACATTTGTATTGGTATGTGAAGAGCATCATGTGGTACGAGTAGCTCATGATGTAAATTGGTATGGATAGAGCATGTAACTAGATATTTGTAAAGAGACTAATTACGGATTCATTTTTTTCTTGCAAGGTTGTTGCAGTGCAGACTTGTTAGTTATAATTTTATTAGATTTGATTATAATTTTATTAGTTTCTCTTTCATATAAAGGCATAGTTTAGGCTATCTAAAAAAAATGTAAAATATAACATTTAATTGTTTTAATGTGAGTAAGGTTTTTAAAAAGACTTTTAGGTTAGACCAAATTTTTAAAAAGGTCAGGCAGGACGGAAAAAATAGCCTATGGTAGGTCGTAGGTCAAACTTAGGCCTACAAAATTAACCATAGGTCAGACTCAAGCCTTTCAAAACATGGCCTAGTCCAACCTATTTCACCCCCTAATTGCATGTACTCCAACACACTGTCCAAATAGGTCACATTGACGAGCGTACGAACGTACCATTAGCCGGTTGATTAGTAAAAGTCTATCGAGATAGTAATAGTCTATCGAGATAGTGAAGTGAGCACATATTTAAGAATATAGCGCCAATGTTCCTTCAAGTTGATTGTTATAGATCGTTAGCATGAAGTGGCTTCATCTTTATAATGTAGATGAGATTGGATGAGACAACGAGTACTCTAAAAGGGACATATGCTACTAACTATCTTAGTTTTCTTAGTATAATTCAACTGTTGGTTGTGTGAAGCTAAACATTAATTGAGCAGTCACCAATGATGGTTCCAAAGTGGCTTGCAGACAAATAGTTATAACATTATGAATTTTAAGATGTTTTAGTATTTAAATTAATTGCATTTTTTTTAGAAAGAAAAAATTGTTTTATTTATGACCCGTGAAACCAACCATTTTATAATCGAATTGGTTTGGTTTGGGTTAGATATAAAAATCACACGTTAAGAATTCAATCTAACACAAATAAATTTGAACTATTCACATAATAGATTTTACCAAAGTCAACTCAACTCAACCCATAAACACCCTACTTCATATGCAAAACTTCCATACAGACGTTTTTAAATGTTTCCTAAAAATGTGCTACTATAGAAAATTAGTTGAATTGAATTATATATACACTATAAAATGTAAACCATTTTAAGTATGATAAAAGATATGTTTAAATTATTGAAAAGAAGATATGTTTTAATTTTAAATAATAACTGTAATAAAAATAAAAATATGAATTAAAAAAAGGTAAAAACATGTGAAAAAATATATAATTTATTCATTTTCATCCACTATCTATATAATAGTTCTATTTTGTTTAATTTCTTTTGTATTAAAATATTCACACAGAATTTTATGGTTCTATTGTTAGATTAACTATATTTTGAATTTAGATTAATTGAATTTAGATTGACAACTCAATTTCATTAGAGACGTATTATATTATATGTACATTTAACCATTTACTCTATTTTATTAGGGACAAAAGATCAAAGACTTCAACATCATTCTTTTATAAACAAAATATTTTGATTTTTCTTTATAAAATTGAATATGTCAATTCGTTGATGATCAATGTAAATAAATTTAATGTCTAAAATACCCTTATAGACATAAACAGTTATAATAATGATGTTTAATCTCTATATATTTTGTCTTTGAATGTAAAATAAGAAATTGGAGTAAAAATATATCTAGAGTAACAGATTGATTTTGAGTGTAACTCATTGATTTTGAATGTAACTCGTTGATTGTAACTCATTGATTTTGAAATCTTCTAGTTAATACTTCATCCACAAAAGTTGACTGTTACAACCTGCTGCTAAAGTATATTATACTTTTGTTGTTAATAAAGCAATAGTCCCTTATGTTTTGATTGACCAGGAGAATATATTCTCACCAAGGAATGTTTCCTTTCTAGCTTGTGTTCAACAAAGTCAGAATCACGTAAACCTTTTCACCTAAACTTAGAAGATGACTTATAATACATAGCAATATTAATATCACCTTTCAGATATCTAAAGATCCTCTTAACATCTGTTATGTGGGATTATGCAGGGTGAGGCTAAAATCTGACTCTAACACACACACTGAACATAATATCAAGTCTAAGGAAATTAAGTAGATTAGATAATTAATTATTCCTCTATATACCTTATGATCTACCTTTTTACCTGACTCATCCTTATCAAGAGAACAAGTTGGATGCATACGTGTAGAACCAAAAATGATATAATCAACATAGATTTGAACAATGAAAAGGTCATTCTTAAATGATTTTCTAAATAAAGTAGTGTCAACCTAACCTCGTTCAAAATTATTCTTTAGTAATAAATTGCTTAGTCTATCATACCAAGCTATTGGAGCTTGTTTTAGACCATACAAAAATTTATTTAATTTGAAAGCATAGTCTAGAAATACATTATCTTCAAATCCATTAGGTTATTTCACATACACTTCTTTATTTATGAAACCATTTCAAAAAGAATTTTCCATATCCAATTGATATAAAATGATTTTGTTAAAAACTACAAATGAAAGTAAAATTTTGATAGCCTCTAACCTTGCCACAAGGGCACAAATTTCAATGTAATCAACATCCCATTTGTCATTTATTTTGAATAGATTTAACTCTTCTTTCATAGCCATTATCCATTAATTATCTAATACAAATTCGTTTATAGTTGTAGGTAAGATTTCAAATTGTATTCCAAACATAGATATTTCTTTAAAAACATATATGGTTTTTGGATGATTATTTAACTTCCTATGATTAGATCGTTTGGATGAGAAGATTCTTATTTCAATCTAGGTTTGGATTCCTAATGATCTTCATTTGCAGGAGGTTAATTATTGTTTATTCTTTAGTTATTAGGCACATCTTATGATTTATAATGTTGTTTTGTTGGTTCCTCTGATATATCTTGTTCCTCTTATATATACTGATTTTTGAGGAATCAATTCATGTTAGCTTTGACTTTTTATAGTCATGCTTTTTATCACCAAACTTGACATGAATTGATTTTTCAAAAATTATTGTTTCTTTGTTGAGTATTCATTAGGCTTTAGACCTTTTAAATTATCCCAAAAAGGGACACTTTTGAGACCATTAATCAAATTTGCCAAGATTCTATTTGGTATTCAGAATATAACATATGCAACCAAATTGAAGAAAGTAGGAAATGTTGGGTTTTATTCCTTGCCACAGTTTATAAGAAGTATTGTTAAGAATAAGCCAGATATAGATTCTATTATGAATATAACATTCAATGTTAAGTGTTTCTGCCCAAAAGTGGTAAACAACATTCATTTCGTGAATTATGGTGTGTGCCATTTCTTGAAGAGATCTATTTTAATTACTACAACACTTTTTTGTTGAGGTGTTCAATGAGACGAAAAGTTATGTAAAATTTCATTCTCTCCAGATAAGTTTTTGAAAATCTTATTTTCAAATTCACCCAAATGATCATTACGAATTATTGCAATACAAAAACCTTTTTCATTTTACACTTTTTTGTAGAAGATAGTGAAAATTTTATGTGAGTCACCTCTGTGTCTAAGAAACTTTATCTGTCTATTTGGAAAAATCATCACCAATAATAAGTGCATACTTTTTACCACTAACATATGCAGTATTTACAGACCCCAATAAATAAATATGTAAAAGTTCAACTGGTTTAGAAGTGACAACAATATTTTTAAAGGAAAAAAATGATTTTTGTGTTTCCCTTTTTTGGCATGTCTCACAAAGAACATCTTATTCGTATTTAAGTTTTGGCAAGTCTCTTACTAAATCAAGTCTTTTGAATTTTGAGATTAACCTCAAAATGGCATGTCCTAATCCTTTGTGCTAAATTGGTTGTTCTTCATTCACAAACATAAGCATTTTACTTCTTGTTTTTCAATATCGGATAAATTTATTTTGTAAATGTTGTTTTTCCTTTGTACAGTAAATAGTATGGATGCATTTGTTTGACTTATTGCCTACAATGAATGGTGTTTTTAAATTTGTTGCTAAGGATATCTTTAAGATAAGTTGTTTTATTCTTAGGTAGCATTTAGTTAGATCTTCGTTTGTTAGTTTTGAAATGTGTTTTGGAATTCCATGTTTTTTTGCATATGACAAGTTCTTTTATTGTAAAGAAACAAGGAGTTGAGGTTACGATGATCAGAGCATGTCTCATAGACCTTCAGAAAAATAACTAATCCATGGTGTTTATTAGATGATGCACAAAAAATTTATCTTATTTGGAGCATTGACTTTTATTAGTGCATTGACTTTCATCAGAGAATATATTATTAACTAGAGGCAGAAAATCATTTGTTTGTCAAGGTTATTAGAGAAACACAATCAGATGCTTGTTGTAATCATCTGATGAATCGAAGCATAACTTGTGTTTTCCAGAATTAAATGACACGTGTTTCAAAGCGTGTGGAGCAAACTTAAAATAAAAAATTAGAAGAAAAGTCTGGGTGCTCGTTTATCTTAGCCCAATCATTAGAGGATACAATCTAAGATCATACAAAATCCACTTGATATGAGAACTGCACACTTAATCAGACTGTTAGTGCTTTAAATTATTCTCACAAATTGATTTTACTATCATCATAATAAGAATTTGGAATCTAGAAAAAAAATTCTCAATTTCTTCGTCTTCTTCCATCTGTAAGAGTTCATACTTCCTAACAAGTAGATTTGCCATAGCTTTATGTACCTGCTTATTTCCATCATAGTTGAGAACTAGATAATCAAGGATACTCTTTGTTGTTTATTTGTGGCTACATTTTTCGAACTTTAAAGGTGAGAACATATATCATAAAAATTCTGACTTTATGGTGCATCTTGTGTTGTTTCTATTTACCAATGTTGAGATCATTCTGGATATCTCAATACCAGCACCGTCCTTTAGAGATTTATTTTCATCTTTAACTATGTCCCAAATTTTAGGATCCCGTGAAATGTAGAAACTTCTAACTTCATCCTTAGAGTTTGTCATAATAATAAAGATCATTACAACAAAATGGTTAAGTGCTCAACTTTGAGATTGGTTTATGATGCCAATTGTAGAACAATAAACACAAGAAAAGAGGTTTTAATTGTGTTTTATTTTAAAAATATTTTACCAAGATTAAAACAAAGTGATGAAAAAGGAGCAGATAAAATAGAAACACATACAAATACAACCAATTTATTCTTGTTCATCACCTACACAATAGCTACATCAAATCCCTTCAAACTAAAGGATTTAATCTACTAACTCACCAACTAAATCAAATTTCCATTGAACATGTACTAGTCAAATTAACTGTTTTCATGGATTTTCAATCATGTAGCTTAGTAAAGTCAAGTTGTTGAGGAATGCAACCACTACTAGGCTAGGTTACAAAAGAATAAGTTAAAGGGTTTTTCAAATACTCTAACAAAAAGGTGTTTATAATGTTATATTCTCAAAAATTGTTTCTCATCACTTAGACCAAAATAAATGATAAATAGCAAGAGTGAAGAGACGAATATATTGTGCTTATTGTAGTGTATTTTGTTGTTATACAATGAGAGTTGCATGTCCTTTTATAGATAACTTTAGTGTTTCTATCAATTGCGTTGACTCCAAGAAATCAACATGTATCATGATGTTCTGTATAAAATCTTCAGAGATTGATTTGTCAATAAACCTTATTAAGAAATATTCCTTGTAATTGATTCTCCTTGAGAACATGGAGAAAAACATTTCTTGAGTATAAGTTCCAAACTTGTCGAACCTATTGAAAAGAGTGGTATTAGTGTACTAAATAATCAATATGCATAAAAAAAAACAATATGTAAAAAATTCAATCTCTATTATGTAAATTGTCTACATACCTATTGAGAATAGAAGAACTACCATCAATGTTACCATAATAATCTTCTGTGTATTAATCATTGTACTTTCTTTTCTTCAATAATCCTCTTTAAATCAATAAGTAAATTTGAAATGCTTGTGTATGTATACATATAAAACACATATAGATATTTAATTTACTTTAATGATGCACAACTTTATATTATTTATTTTTAAGGTTTGGTCAAAAAAAATATCAAATTTCCTTTTAAGATTACATTTTATTATTTACCATTTTAATATTTTATATACTTACTTTAATTTTGTCTATTGTGTTGAATTACACATCAAAATAATAATAATAATAATAAAATATAATAACAATAATAACAAAAAATTAAATAATGAGCGGAGACATTTGCTTTGCTAGAATTTTCAAAACCTAAGGATTTTTTCCTTGCCACGTTGGGATTTTTATGTACACCATCTGCAAGTGTCCTTGTTTAGGTTATCACGTCCTACTAGTATCCCTCGTGTCCAAAATTGTGCAATCCTAAACCTCAAGTGCTTAAACCTCGTTTTGGAACAAGACTTTGAAGATTCCGTGGCCTCCTTTTTATGGGTTGGAGAAAATATGGTTAATTGAACCATATTAATAAATTAGATTGTATTGCATCATAAAAATTAAATTTTTTAAATAGTTTATGAATTGTATTATATATTTAAAATAATTCAATTAATTAAATTTAATTCAAAATTCAATTTAACAATTTAAAAAAGTTTAACTTCAAATAAGAATTTCTTTCTCACGAAACTTTTAAAATTTATTTTTTTGAAAAAAAAAATTACGAAAAAAGTTAAATTATTTTTTTCTTGAAATATTTTTTAAGAAAATTTGAAAACATTTTTTTCTGAAAATTTTTTGAATTTTTTATTTGAAAAAAATTGAAATTTTTTTTATTGGGAAATTTTATATCTATTTTTCTCTAATAAATTTTTGTCAAAAGAATTTTGAGATTATATTTTCGAAAAAAAAAATTATAGGAAAACTTTTTACATATATTTATCTAAAAAAATATTGATATTTTTTATCAAAAGAATTTCAAATTCTTTTTTAATAACTATTTTGAAATCAATTTTAACTAAAAATTTGTTCAAAATATTAAACTTATTTTATATTTATAAATTAGTTTTAAACCAGTTCAGAACTGCACTAAGCTTAATTTAAAAGTGATTTTTAATAACTAAATCAAACTATTAATGTGGTCCAATGAAGTTCGGTTTTTGCACCATGCGTATCGGAATAGTCATTTCTCACATGTTCTTTCGGGCTTTGATTATAAACATTTTCATAGACTTTTGTCCACAAGTGTACGAGTTTATTATATAATAATATTTAAAATAATCATAAAAACATGGACTAATTTAACAATTATTCAACTAATCAAGATTTTATATTATTTAGATTACCAAAAATTTATGGTTGGTACATCCTAACGAAATCACAATAATTAAATTTATAGTAACAATGTAAAAGTAATTCAATTGAGAGAAAACCTAGGATCATGATTTTACTTGTGATTTTAATACATCAAATCCTAGTTTTATATGAATTTTATTGTACTTCTAACTATTAATTCCTCCTCTAAAAACAATTAACAAAAAATTGATCATTCAATGTAACATTCTTTTCTATTAATTAATTATTTGATTGATCATAAAAAAAACATAATTAAGACAAGACATAAAGAATTAAGAGTTTGAAAGATTAGTATCTATATTTAACAATACTACACTACAAGAAAATTTAAAATTTGCTACATATAGTTTGCGACGGTTGCAATAAAACCGCCCTTGTCTTAAATTTTATGTTTGTTGCTTCAATGGTATTCACATTTGTCATATCCCACCTTGACCAAGATCCTAGTCATATATTTTGTATATATATGTAGTAGTTGTTTTGCCAAATAACATATATATAGTTTATGATTGTTCCCTCGATAATGTTCGTAAAACTTTGCGACTATATTCAATTAAGGTTGGTCTAACACATTTGAAGACTTAAAATAAATTTAATATCTCATAAAATTAATATAATTGATGTCATGTAATAAATTTTCTTCGATTGATTTAATATTATTAAGATACTATTAAATTTAGAAAAAAAATTATTTGCTTTAATTTTAAAAATATTAAAACATGAGACTTTTGATTAAGTAAAATTATTTTTTAAGGCATTTTAGTAAAATAAATTTTTTATTTTTCACGAAAGTCTAAAACGATTGATTCAGGAATCTTGTCTCCACGTTGTTTACTTACTCTCAAATTTTAGTACGAATTAGCAAAATATATTTGTTTGTTTACGAAGGTAGAATTAGCAATGAATTAGTGTGGTTGTTTTTTTCTTTTTGCTTATGAGTAGCTCATATTTCATTTGTGTGGAATGAGTGTGGTTGGCGTTTTTATTTTTTATTATTACCTCTTAGGGGTTTTATATAGTATAAGTTTAATTGCAGTTTTAGTTCTCTTATTTTGAAAATCAATAGTTTTGATTTTGTTCTTTGATGTGACACTCTAAATCCCAAAATAATATATATATATATATATATATATATAATAATTTATATCATATTCCTTTAAAATTTGATTCAAATTAAATAAGTAAAATACAAATTAAAACCGTTATTCCCGGTATCACCTATCAGAGCGGGGTTCCTCCCAAACTTGAACTTCAAGACTCATTAACATGTAATAACTGCGATTTCGCAAACGCAAGGCCCAGCCAGTCAAACACAAACAACGAAGAAAGTGAGTTTTGAAATCATGTTAATAGTATAATATGAGTAAGAAGAACACGCAAACAATCATAATAGAACCGTATCATAATCACTTTACGATATATCAAAATATTTAATTAAATAGTATCATACTATAACATCAAAGTCACCCAAGTAAAATAATCATCTCATTATAATATGCATCAAATCATCTAATTAATATTACCTTTGAAACACATCAATCACAACAAAACAATCACAAGGAAATGCAATGCTATGCATGAGCTTAGACTCTACTTCACAATGTGGTACCATTCTAACTCTGAAGTACTTGGTTAGGAGGCCATGATACTATGCCACTACAAGAGTGGACGGACAATTCATGAATGGTCAAGTCCTCATAGATCCCCTCAACTCAACTCGAGACACATATACGCGACGGTCAGGGTACTCTTGTGTTGCACGGTAGCTCCCGGCCTTAGGGAATAACCCACTAATCCACTTAGGAATTCCCCACTAGGTGTACCCCCAAGGTCTATCAATCTTACTTTACAGTTTGACTGTAGCCCTCCACGATCAGGCTCATTCAGTTGTACTTCCCCATAATCACTAGGAATGTCAGGCCCTACCTATATGATGACAAAATAATCTTCACTTCACAAATTCACAATATTTATTTTCTCCCCGTGTTAGCTTAGACTACTCTATTAAGAGCACCATATTTAAGAATCATCACTATCTCATCAAGTATGAGGTACTTCAATATTTTCATCACAATTTTATAATATCATTAATCATAAATAATTATGATCATCGTATAAACTCATCACAATTTTATAACATCACAATCATCAATCAAAAATCATCATTATCATCGCGTAAGCATATATCAAACTATGCATCCATATTTTATTATCACATCACATAATTTCATCTAAGCAAACATGTACGCATAATTTCGTTCAACATCCAACATCACAATAATAACAAATATCAACTACCACACAAGTATTGAAAATTAAATCAATCAATACCTTATAAACATTTTTATTTCACATTTTAACCTCACAATTCTCATATTTCAAATTAATCAATTTATCTCTGAAAGGGCTAATGCCGTACGTAGCAAGCCCCGGATGAATCGTTGGGAAATACGGTTTTCCCGTTCATCTCACAATATATTATACTCATGAATTCAAATGCTCTCTCACCGCTTACCTTAGCTGAAGTGGATTAGTGAAACATACCTTATATGATTTGGTATTGAAATTGGAATTGGGATTTGAAATTAGAATTGTGATTGGAGTTGAAATTGGAAATCGGAATTGCAATTGGAGCTTGAAATTGGAATTAGAATTGTGATTTGGGATTGAATTTGCAAAATTCCAATTTAATGAAATTGGTTTACGGCTGGACGGATGAAGGAATTGGAATTTAGATTTAGAGTTGAAATCCTAATTTGGAATAGGAATGCGGCAGCTGGAAGGATGTTGCAGCTGAAATTGGGATTGTTACTATGACTTCCGTAACCTCCTAACCCATATATATATATATATATACTAGTATGCTAACCTAGGTCTTCTCCTTATTGTTACTATTATTATTATTATTATTATTATTATTATTAATTCCTGGTATTATTTTATTTTAATTATTTTTTTGTAATTTAAATATGGTTAATATTAATAATTTAAATCGATTACTAAAGCAAACACACAGACACACCTAAAGAAGTTAGAGCACATATTAACACTCATATATATAAAAAAATAGTATCGTATCATTATACTATTTAAAATAAGATAATGGGAAATTGGGGTGTTACATTTGATATTTTTAACTAAAAATAATGAATTAAACTGTTTAACACTCATGAAATTGAAATAAAATATCGTAAAAACTTAGTTTTCAACTTTAAATTTTTAATTCAATTAATGGCATATGAGTAATTAATACATTTAGGTAGTTTTATATCATATAATTGTATGTAATATCATTAAAAATAAAATAAATTATTAATTTAAACTTAAAAAATCTAATTGAGAGATCAAAATTATTGATTTTTAAGATAAATATATGTTTTGTGAATTAATAATCATAATAAAGAGACTAAAAAAAAACAGGTGTATTTTTTTTGCATATCAAGATATTTAGAGACATATTATCTTTTGTAGAGATTAAACTTTATAACCAGGTCGAGGATTTTGATTTAAGTTTCTTAATATAATGAATTTTCAGTTAATTTATATTTTGTATTTTAAAAATAATTTAAATTAAATTAAAATATAGGTGTATAAAAAATGATAGAAAGTCCAAATAGTTATGCCACGTCATAGAACAATAGAAGAAAAAAAAGCAGGAATTAAAACTAGATCTAGGAAATTAAGATTTTGAAATTGTGGTGGATTGTTAAAATTAGAATTTTTAAATTATATTAGGATTAAATTGCTAAACTGTCAATAATTAAATTTATAAGTTATAATAATTTAATTATTAATATTAAATTGGTTGATTAGTGAAATTTAAGTAGATGAAAAGTATAATTAGTTGGAGTGACTATGAGTTAGAAACTCCAATTTGGATTATCTAACAGTTTAATTTTATTTAATTAGGTTCACTATGACTTAAAAATTATGATAATTAGACAATTCAATCTTAATTAAATAGACTAACTATAATTTATAAATATTAATTTTTTCGATTCGACGATTCAATTATAATAAATTAGATCCATTGTAATTTATCAATTCAAATTTTGACAATTCAACGGTTTCATTTTAATTAATTAAATTAATTATAATTTAGA
Organism: Cicer judaicum; assembly: GCA_037974835.1. NCBI lineage: Eukaryota > Viridiplantae > Streptophyta > Magnoliopsida > Fabales > Fabaceae > Cicer > Cicer judaicum. Next base: position 2,739,911 of record JBBPBS010000207.1, read on the forward strand.
AATTTTATTTTATATTATTCAATATTTTATTCTATCCTAATTATACTAAATATGACTGATAAATTTTAATTTTAAATTCTAATATATTATCCAATATTTATTTTTTACAAATTATGAACAAATAAACTTCTTTTGACATTTTCAAATGCTGTCAAGGAATTTTAAAGTGCTTCTCGGCACCTCACCTTCACTTTCACCGCCTCACCCTCACTCTTGCCTCTCACTCTCACTCTCCCGTAGGGGATATTAGTTCCCACCCGTAGATTGAATTGGTTTTAGGGTTTTGATACATACCTTCCACGTGCCCATTTGGAAGATCTACTTTCACAAATTGCTTTTTTAGTGGTTTCCATTTTTATTAGTTCGCTGTTATGTAAATGCACATGCAAATGTGAGGTTTTGTCCTTAATTGCTAAACTATATCCATTATGCAATCACTCAATAGTCATTCCATTTTTATTATTATTTATTAATAATATTATTTTCTATTATAAAGTTTATCAATTAGACATTCACTCAGTAGTCGTTCCATATTCGGTAATCGTTCCATATTCTGTAGCAATAGATAGATAGATAGACGACATAGATATAGACAGCCAGACAAATAGATATTTGTTGTTAGGTAATTCTCTTGATCATGTTTTTGATATTAAAGGAAGTAAACTATTTGTTGTTTTAGATATTCAAGTCTCTTGATCGTGTTTTGAATTCATGTTTGTAGTTAGGTAATTCTCATAGTTAATTAGTCGATTGAAGATGTGTTACGCGAATATAAACATAATATAGATAATTTCATTTAAGCAATATGACATATATAGATTGAAGAGGTGTTATACACAATATAGTTTCTAACAGTCAAATGGCATAATGTGACATATATAGATTGAAGAGGTGTTGTACACAGTATAGTTTCTGACAGTCAAATGGCATAATGCATCTTTTGATATATAAAATAAAGTGTTTGATATAAACATTATTTTGTTTTTCCTTAAATTAGCTGATATATATGATACGACGTACTTTATGATAGACTTAATTTCAGTAAAAATTTCTAGTATGAGAAATAGTAGAACCCATGTTGTTTGTAGGAATAAAATGTTGTTTTAAACTTTGTTTGATGCCCAACCAGATTGACTATTCGTTCTCAATCAAGATAACTATAATTTGCATTTCTAATCATCATCTAGATTCTCGTTCTTGTTGCGGTTATGTTGCAAATCCTTACATTGTCAAAAAATATGAACAAATACGACTTCAATTACGGTTGTAATATCATTAGACAGACTTCAACGAAAATAAGGTTGACATTTAACTAAATATTTTTAATAATGATCTTTGGCAGAGATAAGTTGTCCAAACGACTAACCGTTATTAGAGGATTTAACTTTTTTCAAAGCATTTATTGGAATACCATGTTAGACCAAGTGACTACTTGAATATAGAGACAGATGAATGTTGAATTTTGGTTAAAATTGAGAATTTGAAAAAGTCTCATATTGCTTGGAGTTGTAAAGGAAGAGGGAGTTCAACGCTATATAAATAACTCTAATTCTGCATTACAAATCGCACCGGTCAGAAACATTTTAAGCTTGTATCTAATATTTTTCTCTTTTATTCTTGTGTTAGAGTGATATGATATGAGGTTTAAATATCTGGGAATGGAATAAGTTTCAACATCTCCACATGGTAGGGAGAGTTATAACTGATTCCAAATATGTTCAAAAGGGGGGTTGAATAGGGATTTTGCTATTAAAAATAATTTCTAAGTGTTTGAAAAACTATCCTCTCGTTGAGGATGGCTAGCTCGAGGATGGTATTTTTCAAATCGTCAGATCTGAGTTGAGCAAAAGAGTAAGAGTAGAATATGAGAGACACACACACAATTTTATACTAGTTCACCCAAAGATGGCTACGTCCAGACCTCACACCATTGTGAGATTTCACTAACTTTCAAACAGATCAATCCTCACACCGAGGATGATTACAAACCGTGTATTCTTTAGCTTCACCAAGCTTACAATCAATTTTCAAATATTTCCAAGTGTAACTCACAGGGAAAATACAAAGTGTATTGATACTTAATACTTAATACTTTCTCAAAGGATTTACAAAGATATAGTGTAGGATCAAAGAAAGTAAGAAGTGAGGATGAGTGTTTTGCTCTTGATAGCTTTAAGATGCTTGATCTTTTTATGCAAGTATGTTGTGTGTCATCTAATGGAGATCTTGTTTGCATTTTATAGAGATCCAAGCTCTTTGATGACCGTTGGAGCTTATTTCAAACATTCCAAGTTTTTCATCATAATTACAGAACTGCCATTACTGCCATCCTCGCCTTTCTTGTAACTTGATATTGACAAGTCTTTGTCAATTCTCTTTTATCAGAAATGCATAGCTGTTTATTTGACCATGTGAGCTGCATTTTTCGAAAACTTTAAGGTATAGGATGATTTCACCTTTTGAGGTGATGTTGACAAGAGAGAGAAAACCACCCTCTTAATTAGCCTTCACATGTGATCTTCCATTTTTGGCTTGTTTCAAGTTGCCTTTCTTTAACTTGACTTCTTCATGTATATATTCATGCAAGCACAATAAATAGTCTGATTTTAGCCTTTGCACATGCTTGAAGAGTTGCTTTCAACTTTGCTGGCCTATCCTCAGCCTAGTCGGCCATCCTCTGCATTCTAGATCTAGCTATATTCATCTTTTTCCTTTGACCTTCTGATTTTTTATTTTAAATGCTTTATTTATTCATGTTTGACATTGTTATGCATTTGAATAAACACATTTGTTCTGGTGAGGGCTCAGATTATGCAGATCTGAAGCTTTTTTAATTTGCAGACCATCCTCACGGTTAGCAACTTCCATCCTCACGTTTGCAGCAATTTCCATCCTCACTTTTGCAGCAATTTCCATCCTCAGATTTGAATCATATTTTACTTCCTTTTGCCTTAATGATTAACAATCTATTTTCTTGTATGAATACACTCAAGAACACATGTTAGTCATTAACCATAATCATAGTCTCTTAAGCAATTTTGTTATCATTAAAATTATTTGAGAGATTTTGTCTCAACAGCGTATGAGTCTAATTGCCATCCCTAAAAGGAAATGCCCACACTTTTCTAGAGTGGTCTTCAATAAAAGTTAAAAAATATGATGCATCACCAAGATATTTACTATACATCATATAAAAATTAGTATGAACTAAATCAATAATATTGTGCCTCCTATGAGGACTAGTATTATGAAAAGAATCTCTATGTTGTTTTCTAGCAAAACAATGGGTGCGAGTTTTTAGAGACGTACCATTCACAGGAAGAAAGTTTTTCTTCACAAGTATGTTGAGTCATTTCTCACTCAAGTGATCGAGGTGCATATGCCATAAATCAGAAGATGCATCTTCAATTGCATTCACTACTTTCTTGCATAACTTCGTACACATCCTATAGAGAGAAGTGGAACTTTGCTCCTTTGCAACCACTAGGGACCCTTTGGTGATTTTACATATACCACCACCACCAAATTAAGTGTGATAACCATCAACAACCTTGCTGCTTTTTTACCTCTTTTTGAACATAATTGCAGGGTTGCTTCCGATGAGAAACTTGATATCATGATACCTGATGTTTCTGCTTGTAATGCTGCCCTTGAAGCTTGCTGTTTTCACCTCCAATCCGTTGCCGATGCTGAGAGAGTTGTTGGAATTATGTCCAATCTTCGTGTTAAACCTGATGAGTTTAGTTTTGGATTTTTAGCTTATTTATATGCACTTAAAGGATTACAAGATAAGATAGATGAGTTAAAAGTTTTGATTGGTGAATTTGGTTATTCAAACAATAAATGCTTTTATTCTAATTTGATTAGTGGCTATGTTAAGTCTGATAATTTAGCTTCTGTCGAGTTAACTATTCTCAATAGTTTGAATGATAGAAATGGGGAATATTGGAATTTTGATAGAGACACTTTTTGTGTTCTAGTTAAGGAATATCTTCAGAAGGGGAATGTTAAGGGTTTAGGTAAGTTGATTATTGAAGCTCAGAAGTTAGAGACTTCAAATATCAAAGTTGACGAGTCTATAGGTTTTGGTATTGTTAGTGCATTTGTTAGTATTGGACTATCGGATAAAGCACATAGTATTCTTGATGAAATGAATGCTTTGGGAGGCTCTGTGGATCTTGGCGTCTATGTACCGATTTTGAAGGCTTACTGTAAAGAAAATCGAACTGCTGAAGCTACTCTATTGGTGATGGAGATTAGTAGTTCAGGTCTTCGGTTGGATATGGCAACCTATGATGCTCTGATAGAAACATCCATGTCCGGTCAAGACTTTCAATCAGCCTTTTCGTTGTTTAGGGACATGAGAGAGGCGAGGGTTCCTGATTTGAAAGGGAGTTACTTAACTATAATGACGGGTTTGATGGAGAACCATCGACCTGAGTTGATGGCAGCTTTCTTAGATGAGGGGGTTGAGGATCCTCGTATTGAAGTAGGTACTCATGATTGGAATTCTATAATCCATGCTTTTTGTAAAGCCAGGAGACTAGAAGATGCAAGAAGGACTTTCAGAAGAATGATGTTCCTGCAAAGGATATGTCTCGGCAGAGAAATATTTTGATGTGATGATGTTGTGGAATGAGGTTAAGCGCAAGTTACCAGTGGATGGGCAGAAGGGGATCAAATTTGACCAGAATCTAGTTGATGCATTCCTGTATGCTATGGTGAAGGGTGGTTTTTTTGATGATGTGATGCAAGTTGTGGAGAAATCTAAAGAGATGAAAATATTTGTTGATAAGTGGAGATACAAGCAAGCATTCATGGAGACTCATATAAAGATCAAAATTGCCAGGTTAAGAAAAAAGAATTTCAGAAAAATGGAAGCGCTTATTGCTTTCAAGAATTGGGCTGGCTTAAATGCATGAACTGTATGCACTGGTGGTGAGTGACCACTGCTTATCTCAAGGATTAAGCCATTGCTTCTTGATAAAACAGCTGAAAATGACATTTGAGGAAGGATTCATTTCAACACAGCATGCATGTTCTCTCAAGAAGCGAACCTCGATTTCACATGTTCCAAGCTCTTCAATTTTTTACTTACTTCGGTAACAACAGATGTTTGAGCCTGGCGGGTACCCCACAATGTCCTAATCTCTTTATTGTTCTTGATGCTATACAAAGCAATTAATTGACAATCTTATAATAAATTTAGACTGCCAAGTGTAATCATTTTTACCAATTTTGCTCTCCCTTCTCTCCCATTTTTTCTAATTGATTGCCGTCCTCAGCTGTCTTCTTGTACATAGAATAGGAACTTCAAACACACATTGAAATTGAATCAATGGACTTCTTATGATTTAAATATTCCCAAGGAAAATATAGTTAAGAATTTACTGCATTGAAATTGAATTCAGAAATGTTTGTGTTTATAATGCTGCAATTTCAGGCCTTCTCTCTGATGGCAGGTATGTATCTACGTAGCACCGAGACTTCAGACTGATAGTCTGTTTGTGTTCAGTGTCGACACATTTAGTCTTTGCATCTAATTATTTTTATTTTCCTAAATTGTTATTGCTGTGTTTACATGTTAGTATCTGTATTGTGTTCGGTATCGTCTTTTAGATACACAAACAATTTGGTTTGCTTGTTTTCTCTCTTCCTGATTTTGTTAGACCTAGACTAGGAAGGTTGAGATGAGTAACAAATGTATATGCTAGAAACTTGCTAGTTTAGCACTGGTATAGAAGCATGATGATGGCTTGCTCATTCTCTTTTGTATATGTCTTGACAATACTGGTAATGAATGAAACATTGAAATTTTAAACAATTTTTACTTGGAATTCTAATCAATGATGGCACTTTTTTAATGTTAAAACAAATATGAAAAAAAACCAGTGTTGTCGATGGAGGAGAATGGCAGTCCATGGTGGAGAGGTCAAAATCCACTATTTTTGTCCAGCATATAAACCGCCATATCCGCCATCATGTGTAAAATGGCCATGGTTGCTGGCTGTCTATATTCCTTGCAAGTTCTCTTAATGGCTTGGCTTCTACTTTTGTTTCATAGCTACTTTTTATTAATATTATTTTAGAAAAACATTGTTGCGTCAAAAAAGTGAAACTGCAAGTGTATTGTTTCTTAAATGTTTTTATTTTTTAAAATGCTTTATTGTATTTATATTATAGTTGTCCAATTGTTGAAATATTGTTTCATTTTAGAAAATATTTTGATAGAATATACTTTTAGGTCCATAAATTTTTAAGGTTGCAATGTGTTGACATTGAATGTTGAAACTATTTCCAGTGGTTTTTGCGAGATCTAACTGGCATGCTTGGAGGAATCTTGTTCACATTATATCAGGTCTATATCTTGAATGAAATCTTTGTTATTAATTTTAAAATGAAATATGAAGCCACGACTTTATGCGGATCATTATATGCTTAGGTTTGCATACGCTGGTTTCCTCTTCACTCAAATGATTCTCAAATCATGCTGTTTTAACTATGTTTCTGTTTACTCCTTATGCTGCAGGGATCAAACCTTGATAGCAATGCGAAAATGTGGTGTTTGGTTGCAGATCTCATGAATGATCTTGGTCTTTTTATAGAAGAAATTTGTGCAACCATTTTCTTTATGAAAACTTTCTCTGGTGTATAGACACAGGCCAATAAAAATCTAACAAGTTGAGTGTTGGTTTCATAGTATGTGGATTCAAGGACTGAGATTGAAAATAAATTTAAGGGGTATGAAAAAAAGGAAGCTTGTATTAGGAGTATTATTGATGAAAACTGAAAAGGAAATGGAAAAAAACTGTCCTTGAAGAAAACATTTTGATCATGGATTTGTTTTTTTTTGAAGATTTATGTGAACTTCTCTTTTTGGGACAGAATCATGTTTTGTATTTGTGAAAACAAAACAATATCCTAGTTTTGAAATAGCAAAGTCATCCAAAGCTTAATATTACTTTTTTGTTCTTAACTGATATGAAACACTGACACAGACTTGTTTGCATCAATTTAAAATTTTGATTTTGCATATTGTATGTACAGCTCATGATATGCTCATCTTGGTATATTAATAATTTAATATTGATAATATATTGAGATTATGAGCAGAAGATAATTTCTATTTAGAATGCTTTACTTGGCACTAACATATAAATCTGTTTTTTTTATCTGTTTTGTGAGACTAAAATTTAACAGCAAGTCTTCAGTTTATCTTTTACTGATGCTACTGTGTTAAATTTGATTTTCACATTGCAGTCTTCATATTTCATATTAATCTGCTAAGGTTTCTATACTGATTTCAGGTATGCTAATGGACCTCATTTCACCGTTGTTTCCATCAACTTTTGTTTTTATTGTTTGCTTAGGAAGCATATCAAGATCTTTCAGTAAGTTCCCACATTTCTATAAGTTTGAAAATCCATTAGTAACATAATTTGTTAGTCACTGAAATTTTTTACCCCTCTTTAGTTTTCATGTAAGTAACTTTGTAACTTAAGTTTATGTTAGATTATAGGATAAAACATTTCCTAACAAATAAAGTTATTAAATAGAAAAATGTTTGGAATCATCCAAGTTTAGAGCACTTTTTTTCTTCATTTAGTTCTAGAGTGGGGCCATATTTGTATTCTATATTTTTCAAAATTTTAATGTTATGCCTCTTAAAACATGATTTTAATGCTGCAGATATATCAGCAAAGGTATAAATTGCATTTATTTTAACTGTATATTATTAGCTTAAATCCAGTTTTTTTAGAAGGGTATGATGAATAGATATATTTTGATTTGTTAACGTATATGGATAGGAAGGAAGTCAAGAAACTGTGGCCACGATGATTGGCATGGCACTCGGAATGCTTGTTGCTCATATTATCATTGGGCACCCACTAGCAATGGTATGTTTTGTCTCTGACCCTATTTCATATGTATGGTATGTATTCAAATTACAAATTGTAATTTATTTTGTACATTCCTTTGCATTTTAGAATTGTGAAGAAAACTAAAAGAAAAGTGTCAGGACTTAGATGAGAAGAGCTAGTTAATAATAATAGTTAGTTAATGAGTTAGTTTAGGTTGTTAATGAGTTAGTTGTATATAAATGGGGGGGTTATGGAGTTAGAGAGATATCATTGAATATTGTAACTATGAATAGAGTATTCTCTATTGTGAAGGGGAAACCCTTGGAGGAGAGATTTCTCTCCTAGTTCCAAATAAAAGTGTTCTTTCTTAGGAATCCAATTCTTGGTTTCCTAACAATAAGGCCTTGGTATCCTAATATTCATAAAAAGATTCGATTCACAATTCGTAAAATAGGTTTTCTGATTCACAATTTGAATGTCGATAAGATAACCTTGTTTGTGTTGTCTTGCAAGCTTAAACTCAATGATAAGATTCTACTATACCATATTGTTAACAATTGAAAACATTGTCTACTCTCATTAAATTAATCCCATTTTCTTTGTGAAGTTAGAGATCTCATAATTTTAATATGGATGTCTTGTTCTTTGGTGAATATCCCCCAGCCCTCCCTAATACACATGCTGATTCTAACTTGATAATGCAGATGGCGTCTTGTTTCAATGTAGCAAACTATCGAGCTGTTCGATGCTTGGCATTGAACTCATTAAACCATGAAAGGAGCTCTATTCTTTTGCAGCATTTCTCATAGACTGGCCAAGGTATTGTCTGTTTCCACTATTCATTACTGTCTTATATTATATCCACAACTTATCTTTGATGTTAGACTTAGACCATTTATTACATTGAAACATAAAATCGACTGCATCTTAGAATTAGAACAGTTTCGTCACATCAAGGATTTCTAGTGTACTTTTTAACCGGTGTTGTTAAATTGCCGCTATATGGAATTGGAATGAATTGCTATTGTTTCACAATATGCTATTTAGTACAAATTGTTATCAAATAGAAGCTCTAGTGGCGCTACAACAATCTTGTGTAGCAAAATTTGATCAAACTAATATTTTCCACGATTCATGATTGACACCAGTACAACACTGTTTTTAACCCCTCCCAAATGCTTCTCCAAAACAAATTTGGTTTGGTAGAGTGAGCATGTTTGGAACCCAAGAATTAGATTCTAAAGAATTAACACTTTTATTAAGAAAAATGATAGAATAGGAGAGAATATCTCCTCCAAGGGTTTCCCCTTCACAATAAAGACTATTCTCTATTCAACAAGTGTTTATAATATTCAATGATAATGCTCCTAACTCCATAACCTCCCTTTTTATACAAATAGTCTTATAACAACCTCAACTAACTACCTAACTATAACTAATTCTACTAAATTTAAGTCCTAACAGAGCACCCTGTCAAAGAGAATCTGATTTACAACTTAGAAGCTAGCTTTTTATTTTCTCGTTGTCTTTGTATGTTAATGCATGCTTCTAAACTTTTTCCCAGTTCTCTCTCCTAAACAGGTCTCTTCACAGGAGCATGTTTTACCCAATAAACTCACTTCATGGATCTCAAAGAAAGCCAATTCCTTGGATACAAAAGTACGTTTAGGCACAAGGATTTCTTCATTTGATGAAATGGAAATGTGAGTTGTTAAAATATGCTCTGTCCCCCTGTCCTAGAACATGATTGTGTTTTTAGTGTGTTTGGTTCTATGGTATCAAAAATTGATTTTGCAAGATCGATTTTTGTTAAAAGTGAGTTTAAGTTAAAATAATTATGTTTAGATATGGTCACGTGAAAGTTAGTTAAACAATAAATTTGAGTGTAAAAATCACGTTTAGAGGCAAAAGCTACAAATCATAACTTCATGTATGAATCAGTTCAAGAGGCAAAATCAATTCTAATCGAAACCTTCAAACATGCCAAAATTAATTTTAAGCCTTCAGAATCACTTTTAGCTCTCCCAAAAGTGAATCCACCATTCAAGGTAATGGTCCTCTGTTGTGTTACAAGTTTTGTGTTATCTTTATTTGCAAACAAGGCCTCAAATACTTATTGCAATTTAAAACATTATTTAGCACTTGCTCTACTTATATATATTATCACTATTGGCTCAAAGCTTAAGTTGTCCATGATTATGGCTGATTGTAGTGTCTTAATATCTTTGAAATGTCATTCATAAAGCTCACTTAGCAACTTCTTTTTGTGTGACACTAACAGTAAGGAGCATTTGCTTTCTGTAGCATCTTACTATACAAAAGGTTGATTCTCAAATTGTTTGTAACTACTGGCTTTCAATTTTCCATCTGAAGTGTTCAAACCTTACTTTGTTCTGTGTTCCTTCTATATAGCCAAGTACTTACTAGTGGAAAAGAAAGGAATCGTTGACGTTATTGTTCATAAAGATTCAAATAGTGCCGATGTCCTAAAGTCATTTATTCATGCTCTTGTTCTCGCAAATAACGATTATAAAAGCAAATATTTGCATTCGAAAGCCAAATATGGATGAAAAAACAGTATGAAGTATTTATTCATAAGGTACATGTTTAAGCTTCAAGTTAAATTCTATTTAGCTGCTTATTTAATTTCTTAAAATTCTTAACAGTGTGATTGTATTATCTTTTCCTTTCTTGATGAATTTTATACGAATATTTATGATATGGGAATCAAACAAAACTAATAAAATGCTACCTGCTCTTGTTTTTTTTTATAGACAAATATTCACATATTAGTTGTTATGTTAGTATTGTCTCTTTCATCAGGATTTGAACCCTAGTTTTTTATTCCTCCCACACCCTTAATCCTTTGCTCAAATCAGTTGAGCTACATGCTTGTGGTTGAACTTTATATCAAACAAATGAAAGATTAAAAAAACACTGGCTCAGTTTGGTTTAACTTCTAACTTATGAGAGCTTTGAAATTAAAGTTTAAGGTTCTTTATGAAAAAGTCCTCATTAGTTCAAATACATTTATGGACAAGTTAATTAGGAGAGCTCATTAAAATATTGTGACGCAAAACCAGTTTTAACTTAAAAAAAAGCTATAGTCTAAAAAACTTGATTATTGTTAGATTCTTTTAATAATTTTCCTTTCATAACTGTTTTTTTGATGGGTTTATCCAAACTGACTCTATGTTTGGTACAGCTCAAGTCATTAGGATGGAAAACAGAACGTCTTCTATCATCACCTATCATATGGAAGGCAAATTGGATAGACGAACCGTTCGAAGAAAAAATTGATTAGGGTTCATCTTCAGCTGTGATATATTAATATTGGTCTAGAGGTGCTAGTGGAAGCTATGGATGGATTGAGTTATATGGTTGACAATGTTGACATTTAATATTTTACAAGATATTGATGATTTTATTGAAGTTCTGTCAAGATAAAGAAAACTTGAAGTTTTGTTTAGTTGTGTGGAATGCAGTAAATATTTTGTAGCTTATATAGATATCATATTAGTGTGAAACCTGTGTCATGCATGGATAAATTTTTGTTGGAAAATATTAAGTAAAATTATGTCAAATAAATATACACTACATTATGGTCTGCGCACTGCGCGGATATTAATTAATTTATAAGTTTTGTAAGTAATATTTTATGTATTATAAATATAGTTATTTTATAATATTACTTTATTGATTTGTAATAATTGAATATGATTAAAAAAATTAAAATTAGAGAAAATTATGTTTATCACAATTATTTAATTTAATTTTTAAAATATTTTATAAAATTCGTATGATAATTTATCATATAGGATAATTGTTTGACTCATTGCACTATGATTGTTAATTTATTTTTCAACATATAATGGTACTTGCATTTATTTGATGAAATAAAATATAAATTACAAATCTAAAAATAAGATGTAAAAATTTAAAAATATGATTGAATATTTAATATTTTTTATTTTAAAAAAATATTAATATTGAGTTATATTGTAGCGTAGTCTAAATTTATTTATTTTATTAGTATGATATTTTAATTGTGAGCATGAGAAATTGTTGTAAACAAAAAATTATTGAATATATTTCATCGAAAGTTTGTAAAAAAAATATATATAATAGATAATAGTTTTTAATGAGTAATTGAATTTTTAACGTATAAAATCATTACTCACCA